>WKFP01014700.1:7202-58697 GCA_011057875.1 Pterocles orientalis
AGCTCCGGCGTCCCGCGGCGTAAGGAGGCGAATCCCCGGTCGGTCGGTCGGTCCCCCCCCCCCACCCCTCGCCCCGCTGCCCCGTCCGGTTGAGGGGGCGGGGGGCCCCGCGGCCCCCCCGCCTCGGCCCCTCCCCGGAGCCGCCGCCTCGCTGCCCGGGTGCTCGGGCAGCGCTGTGAGGAGCGGGAAGGCCGGGAGAGCCGGGGTTCTACGCCCGGCGTCAGGCCCCCCGGGAGCTCAGCCCCAGCCGTCCGGCCGCGGGGCGCCGCGGTTACCGTGTGCGGTGCCGAATTCTCGTGGTGTTTGTCGAGCGGCTGCGATAATGGCGTCCTTCCTCGCGAGAGATCTCCCTCTCCTCAGCACGCACGCGCCGCCGCGCTGCGCCCGCTCGGCCCCCGCCCGCCCCGAGCGCTGGCGCAGGCGCACAGAGCACGCGGCCCGCCGGCTGCCCTTCCCCGCCGCACCACGGCGAGAGACTACAATTCCCAGAAGGCAGCGCGCCGGCTCTTGGTTGCCGCCCCCGCCGAGCAGGCCGGGACCTGTAGTACACGCGTCTGGCGCGGTGCACGCCGGGAGTTGTAGTCCTCAGCGCGCAGCCCGCTCAGCACCCTGCCGCCCCTCCTGCACCAACCCCTCCGCACAACGTGTCCCCTCTGTCCGCTGTCCGCCCAGCCCTGCGGGCTCCGCAAAACCCTCTTGCTCGGACCGCGATGCCACGACAGGTCCTCGCCGCGTGCCACAGCCGGTGACGGCCCTGCCAGCGTTGGACGAGGCAGCCATAGGGTGCGTGTGCTGGTCCTGCTGGGCACAGCTCTGCCATTCCTCCTCCGACAGCGTCTCAGGGCTACTGCAAACCCCAGTGTCACGTCTCTTCTGTATTAAGCGTTTCCAGACCTGCCAGCACACATAGCCACAGGATTTGGCCAGCAGAGTTGTCAGCAACCAGCTTAACACATGTCTGCACCTCGAGAGCCGCATGCACGGAGCCATTCACGCTCTCCCTTTTCCTGCTCCTTCCTCTGGGCTTTCCGTTAAATTTCTCCCTGCTCAGATGGCTCCTGCATCGCTGGAGTGGGATGATCTGAATGCCAGCTGTCATATTAAGGAGAAAAATGTCACTATGCTCGGAACACAGCTGAAGAGCAGGCAGCAAGTGGGAATTTGCTAAATTAGTTCATCAGACCGATTCTTCTGTTGCTCTGTTACTGCATTTGGTGTGCGAACAGAATGGCTGGGCGAAGGTGGAAACCCTTCTGTTAACCTTCTGGGAATGATAAAAATATACAAAAGCACAAAAAGGAAGGACGGAGGAAATATGCAAGTGGCTCTGAAAGGAGACAAAGACTAGATTATTTTACTATATCCTTATATATCCCAGTGTTGCCCAAACCAGATTGTTGTCCTACTCCATTTTTCAGCTCCAGCACAGCCAGCAGTGGCTTTCAGATTTCTGGGTAAAAATATTCCCTAAATGAGATGCTTAATTAGCATCATGACATGCAATTGAATCCGCTCGGGTTCAGCTGTACTTGCCTGCCCTGACATCTACAGACCTATGGCTAAACGGAGCTGTTGGGCTGGTGGTTGGGAACGCTGTTCCCAGGCTCTCTAGCTTTGTCATGTTCAAAATCAAGGTGTCCCCTACAGGATTTCTGTACCTGTGTTAAACGGTGCACGGCACAAACGCTCCAGTTTCTGAAGTGTTTCAGACCCCAGGAGACCAGCAATTCCTCCTGCTCCATCTGTCTGGGAGTTACTGAGAGAGTCAGAAAACAGGACTTGAGGGGTTTCATGTTTCAGGCAGGGAAACCTACGGTGACAGAGGCACGTGTGCCGTGCTTTTCGTCAAAAGTGCTCGTAGTGACTTCTCGAGGTGGTGTTTTCAGTATTAAAGAGCTGTCCTGAGCCTGGGAATTAACAACTGTTATGCTAGGAAAACCCTTGCTTCTGCTTCCAGATTTGTAACTGTTTGGTTGAGTCTGTTGATTCAGTTATTCTCTTCCTTCAGAAGCAGATTAGGAAATTCAAAGGTTAAACTACTTATAAACTGACTTTTCACACAGGATTATTTCATGCTTTGCTGCACAGATTTGCCCTGTAACAGATTTGCCAGTTTCTGCTGCACTCAAGCAACTGCCAGGTCCCAGACAGAAAAACAGTGATATCAGTATCAGAGTACTGTGGGAAGTTGCTGGTAAAAGCCTTTACCGGCACAAACCAAGTCCAATGTAAAAGCTGTCCTGTTTTCTCATGACTACATTCCCTCCCCAGAAATTATTAACTCACGTTCTGCTGAGGATGTGAGCTCCTGCTCCTCTCTGTGTAGGCAGTAAATCATTTCTCAGCTAAAACAACACAAACCAGAAAAACTTTCGTTGTCATTAAAGTCATTATACTATTCACCTGTAGTCAAATTAACTGCAGGAAATACTGGCAGGATCCAACTGATGTCTACATCTTTGATCAGAGATAGCAGCATAATAAAAAAAGAATATAGCAATTTATCATGAAGAAAGGCTGCAGCACTACCTTCTGCGAGTCAGTCTGCTCTGATCATTACAGCAACCTGAAATATACAATTAACTTACCTCTTGTAAAGGGTTTTTCCCTCTTTACCAGAGATATTCTCTTAGGGCTTTTTTTCCCCTATCATTTCTTCCAAAGCAGGAGGCATTTCCTTTTAAAATTTTTAATTGCACCAACAATTAATGAAGAGACTCTGCAACCACAGCCTGTCCCTTGTTCGTCTCGAGACTGACACAGCCAGATATGACATAGTCTTCACACTGCATAAAGTATGACAGAAAACATTGGTAAACAGCAGAATAAAGAGGATCTTTCTGTTCACAGCCTAGCAGTGGAGATCTCCCTTGTGCTCAAATCGGAAGGCCCAGATTTGGGTCTTTAATTTAGAGTACCAACACATGAGTAACTTACCCAAGGATGTTTCCCATGCTTCACATCCTCCTAAGCTTTATACGCTTTCAAAAATGTGCTCACCTGAATATTTCTGCAATAATGAAACAAAATTCAGTGTAAGTCCCCCTTTAGTGAATGAAAGTTTCATTTTACCATGGGATAAGAGAATGCGCATGAGCAAGCACCAGGAAGAAGCTGATACGCTGGAAGTTACATTCTGAATTAAACCATGGTAACTTGCTCAAGTGCCTACATCAAATCCATTCTTATTTTCCTTCCCCCCTATAAACAGGAATAAAAACTTCAGAGTGCTAATACATCAAATGCATTTTTTAATTTTATAGAAGAAAGTACATCCTGTTGCCCTGTTAGTTGTCCCAAATAAAATAACAGTTCTTTGTTGTTTTATTTCCTCACTTTTTTCATCCTCTTTTTTTTTTTCAGTCTCTCTCTCTCTCTTGCATTTATGTATGTGCTAACTTTTCTCTGTCATATTATGAAGAATCATGTAGTTCCAGGAAACATCTAGCTTATTTTACCATTGTATCAGCACTCATTTACTATTGTTTCCTAAGGAAGCTGCTGCTTTCACATGTTTTGTGTAGATGAAGAGAGATTGCTATATCATTCATTGGTTTCCTTTTTTTTTGTTAGGAAAAAAAACTTACCATAACATCAAAGGTAAAAAATTAACACACTGTGCACACAATTTTGCAGCTGCACCAGCAGCAGGAAAACAAAGGTTGCCAAACAAAGCATTTGTTTAAACAAGTGACAGGCATTCATAATTATACTCGCTGCTGAGCACGAGAATATAGAAACAAAGGCATGAAGAACACAGAAGATGTGATCAGGGCGCAGCAGTAACGCCTGAGTATTTGCCACAAGAACTCTGTAGGAATAATTTTCTTACCCATGGATAAAATCCTGGATCACATACTATGCTATTAAAAACAAAAAAAAAAGTACTTGAAGTTCCCCAGGGTTTATTCAGTTTCTGAGTTACTTTATTCATTTTCTATTTACTAACTCATAACTAGAGAGGGACACAAACAGTCCTTGTGAAGGTAGCATGCATGATCTTGTGACACAGTGGTGATTAATGAAAAGTTGTATAAAATACATTTTTTAAACAAAGGTAATATTATTGCTATTTGTCAACTTACTGTAGCATTTCTCCTTTTATCAATAGAAAACTTCTCTGCTGTTGAAATTTCTCGTCAGTTTTTCCTCCTCCAAGCACATACTTCCTCATCACGTACTTTTCAGACGCCATGTCCATTTTCAATTCTCTCTGAATTGTTATTTGATTTTATTACAGAAAACAGATCAGGATCAAGTGCATTTTGCTCCTGAACGTACTTCAGCTAGCTGCATGACTTCCAGCAAGACACAGACATCTTCTGTTCTGACTCTGATCTCACTTCTCATTTATGCTAACTCCCATTTCATTCAGTGAAGATCCTCCTGATTTCATGAATGAGGATGGAAGAAAAGGCCTTGAATTCTCACAGCAGAGAGAAAAACATCGTTACACATTTGGTCATCTAGCTGGTCAAAGCTCACGGTCTTGTAAGGTAATTTTTGCCAGTCTGAGAAACAAGGGGAGAAGGGTCAGGCATGATCTCAGTGCTCTCTTATTTATTTACATACTGTTCCATCTCCCTGTACACATCATGGAAAAAAAAAAAATCCCCTTCTCAGAAATCTGCCATCCTAACAAGCTCTGTATTTGCACTTTGGCCGACTGATCTTCCCAGGATGACACTCACAGCTGTTTCTGCTGCCCTTTTACCTCTGTTCCACAGCCGCTATCTTTGCCCAGTATTTGCTAGCTTGCCCAGCTTTGGTCAGGTTTCCCGCAGACCACGTTTACTTGGTCAGGTACCGTTATCATCGTCTGTCTTTTTTAATCCACTGAGGTTATCAAAAGCCTGAAGGAGAGCTCATCACACTGATTTTAGAGACACCAATCCTCTGAATTAGAGCTGTTAATGACAGCAATCCTCAGCTATCAGTATTCAAATATACAACTATTCAAATTCAAAGAACATATGCAGGAAGAAATGATAGGAAACCTCTCCTTGCATACAAAAGAGTGGCTTCTGTAACCCTTCAGGGTTCTTGGAGCCAGATGAGACTCAAGAACCTGGAAAGCACATGTAGAATAATCATCAACTAGCCAGCCCTCCAACAAAATGGAAAGCCAATGAAGAAGCCAGGCCAGGGACAAGTTGAAAATTAACTAATTGGTTAGCTCCACCTCTCCAACCAGGAAAGGGTGCTCTCAAAATTTTTTATAAATAGGTCTGGAGATCCCTCAGTTATCTTGAGGCTGTATCTCTACAGGATTCTTTTTCCTCTACTTTGTGTTGATAGGTTGCAAGGCTCTGGAAAGCGCCTCTGGCTGATGAACTGAAGATTTCAAGTGCCAGGGTGCTAGTGATGAATAGTGTGAAGGCAAACACCCTGGCACACTTATTCAAGCAGCTGACAACTATCTGGAGTCCAGCAGCAGTGCCAGCACGACTCTGTAGCCTGGCTGGCTGCACTCGTAAAAGCAGGAATGATGCACGTAAGTGTTTCTCATTTTATCAAAATCAGACTGGACACCTGCCTAAGAAAGATGCAGAAGTATAAAGACAGTAACTGTAGTTTAAAGTGTTGCGCTTCTTTCTTGTCAGCTAACCAAAAAGGGAAATTTGAGAATGTGACTGAAAGATTAAAGAAAAAAGAGTGAATAGAATGAGAGAAACTAGAGATAGAAATACTATCTTGAATTGCATGATTTGTCTCTGTGCAGGAGTAAAACATTGTTCTTTGTTTTTTCTGCTGTGCCAGTGTTACTGGGTTGATTGTGGTTTTCACTTGTAACTACAATGAAGAACTAGATTATACAACAAGTAATTTTTAACTTAGTGGTATAAGGTTTTGACTGGTTTAAATGAAAACTGTATTTATAAGTGTAATTCAAAGCACATTTAGTGATAATTGATTCAGAGTGATTGTGAATTTAATTGATGTTACAATGTTTAGTTTTGAAAATGAGGCCTAATACAAGTACAAACCACAAAATCCTGCAGATGTGGTGTACAGGAGAACTATAATGAATCACTTCCTGAGATGCAGGATACTACTGGAAGATGTCAAAAAGTTAGTTATTTAAAATACTGATTAACTTATCTACAAGATGAGGCCAGCCAGAGACTGCATGGCTACTTGCTTGTGTGCAGATAATGTCAGCTGGAGCAATAGCAAAGAGTAATTTTTTAGATCTAGGAAATCCTTTTGTTTCCTATTTTGTTTATGCAGCTTACTAACTTTTCCCAAAGAACAGCCAGATCCCTCCTTGAACACTGAGATGTGATTCCCTTCTGTTTAAATTATCAAACTTTTTATTTACTTAACTGATGAGAAAACAGCTGATTTTGTGACAGATATAAAAGCAGAATGGAGACGAGCACAAGGCTTTGCTTATACTGAAAGCTAAAAGAAATATTCATCAGCTTTCAGTGTTTTATAGTTCTACTACTATTTACTTCGGTCTAATAGCATAACTTGTTGATACAGCACTTCACCTTCATTTTTAAAAGGTGCCTTTTAAATCTATAGAAGATGCCTAATTCTAGAAGCAAGATAAACATTGAATTGTTTTACTGGTGAAACAACCACGAGAGTGAGCCTAGTTCCTAATGCAAATGATCACACATGCATCTATGACAGTCTGGCCCATCAGTTTCCAGTAAGGGGCTAAATGATGCCACAATTTTTGCTGTGGGCACTTGGCCATGGGAAACTGTACTGAGAACCCAGAATTCACTTCAAGGTAACAAACATTCCAGGAAGGGATCATACAAGGCTGTTCCATCATAAAACCACTGCTGATTAAATTAACTCCAATTGCTAGCTATGTCTTTTTACTCACATTCCTCTCTTCAATTTAACACAGATGCTGTTTATTACTTAAATCTTTCTCTGCTCCATGACATTCATGCAGGAAATGCCAAAACAAACTGATTCAGGAAAACACTATCTTCAGAATGGCTGGTTTTGGCCAGTGAAGAGATGCTAGCTTTGAATAAACCAGCCTGTGGGTTCCTCTGCTGGTGGCTAGACCCTGTGCATCACATGTGTGTAAAGCAAAAAGCACAGAATTAAATTCTGCTAGTCACAGCTGACACTACAAACAGCCCATAAAGTGACAAAAACTTGATCAAAGGAATGGTAAAATTGGACTACGGAGCTCTTAGGTAATGTCTTTGATGTAGAGTTCACCATTTTCCCAAACTTCAGCTCTTTTATCTTTCCTCCCTCACCTTCCCACTCACAGCAGTAGTCTCTCACCAAGCTGGGTGGTGACATTTTCACTTGGCAGTTAACACAGATGTTTGCTGTGAGGACATGGGTTAAACAGTGCAAAGGCTGACCCTTCCCAGTGCCTTTTCTGGATTCCCCTTGTGTCCCCACAAGGACACAAGTATTTTTCTGCACTTTACTGGGAAAGAACTATAAAAACATTGCTGAGAATTTTTATATGTTAAAATTTCTAGTGGGGTGGACTATCACAGTGGATGTCTGTACTAAGCTCTGTGATATCTTGTAACAATATGTGGAGACTGGTTTCAGATACCTTTCAATACAATAGAGAGGGAGTTGCTGGAAATGTTCTTCACAGGGATTTTAAGGCTATGGAGTAGTAATTATTGCCAGGGCAGACCTGAATGGCTTTTCCTTTTTAACCTTTTAGAAGAAGTTGCAAGAAAAGCAGAATCCTTCTATTTTTTTGAAAGAATGCTGTATGCACAGCGATGACACACAATCCAGGTGTGCCATCTCCAGGACTGCACATACAATTGCAGTAACTACACAGATTGTCCATGAGAAATCTTCTAAGCCCTTTCCATGCTGAGTTACTAAACCTGCATGCATGATTTTCAGCAAATGTTTTTATACAGAAAAGATAAAGCCTCTGTTTGCTTTACCTTGCCAACTGGAATTACCTCTTCCTTATCTGGATTTAGCCTCTGCCACTGCATTCTCATCCAGGCTCCTATCTCAGCCAAACATTCTGGAAGCAGAGAAAAGCTCAGCATTTCACAGTCTGCTGCTGCTTTCCTGTTGAGCTTAGAGTGCTCTGTCAGTTACACCCATTTGATAAAAAGCACTGACTGTTTATCAATAAACTGACCTACATCACAGTCCAAATCTGACTTCAGTTGAGCAGAACTTTCAACACCTTGTCACGATGGACCTCAGCCATCACTGCTATCCTCTACAATCTTGATTCATACTAAAAAGCTTCAAAGAAATCAACCTATCTTGGACTTCCTCTGTAATATTCAATCCAAGAGGCTGAAGCAGAGCCATGGTCCTTTAAAGTTTAAATGGTTCTTTACCAAGTTCAGTAACATGTTTGAGTTTATTTTTCTAATTCAGAATGTGTTGCTATGGAAAGCATCCCTGCTCAACGCAGGATAAAATCATTTTTCCTTCAAGTGGGTGGGGTGTCTCAACTGTTCCTACCATGCTGTCCTCCCTGTTTCCCTTCAGAGCTGGGTGAAGCTGGTTTGAAAGTCCATGTGTAAACAAATCCAAATGCTTTCTTCAACAGGTTGTCTTTTTTTTCTTTTTTAAAGATTAAAACCATAAAGACAAATCCACTGACACTGAGTCATTTTACTGCTCATTCTTACTTGACAATCACCTGAATTAATTTTCATACTTTTTCTTCTAATTTTGTAACCCATATGTGAGAACTCTTTTCTCCCCAGGATACTTAAAGGGAATTTAAAAATGAAACATTGAAAAATGTTTTGACTCTTTAAATCAAGTTTACAACAGCATAAACTGGCAGTAATCCTTTTATTTAACTGAATTTATTTTGGAATTCTACCATAGAACTGCTGCCTTCAAAATATTTTCTTGGAAATAGTGTTATAAATTCTGATAATCCAGAAATATACACAACCTGTATTTTCATCTGGATCTTGACTCAAACCCCAAAGTTTTTGATACTTTTAAGGATATAAAATGAACTTTTAAACAATTACTCCAAACAGACTTGTTGAAGTGTCCACAGCTACAATTAATTATAGAAAATAATTCAAGAGTGGGACTATTTGGATAGCTCTATACATCTACTTCAGCAGGGAAAGGTAGAAAGAAAACACAGTGCAAATGTAAGAAGCCTCCAAATACTATAAAATTAAATGGAGCATGACTGTGTCTGTCTGGAAGGTTTTTTAAAAAAATAAATCAAGCACAGATTAGGTCTGTTTGTGGCAGATGTCTCTCTTCACGGGTGACTCACATCTTGGTTGTGCTTGTTATATTACAATATTTACTGTAACTGTTCTGACAACACCATAGATATGCATGTAACAAAGGCAAACAATAAACTAAATGCTTCCTCAGTGAGCTGATCAAAAAGGAGGCACGCTTAAAGCGAAGTGTACAAACTGCATGCTATCTCTTTTTTTTTTTTTTCACTTTGCACATTTCAAAACAGACCTAGTAGATGAGATTTGTTTGTCTTTCCACACAGATTCTGTATCACTTTAACTCATCCAGTAGGCCAATTGCCAAATTTCTGGTTGCGGTGTTCGCTATACACAGAAACCACTCTCAGCTCAGAAACAAGAGAGCATAGCTGAAACCTCCCAGATGGTTCAGAAATGTACCTGTTTTGGAAAAACATGAGAACAACAGAGATATTGTAATTTGGGCTGCTGCTGTTCTTTCCAGCTTCCTGCATGAGAGCCATGCCTCTCTTCCATAAACCACCATCTCTAACTGGGACACAGCCAAGGAGCAATTCTGTTTCTGGAATGGTCCAGAAAAGAAGATTTTGTCCACACTGGCTAAGTGCTGCAAACAAGGTTTAGGGCTTATATTTTCCTTTTGCACAGGTAGTTCTTACCATTCTGTCTGCAGTTTCCAAAACAAACCAACTTGCTGATACTGAGCTCATACTTTGAAGGGTTTTCTTTAACCCTCTAGAGGAAAAAAAAAAGGGCTTTTTAATGAAATACTAAAATTTTACTGAAATTCATGCTCAGTAAGAAATAGAATGTGTATGTAAAACATGGATGCAGATCCTGTGGATGATTCGGAAGGGAAACAAAACTGTTGTAGGTAAAAGTTGTTTCTCTTTAGCTTGGCACCTGAAGAGCCCATAATTTCTGACAGCCTATGCCATAAGACCTTTCCTTTGGTTGTGCTGTTCAGCCCATAAGAAATGACTCATTCTGTTCAGCTTAGTAGCTGTATAACAAACTTTACATTTTCAAAACCTTGCAGGATCAAATCCCTAAAAAGCTTCACAAAGTTTGGTCATCTTAATGCCATAGCGTAAAGTAGTGGAGTTTGAGATTTCTTTTTTTTCAATTCCTTTTAACATACAGAAAAGTGATAGTTGTACAGAAACCAGGTTATACTCTGCAGCTGTAAGCATGTCTGCTATGATACATGGCATATATACACTAGTTAATTTGCCAGGTGTGACTTCTAAGGTGCCAGAGATTATCAACTGTATTTAGAGAACACGTCACAGAAGAACAGAATGTGAAGGACTGACAGTCTTGTTTTGTTAGTAGATGAGAATAAAACCCACTATCTCTTGTTTATGCTCAATATTAAAATAATCTGAAGTTATATGTGAGCTTCCTGCTGCAACTAAGCATGAAGCTCATATGGGCTGTCCTCATGACCAGAAGCTGCCTGCTGCTCCCAAGTAGCTTCAGCAACAGACACATCAGACCTGTACTAAATACAGTTGCCTAACCATGATCAGTATGCTTTTAAACTGTGATTAAGCCTGAATGAATAATTATGTTAATGAGCAGCAACTGTTTTTATTTTCATCAAGTAAAACATTCTCAGTGCTGTGCCAGGTTCCTCATGAAAATTCAAAAGTACTCACCCTAACATGATGAAAAATCCCCAGACAGGTAAATGCAGATTTGCAGAAGGATTTTAAGAGAGTGACAAAGGAGTACGAGTCACAGCAGGTGGCAAGATGAAGGCCAGGAGCTGACGTGTGGTGTTCTGTTCCTGACTGCCCAGCAGACCTGGCAAAAATGAGGATACTTCATCTCTGTGCCTTCAGTGACACCGTCAGCTTTCCACAGACTTCCCTTTTTGCTTTGTGTTCCCCGCCAGCAGCCATAACACAGAAAAGGTGCACGCAGTAACCAGTTTTAACCTTTTTTCATCGAGGGCTGCCTCAAGTGCTGTCAGAGCAGTGGAATTGGCCCTTTACCACCCCAGCGTGGGCCTGTTGTGGCCTCCAGACTTTGGGACAGATGCAGTTGGGTGAAGTGGCCATAACATTTAACTTCTAACTTCGTTAGTTAGGGGCAGGAACCCACTGCCCCCAGGCCACCCATCTCTGTGGGAGTGGGATTATGCTCCAGCCCACCTTCAGCCGGGAGAAACCAAACCCTCCTCCTTGAGCAAAACTAACCAGACAAGAATAAATGCCAATCCCCTAAGGCGTGTAAGCAAGCCCTGGCGCTATCACCCTGTGAGAGGAAACACATTTTTGGTGTGAGTCAGGCACAGGGATGAGCCTGGCCATGGGAAAGGGTGAACACGCACCCACAGGGAACTGGGGTCTCTTCTCTACCGTTGCCACAGGATAAAATGTCAGCAAAAGCCAGCCTCCGCCCATCCCTGAGGGAAAAGTTCCCGGCCGGGCAGAGGCCGCCCTTACCGCCTCGCCTCAGGCGGAGAAAGCTCCCGCTCCCCTCAGGGAGCCATGGCGGCGGGGGCTGTGCCGGAAGGGGCCGGGCTGGGCGGTGGCACCCGGCGGGGCGGTGGCGCCCGGCGACTCCGCGAACTCCTTTGCGATGCTGCCGCTGCTGCTGCGCCGGGTGGTCGCTGCCTCACAGCGGGGGACACGACGCTGCAGCCTGGGCGCCTGCTGCTCCTACCGCCTGCGAGATGCCCGTGAGTCCTGCCGCCCTCCCGCGCCCCTTCCCTCAGGGGGGAGACGCTTCCCTCAGGGGGACCCGCCCGGGGAGCGGCTCCCTCAGCCTAGGGCAGCCCTCACCCCTCGAGGCGAGCTGCTCCCGCCGCCTGAGGAGAGCAGGTCACTGCCCTCAGCCCCTCTCGCTCTCATCGCCCCCCTCCCCGGGGCAGCCCCGCTGTCCGTCGAGCTGCTTCTTCCCCGGCCTGCCCCTGTCCCGCCATCGCCCCTGTCCCGCCATCGCCCCTGTCCCGCCATCGCCCCTGTCCCGCCATCGCTGCCAGCGCCGCGCTGAGGGGCTGCCGGGGCTCGACAGACGCCAAGTTCAGGCTGGTGATGTCGGTGACAGTGCCTCCGCTGAAGCATCAGGAAGTGTCAGTAACAATAACAGAGATGTGGCACTTTTGGGTGATATTTTCCTCACCCGCCTCCGCGTTACTTCTGTGCGATGAGCTGGCGCAGGCCGATAAAGTTTGTCCCTTGCTGAGGAAACCGAGGGGAGAAGGTTTTTTAGCTTCCCCTCACGTTAAAAGATATAATTTGGGTTTTTTTTCCTCCCTTATGAAAGACCACAAGCTGTTGTCTCTCACGAAGCAGCCGCTGGCGCAGTGCCTCTCTGGGCTCGGTGGACGGGCAAGGCACCAAAACCTTGTCTGTGGGCTGTTGACGCGGGGGGACAGCAGGTGAACAAGTGCTCTCCGCGTCTATACAGGTCTCAGTTCCGTTTTTAAGTAGAATAAAATCCTGTGGAAAGTGTATTCGTGCATCTGCGTTGCTCATGTCAGTTCGTGATGCCCAAGACACCTTAAAATCAATAGGCGATAAGAGGAGGACAGTTTTCTGGGAAATAAGGGGGCATTTTGCAAACGTCGGAAGGTATGAACATGGTTGTCAGTCAAATTAATGCACTTCCCTGTGTGGCTTTGAGTCATGCAGCTGGAATGTTATTTTTCTTTTACTTTCCTGTGTATCAGCTGACTTGAATTAGCCTTTGGAGCCAGTATGCCAAAGTACCTTCTCTTGCCAAAAAGTTCCGTATCTTGCGTTAGAGCCTGACTCTCTTCTTCATCTTCCAGTGCATCCGCTTTGGCAGAGTCCGCTTACAATTCCTGGAGGCACCCGGCAGTCTCCTATCAATATCCAGTGGAGAGACAGTGTTTACGACCCCTTCCTGAAGCCTCTGAAAATCAGCTACGACCCCACGACGTGTCTTCACATCTGGAACAATGGTTATTCGTTCCTGGTTGAGTTTGATGATTCTACTGATAGATCAAGTAAGCAAAACTCAGAAAAAAAATATTTAACGTCTTATTAATGCTTAGAGAGGGAAAATATTTGCATGATATAAAACATTTCATATGAAAATATATGTACAACAGAAGAATACTTTAGCTAAACGTGTATATAGAATGATGGGAATCGAAATGCAAAAGTTCTATATACGCCTCACTTTTAGTAAATATTTGTCACCATGGACATTGTGGACAAATCCTCTCTTGTAGGTTGAAACTTACTGCACAACCCTAAATGCCCTGCCTTTTGATTAGGTTTTGTAATATCATATTTTTGTCTACATGAGTCACTCTTCAGTCATATGTAGATGTATCTACTTAATTTTAAATGAGACTCCATCATTACACTTTATAAATCTGCTATGCATTCCAGCAATTGAATGTGAATAAGCACTCTGACCTGAGCAGCTAAATATTTTTTAAATGTTCAGTAGAGTCAAGTGACTTAAAATCAAGATATTGCTATCAAATTCCAGATTTTCTGTCCATTGTTCCTTTTAAAAGTTGACTTTACCAAGGGATATTGCTGGTATGTATAAAGAAGATATTCCCTAAAGGTAGATGGACTGGTAGCAGTTGGTCAGGGATGTTGTGAAGCACATTGTTCATGGAGGGGAAAATTGAGATACCCTGGGCAAGTTTGAACCTGTTCATTTGAAGTAATTTATGTTTAAGGTGATTGTTTGCCTTGAGAAATGCTAGAACGTTGTAAGGGATTTAGTAATGCTCTTGGGAAATGCCTTGTCTCCACGATACCAGTATTTGTGGTTGATGTTTGGAAAGAGGCTGATAAAGTGATGCAGCTAAAATGGTAGTGGTGGAATGCATGGAGCTTTCAGGGGCTTGTGTGACGTTTAGGCTTTTTTTTTTGTTGTTTTTATAGTTTATAGCTGTTCACCCACAATATTAATTTCCAGTCAGAAAATATTCTTGCCCTTGTTCATTTGAGCGCTATGATATGTGATGAAGGAACCCTTCCGCTTTTACAGTGCAAACTGCTACTGTGTTAGTGAGGTGGGGTTAGAGGAGAGACTAAGATGGAAACATCGCTTGTTAGCTCATCAGTGATTTTAACTTTAGATTAGTTGCTTTTAATTTAACAGTCTTTTAGTTTATACAGCCATACCCCGCTATCTGTTGAGGATGTGTTTCTGGAAAGTGTAATGGTTTGCTGTTCAATGGATAACAAAGTCTTTTTTTTTCTGCAAGAACTGATGTGATGGAGGGGACTTGCCTGCAGGAGGTTAAGAAATACTCAACATTTAAATACACAGGGACAGGTTTTGTGACATAGAGGCAAGCGTGGAGTTACAGGACTGTCAGTTGGAGAGGTGCTGGCCTTTCAGAGGCTGGCTATTCGGAGCGCGTCACAGCTCTGAAAGGTCTTCCCTGCTTCATCTGTAAGACTGAATCTTCAAGTGTGAACGTTCGTGCTGCCTCTTTCTAGATGGCTGCCCTTTCATCATCATCTTCCTCAAATGAATGAAAGTCAGTGAAGTGTGGTGATGGCTAGTGGTGGATGGCATTAAACGATGAGTGACAGGACTCCAAGATGACAAACAATAGATCATGGGGTGTTGCTGTATAAATGGCCAGGTTTTCAAGTGCCTTCTTTTCTCCTCCACCTGTCTCTCTTTACTGTTGCTATTTATCATTTTTCTTTCTGCCAGCTTCTATCAATCATAGAAATCCAGAGAAGGAAGCTTATGAATAACCAAAAAAAATTGTAACAAAATTCAAACAGAAGAAGAAAAAAGACAGAATGAAACATGCATCCAGGATAGACAAAAATGCCCAACTCCTGAGATGAGGCAAAACAAGACTTGGGCAAAAGATGAAGGTAGTGCTGCCATGGGGTGTTTGCTTATGAGCAGAGCAGGAGGATGAAGAAAAAAGAGGGTGTGGGGAAGGTATGTACAGAATGTGGTCCTCTCCATGTGCATGAATGCCATCTGCTGCAAGGAAGTGAGACTGAAACAGAATGAGGGCTACAATAAAAAGCTGATGTGATTATTTCCCCTTGTTGATGTTAGAGTTCCTTTAAACTTCTGTTTTGTTTTGAAATTACCAAGAATGGTAAACTGAGAGGAAAGGAAGTGGCAAAAACGCTTTTAAGTTTCTGTTTCTTTACTGTCACTTTCTAGTGTCCACTCTAGGAACCTGATTTTCTGCATATGTGTGCCTGTAGCTAACTTTACACATGAGGTAAACATTCAAGTGAATGTGATTATTAACGTGAGTGTAGTCACTTGTGGGTTTACATCATCACATAATCAGGAGTGGAAACAGGTTCTGAAAGACTTGGCAGTGTGAGCCACATCTTCATCCCATCCCTGAATGTTATCTTTCTCCATCAGGATTTTTTTTAGCGATGGTCAGTATTGCATTTATGCTGAGACCTCAGCAGCAGCGGATGAAATCAATTAAATGTCAATTTTCATAGCTTGTTTTAGCTTACTCTTTTATCACAAGCGGGCCTATCTAGTTAGAATTTCTAAACTGCTGGCTGGCTTTCAGGGGGAAAAAAAAGAGACAAGAAAAGCTCTTAATGCCTCATTGTTTTCTCCTTAGCATTAAAGTGATTAACTTCTTTTCAGAAGTAGTGTTGGGATTACATACTGTATACAGTGGTTTGCTATAAAATTTACCCACGATGTGCAGTTGAGTAAAAATGGGCAAATGAGTCTCTACAGCTACATGTTGTTAGCCCTTTGGAGGTAATTATGGTCTCTAATTTACCAGGATATTCCTGCTTCAATTTGGAGGAAATGAGTAAAACCCAACAGTCTGCAGAAAACTAGGCATAGAGTTTTTCATTCATATATTTGCAAAATGATGAGAGGCCTTCTGAACTCAGAAGAGCCAACTGAGTGTTTACCTTCACTCATGGCTCGAAAGTTAATTAAAACTTCCAGAAACTCAGAATTTTGCCCATAGGCAGACTATTTTTAGCTGCTTTGTGGAGTGTAGCTTGAACAGTTTACAGTAGTCACAATATTGACATATTTCTGGCTGTGTAGGAGATCTTTTAACATTGGTTATGCAGTCTGAAAGCTGCGTTGAAGCAGAAAAGTATGTTTGGATTTTTGTAACTTGAAAAAAAAGCAGAATTGAATATTTGACGCAATGTACTGATTTTTCTGGCAGAATTGGATTTTTGAATTCTTAAGGGGAAGAAACAGGGGATTGTTCCAGTGAGATAGTTGCTTCACCTGATTTCTTCCCTGGGCAAACTTATTTCAAGCAGGATCTTGCTGTGTCACTTGTCTGAACAATTCTAAATCATGTTTATTAATATCTGTGTCTTGTTTTGGTTTTTAGTAATCATCGGCGGTCCCCTGGAAAACCAATACAGGCTAAAGCAGTTCCACTTCCATTGGGGAGCTATAAACGAGTGGGGTTCAGAGCACACAGTTGACAGTAAATTTTACCCAGCAGAGGTATGAGAGAAAATGCTGAACAGTGCAAATACTTGAGGGGACTGGAGGGTGGGTCTCGGGCTGTCTGTGACTATACTGCATGCTAGAAAAGTCCCAATTTGTACAATTGCAGTTTAATGTTAAGGATCAGACCTGGTGGGTGCCCCAGCTCATCTACTGTTTTATTAGTAAGTTCACATTCACGGTGTTTTCTGGAGAAGAACACAGTCTTAAAACTGAATGTTGGCCCCATTACTGAAAGTTTCAGCGATGTTTTCTTCTCCCTGAATGCCCCTGGGGTAGCTGCCAGGCAAGCCAAAGGCAGGCAGCGGATGTATCACTGCTACTCCAGCTCTGTCTGGGGAGCTGGCACAACTCTGCTTGGCCTTCCTCCTTCTGAAAGGGAAAGAAGAAAGCAGACTGAGGGCACAATCTGGTCTTAATGAACTCCCAGGTCCCAGCTAATGTGATGCAGATCAGGTGGACAGCAAGTATTGAGGTAAATGTGCAAGCTGAGATCTCAGTGTGTGTTTCTTAAAGTCATTAGAATAGTATGCAGCAGAGTTCTGTGGTAATATGTTGGTTATTTTCTATTTTTCAACTCTTAAGAAATTATGAAAGTCACAAACCTTTTGTGATTAAGTAACTTCTAAGGCAGAAAGAGAGGCAATAAAAAGGATGGAGTCAAGGGGAGAAAATACAGAGGAAAGTGTGACAGGTATAAACATAGTTATATGTCAAAGGTGGAGAATCTGAAAAATTATTGTAGCTTATTTTTGATAAGATGTTTATCTCCTGTTAATGTGTTCATAATGATGCCTGCCAGCTTGGCAAGATACTTGAAAGTTCTTTAGCAGACTAGCATGCTCTGTTCTTCCTGTTAAGAGATGGAAGAGTCCTTCAGTTCCAGGTATACTAAACTTTTTTTTATGCCTTTAACTAAAATTTCTGTAATTAGTCTCCTACAGACAAAATCCCTTTCATATGTGTGAAATGTAGTTTATGGGTCTTTGGCTATTGTTTAAAAAAAGGCAAAAAAAAAAAAAGAAATACCATTATTTCCCAGTAACATTTTGGTGCTCATTTTTGTAGTGTGTGATTTCTGAGATAGCTCACTGCAGTGAATCAAATTGCTAAGGACCAAATGTAGCAAAGATCAAAAATCAAGTTTCCTGATACCGTTGCTGTGCTCTGTGGATGTGTTGGTTTCTCATTTATTTCTATTTCAGTTGCATTTAGTACACTGGAATGCTGTTGTGTACCCAACTTTTGAAGAAGCTGTAATGGAGGGTAATGGCTTGGCTGTTATTGGAGTGTTTCTAAAGGTAATTTCACTTTGTGTAATAAGCTGCAATTATGCCTTTTTATTTTCATTTTGTTAAAACTGATTTAGGACAAAACACCTCTAGATTCTTGTTGTTTTCAAAACTCCTGATTAAAATAGATATGCAAAATGTCAGCTTAATGATTCTCTAACTCCCACCTGGTTTTTGCAGCTAGGAGCACAACATGAAGGGCTACAGACACTGGTTGATGCCTTGCCAGCAATTAAACACAAGGTAAGGATTTGAAGTGTCCCACCAGTTGTCACTCAGCATAGCTAATGCAGTCATTCAACATAAAGAATACTTTGAGAAAACACAAATCAATGCTTTCTTCCTTAAATGTCAGTAGGAGGCCTGATTGACACTTTGGGTGAACTGTTGATTATACAGGAGAGGGGGGAAGCTAATTTATAAGGAGGAATTGTATAATTTAAGCTTCCCAAACCTTTTCATTTAAGAAATGATGCTCTTGAGATTGTATCAACTTGGAAGGGCTTGCACACGTTTAATGCTTGCCCTTATTGAAGCCTGCCCTTCCGCTCCTCTGAAAACCGATGCCACTGGATGAGTTTTCATATGTTGTTCAACTGGAAGAAACTTTCTGTGCTGTGTACAGTGGTAGTTTTGTTTCTTGTGGAATTAAGGCTTTCTGATTTTTGTCTGATCTTTGAGGAGGAGATTGTTTGCTTTTTTTTTAAACACTAAATTTTCTGCTAGGGGAATGGGATTTTTTTTCATAGCTGATTTCTGACTTCTGCCAGGAGAGGGAGCACTGCATCTCTGATAGCGCTCAGAAGCAGCTCATGGTTGTCCAGGTTCCCTTTTCTTTTTGAAAGCACACATAAAAAACCGACATCAATAATTTTGCTGGCTTGTAAGCAAATCCAGCTGAAATCGCTATGCCATTATTTATCACAGAAAAGATTTTTTTTTATCCAAATAAAACAAATATTTATGGCAGTGCAGTGAACACCCTGCCAGATAAATGCAAAACAAATCAGTTCAGTGCCAAAAAGACCTACAAAAATCTGTGCATATACATCCATTATGAGAATATAATATTGTACAGCATAAAAAAGTAGCATCAAACATTAGGCTCATCAATCTGCACGTGGGCTGCTCTGAAAGAGAATTGATTTCCAAAGGGTGTCAGTCACCCAGCAACTCGCCAGCACTTGGTTTAAAACATTTGAAAATATTGGTTGCCTTGCCAGTGTTATCACTGACTTAAGCACCAAGCCCTGAGGAACATCACCCTGGTGAGGAGGAGGAGGAAGGTCAGATAATACCCATTCTGATGTCCTTGCACTTCCTCTCTCACATGATGGGTAAAAGCTCCCATCTAGAATCTCCTCTATTTTTTAAAAAAATTCTTTACAGTAATTATTCTCATTGGGGAAACAGTAGAGTTTCTGGGTTAAAACAGGATCTTCCTTTCCTCCACTGCCAGTACATCCTGCAAATACCCCAGGAGTAAAATATCTGTGTAGGAAATGATGGGCTCTAAAGCTCCTGCATGCTGTGTGGAATCCCACTTGTGGGGTGCACATTCTGAAGACATGAACACTTGATGTGATTTAAATAACATTTTAGTCCTCTTCCTTCTCCCTGCTGCCTAAAATCACGTGGTGAAAAGTGAAAGCACTATTGTTCGCTGTCTATTAAGTATATCTGGCAGAACTACCTGAACTTATTCCACCATTTATCCTTTCTTTTCCCTGTTTGCTTCTAGCTCCCACAAAGACTTAGTCAGTTGCTCCTTCACATTCCTTGTTTCTTCTGCACTGAATTCCTAACGGCTTGTGGGGACAACAGAAATATTTAAATTTTAGTCTACTCACTGGCTGCCTTTTATACCTCAAACCCAGCCTACCAATTTTGTACAAGTTTATGGGGTTTAAAATTATTTTATGTAGATCGTTATTGGTAATTTTGCATATGCGGACATAACACACAGAGTATTTAATCTCATTGTTAAATAATCTTCTAAAATCTTCTGTCTGTCAATATTTTCTCAAAATACAATCTTAAAAATAAGTTCTTTCTGGGGTTTAGGATGCTGTTATCGAGTTTGATGTCTTTGATCCCTCCTGTTTGATACCTTCATGCCCTGATTATTGGACCTACGCAGGCTCTTTGACTACTCCCCCACTTACCGAATCGGTCACGTGGATTATTAAGAAGAAGCCCATAGAGGTCGATGAGAATCAGGTAAATCTCATGTTTACATTTCAAATCGTACCATACCTGTTTGACTGCCTGCCACCATGGAGGGGAAGATGCACAGAAGCTTACCAGTGCTGGTAATTCTCTGTGAATACACAGAGATCAGAGGCTGCTTCACACGCAGTATTTGGGGAGGTATCCTGACACTAGCAGCTACTATTGAAAGAATTAAGACTTCTTCAGTAAGCAGTTAAAAGATGCTTCTCCAGCTCTCCAGTAGAGTTTTATCTTGATCTGTGACAAACAAGGCCTTATGCTGGAAGCTGCCCCTTGAAAACTTCTAAGGTTATTTATTGGAACACTGCATAACTTTGCTCTCCTTATCGGGATGCAGCCCTCGTTGTGGTAGGGAGGGAGGAGAAACGGCAGGTTTTGTGACATTCCAAACTCTGACCTTTTGTGCACGTGATAGCCACGTGCATTTGCACAGAGATCTTGCAGAGACTGCAAGGGCTGATCCTCTGTTCTTCCCTTGGGCACACTCTGAAGGTACAGAAGAGTTGGTGGGGGGCTCCGAGTCCTTCACATGCCATTCTAATGGCAAGAGAGTCAGTCCCCACTGCATTTTCTCCATTGCAGGCGTGTTTACTCTATACTTGGCTGTACTGTCCTTGATTCCTTTTTTTATTCCCCTTTAAAAAGGATAGGCAAACAAAGGTTTCAGCAAATGTTTGTATTACAGAAGTTATTTCAGGTGGAGGAGTTCGTGGTTAATAGTCGGTTTGACACCAACACAAACTTGTCACCATATACCCTCTACTGCTTTTAATTGTAGTACTTCATGTTCCAATGTGATATTACTCCTTGATAGATGTAGGGACAAGCAGAAAATGGTCAGAAGGAGGACTCATTGAAATTGTACTACAGTTGTGGGTTTTGCTGGAAGTTTTCAGGATTTTTTTTGTCTGTTAAAAGAAGCAGAGTACTTTGAGGAGTGTTACAGCATGAAACAAGTCTTGGAGATTGTTGCAAAGCGAGTAAAAGTTAAAAACCCCCAAAAATCTACCATTTTTTTGTGGTTTAAGAGGCACTGAAAGTTATCTGTGCGTTGTCCCTGGTTTTTGAGGCTCTGATTAATACTGAAGTGCAAGTCCAATGACTTCAGGCAAAAAAATGATTTTATTTTTTTTAATACAACTTTTACATGGCACCAGTCCATCTAGACAGTCATGCTCCAAACAAACACTAACTCTGAAGAATAGGCATGTACGTGATCTTAATGTTTTAATTTACATAAAGGAACAGGACAGGAAGAACTGAAAATTGTTAACAGGGAGAACTGAATGCATGATGTGACATTCTTGTTTTCAGTTGAAACTTTTTTCTCTTTTTTCCCCCCCCCGCTTCATTCTTTTATGGCACAGAAAGGCTCATAGTTTACTTAACATTGTAATGCCCTTGTGAGCATTAGAAGCTGATCTGCCGCTTGCTTTATTTAATCCCCAGTTATAAACCACTGAGAACAACAACTATGGAAATTGTTGCTTGTTGAGGTTCTCTCTTTTCTGAGGGCCAACATATGCATGTCTGTATAAAACAACAGAACTCCAGGAAGGGTGTAAATTAAGAAGGTAAATTAGGAAGTGTAAATTAAGGAGAGACTTATTTAAGATGGCATGTGTTCCAGTGTTTGAATGGGAATCAGTTCTGTCTTGGATATGCCACATTTGAGATTTAGTTTTAGATGGCAGGTGACTGACAGTTCATCTTCTGCATTGGTACGGGTGATGGTGTAATCGTTACCAGCAGGTGACAAAGAAGTTCATGCCAGATTTCTCAGAATGCAAATGTAATAGTACCTCAGATTTATTTTTTTCCAAGCATGAATGGTTGCGTTTTGTCGTGAACTCTCAATAATTCTCCAGTTAGTAAAGTCACAAAATTGGACATTTCTCATTCTCAGCTGGAGGCATTTCGGATGCTGCTCTTCACTTCAGATGGTGAAGAAGAAAAGAGAATGGTAGACAACTTTCGCCCTCTTCAGCCATTAATGAATCGAACCGTCCGTTCATCCTTCCAAAGCAGGCATCTCTTGAATCCTGACGTGCAGCCCAAGGATCATGCTGAGCAGATCAGACCGTAGGTGGCCCACGAACTGTCAGTCCAGACTGCCATACCTGGATGGAACTGATGTTATTTCTTAGTTATTTTTCCTTTTTCTGCAATGTGTGTATGCCATACGGTTTCACAGCCAGCCAGTTTCAGTTCTGCTAGGTGCCATTTCACCTTCAGTAGAGAAGCTGTTGGGTTTTTTAGTTTTGCTTTTTTTTAAAGAAGTTAAATAATATTAACCCTTAACAAACTGACTTGCTTTAAAGCAGGGTTCAATAAGGAATCATTTTGACAGTTAAAGGAAAAATAAGGGCAGGAGATCTCTTCCCCTGCCTCTTTTCTAAATTCTTCTGTGTCTCTTCAAATGTTCTTTCAGTGACTTACAGGAGTTAGTAATCCCACCTAAAATCATGTTAGCAAGCAGGAAGCGTGAAGAAGTAAAGAGTGTTAATACTGACCAGGTCCTTTTGTGGAATTGTTTCAGAAGTTTGGAAAGAGAATTTGCTTCTCTAGTCACATATGCAGAGACATTTTATCTTCTTCCTTTTTCCTTGGTGCTTAGGATGAGAAGAGAAGGAAAAAAATGACTTTTAGAATCTAACCTCTTTCCATTCTGTTGACTGCATGATCCGTGTTTGATGCGGATGCCGCAGAAGTCCACTCTCTCTACACCACAAGCCAGAAGACTTTTTCTAAAACCTTTATTACAAATGTAGAAGCTTTTAGCTTTGGCAGCTTTTGCTTTTCTGTATTAATAACGTGCCAGAAGAAGAGAGCAGAAGAGAATTTGCCAGTATCTAAAGACTGGCAAGGGCAGCAAATTAGGCAAAAATGTCCAGTTCATTCCAGGAAATCTGTCACATCAAATGAAAGCAAATTTGAGGAGGCCCTAGCTGACCCTCCCAGTGAGATCTTGGGGGAGAAAAAAAAAACAAACAAACCCACACCAATTTCTGAAAGCTAATGCAGTGCTAGGAGAGCATGGACAAAATGCAGCATTCAGATACTTGAAAGACTTTTTCTAGTAACTCATAGAGTTATTTTCTTCAAAGTTTTGTCTTGAGATGTACTTTTCTTATAAAAAGAGTTATCTAGCTTCAGGACAACTGGGGACCAGATTGTATTACAGCACCTTACGGTAACGAAGTGAAGGTGGTTGAAATTTATTTGTGGACCAGACAAAACTTATGTAAGCTGCCAGCTGTGGGGCCTTACCCTGGAATTACGGTCCAGTTGCCGCAAGTATTACCTACCTCTGAAGCATGCTACTACTAGCCATAATTTTCTCTCGAGCACCTTTCTCACTGGCTTTGTATGCTTTACTGTGTTTACCAGTGTGCCTGTGCATGAAATGAATGTACTAAGGTTGGATTTTCTGAGGAGGAGCCGGTCTGTCTGTAAACTCACGATGTGAATTTGATGGATTGTATTTGAGGAGTCTTCTTGGAGGACAGATGTTACTTGGTCTGTTTCTGCCAGTAAGCAAAGCCACTGGTTGCTGGTGTGATTCAGCACAGGTGATGCCAGGACACTAGCTTTTCAGGGCTAAATTCAGAAGTTTGGAATCTGTACTTCTTTTTTTAAGTCCAAGTGTTTGGCTTAAAAGCACTTGAACACTTTTTAGTGTGAACCCTGATGATTTTAAGGTTTTTCAATATTCTTGTTTAACCAACTAAGTGCCCAGGTCTTGCCTTTGCTTCCTTAATAGCTCTACCTCAGGCTGTTGTTACGTTGTGCCTTTCTCCCTTGGCAATTTGAAATACAGCCACTTAACCTTAGAGTGATTCTATGTAGCAAATACAAGAAAATCTCTCTTCTCTCCCAGTGTAATATACTTCTCTTCACTGTGTAGTATATTCAACACAGTAGTGTGAATATCTTCAGTTTCATTACCTCTCCCAAGTCCTTGCTGCTCGCTTGAACCTTACCGTTTTGGTTGAACTCAGTTGAACTATAGAACCTGTATCAACTTGGTTGAACTGAACCGTCTCAGTTGAGCTATACAGTGTTTGGCGTCATCAGCCAGACTTTTAATTGTGTTTCTGGTCAGCAGAACCAGATGGTTTTGCCAGAGAATGACAGGTTCCAAAATAATTTTGGAAGGGATATCTACAGTTCTGGCAATAGGAAAAGAATTCTTTTACTTTCTGCCTGAATGTATGTGATCTGGTCACTTATTAAGCTTGAGGTTTTCGTTTGATGCTGTTCTTGCAAACACTTTTCTGAGGAGGACCCCATAGAAGGATGGCAATGATTCAGAACTGGCATATGTCTTGTCTGTCTTTGAGATTTTTTTGCTACTCATTATTAGCTGTTAGGAGAAACTGTAATAAAAAGACATCTTCGTGTTGCCTTCACATTTAAAAATACAGGCGACTCAGCAGCACTAAGCTAGCTATAGGTAGCCTGCATCAATATCCATATCATATATGAATGGGTCTTTTAAAAACCTTCATGCAATTGCTTGAAGTTTTTTAGTTGCCTTGGTAATTTTCACCAAGTTTTTGTGTACCTCTGATCCGCAGAGCTTGTTTCACAAGTTAATATAGCTTTCCTAGTGTTTGCAAATACAAAATATGTATTTTTTCCTTAGGGAACTACTGTCGTGTAAATGTTTAATCTTCAGATGCTTCATAATGCCGTAGTATGCTCATACTCAATGGAGTTCTCAGTAGTTAGGTTTGTTCCACTGAACCAAATTTTCTTCCTAGGTGAATAAATCTCTTTTTAAGATGCTCACCACCATGCTTCCATCAGAGGTGACACTGAATATTCTGTTTTCAATGATCTATTTAAAATTCTCAGAGATTTACTTACTTTGTTGAAGTTTTGTTAGAGAATAGGTACATTATCCAGTCATCCAGTTAATGTGTTATACTCCATGCGTATTTAGATAAAAGCACATTGAATTATACTGACATAAAATTAATTAATTTCTGCACTGATAATTTCGTGTATCTGGAAACAGGGTCAATGTAGAAAAAACGTAACTGCTATAAAAATAAGCTTTATGGGGATTTTTTGTTACAGTTATTTAGCTGTTTTTCAAGTCTTGCATTTACGTGTTGGTGTTTTAGCACCTTTAGTTAAGGCAGGCAGTATTTCTGTTGCAGGGCAGGTTGTCATTGAAATTAGCAGTCTGTTGATGAACAGAAGGGGTTTTAGTGGTGGGGTTTTTTTGTTCTTGTTTTCTTAACTTGAATATTATAGTGACTGTATTGGCCTTGCAAAAGCTAACTTCAAGAAAAAGAATTCTGTGTGCCTGCATGTGTGTGTTAAACAAGAGATGGAGTGTAATTCTTTTGCCTTGTTCTCTCAGTTGGTGTGGGGGGAAAAAAGATATGATTGTTGGACTAGAGCTAATATTTGTAATGATTTTGCACAACGAAGTTAAGGTGTCTGCATAGGAATCTTGAGGCTCTTCTTTTCGATGGTACAATGCAAAAGGGTCAAATCACACATTCGTGTTTGTCCTTGCGTAGTAGCCACCTCCGTTGCTTTGTACTGTACTGGGAGGTGCTCCCGTGGCAATAAGTACTAGGAATTAAAGACTCTAAGAGAAATAGTTTTGAGGAGAGCCTGTTGAAATGGGAGTAGAAGGTTTTTGAACATCGATCTACCTTGGTGTTGGTCTGACTTCCAACTGCCTTTCAGTATTTCTGTTAAATATTGCTCTTACCAGAAATCTTTTTGGTGACTTCATAGTTGTGAGGACTTTATTTGGCGTTTGAATGTTTGATCCACATTCCTACATTCTAGAACTTTCACACCAGTGCGCTGCAGGTGTACACCACCACGTGTACCTGACCTGGCTTGTCTTCTGTCGTGAAAGGCTTGCGTTGGTGTTTTTACTGCAAGTCTGGCAGGAGTGTATCTTTGGGCTTTGAAAGCTATAGAAATTGAGATTGCTTTGATCTCATGAAAGTCTGCTGGGGTTTAGAGCACTGCAGTTGTACACGGTTTACTTTTGAGGAAGGGTCTCTTTTTCTGCTCAACTTTATAGTCAATAGTATTTGCTTTTAAAGTTGAATGCCTTAATTTTATAATGTCTTAATTTGTATTTCTTGGCACATCTTTGCCTTTTTCGTTGTGCATCTTGTTTTCGTGGCAGTTACTACCTTGTGTATTTTAATGTATGTTACCTGCCTAATCGTAATTTGCTGAAATAATTGTCTTTGCAGACAACATATGTAATGGGGAATGTTCCCATTTGTTCTCATATACCTACAGGCCTTTTTATTCAGTTTTTACCTGATGTAAAGAAACTACTAGCTGCTGTATTTTAAACTGTTAAATCAATGTGCAACTATGCAATAAACACAGAGAAACCTGTGTCTGTATCTCGTTGTGTTAATTAAGCTCTCCAACTTAAAAAGTAGATTTTTCTGTCAAGAAAATAATACAATTCCTCCTTGAGAAGGGACCAGTTCATTATGAGTGGAGTCTAATCAGATGTCAGACGTCCTCTGACACTTAAAAGCTATGAAAGACTCTGCTCAAGTGAATTGTAATTGGAATGAAAGAACAATGAGCCCTCTGTCGCCGCTGTACTGATGGACGGATATCTCATTATTTGTTACATTCAGCTAGATGCAACATGCTGTCTGAAGTGGGGTTCCAGATTTTGAGGATTGTTGCTAAACTACTTCATTTGGCACTGATCGTTAAACTCGTCAGCTAAGCTCCTTTTTCCATTAATTGGTCTTGATAAAACCTGAGTGTTGATCTGATGTGTGGTGTAACTCTCAAGAGTTTCACTTGTACTGAGAAATAAATAATTGTAGGCTATACTTTTATAGAAGGCCTCCCAAACCGTGCGATTGGGTACCCTTTGTGTGGGCACGCTGTGGCGTGGGTGAAGAGGGAGGCCAGCTCCGCTGTTACTACTATTACAGGGTTCTAGAAGCTACCATCAGTTCCATCTACCCAACAAAACAGCTTAGAAGCTCTTCTGTTAGTCGAGCTGAGGTGTTTGCTGAAGAAGTGGCTTATTTGGTTCCAGCGGGCTGTCTTATTTTGATCAAGGCAGCTTTCCTGATAAATGGTTAAGAACATACACATTACTTCTAACAAATGGCCAATTTACTGCTGATATCGGTAATTATTTGTCTTTCTGACAAATAATTCTTTCCGTCTTGCTTTTTGATGTGACAAACTTGAAGTGCCTGAGTATTAGCATATGGAGAACTGATTGTATAATTGAATAGTCTTCAAAGATCCTGCAGAATAACTTGGGGGCCTGAAGAGAGTTAATGTGCGTGCTCAGAACTGATAATAATACTGAGCATTTGTGAACTCCTGTGAAGATCTAAAACACTATGTGAACACACCCTAACACCGCAGCTGCAAAGCAGGTATTTTCCTCAGCAGTACAAATGGAGAAACACTTGCAGAATTAACTCTGATTAATTTGCGAGACAGTCAAGTATGTATGCGGTTGACTTGAAATGGGACAGTCCAGTGGCTGCTGCTCCACTGCTTCTTGATCCCGGGATTTCCAAATGGAAATGCTGTAAGAACTGGGATGAAATCTGCAAATTCTTAGCTGTCAGTCTGCTAAGAAATTCCTTTTTGGAAGAATTAAATGCAGAGAGAGAAAAAGATAGCTTGGTCCTGTTCTTGTGAAAGCTAGTGGGAATTTCTGTGAGTTAGGTCAATATTGGGTGTAAAACGCCGATCATCACGCAGTTAATTTGCCTCAAGGTAAGAACTTAGCCTAGAGCACTGGTACAGTCAATCCATTGGTGAGTGACTTTGTTCACCCACCTGTACAACTGAGTTTGAGCGTTCAACTGAAAATATCTGAAGCATACATCTTATTTCAGTTCCAGTCCTGTCTGCTGGGTCCTCATGGCCAACACAGAGACAACCCTCTATGTTGTAGGGACCTGTTTGTTTTTTTTTTTAATTTTATGGTCCTGCGAATATTTTGCCTAGGTTGAAGTATGACATGCAGTGTCAAGTAAATGTTGGTAGATCTTTGAGAAAGAATCAGTTTCAGTTACAGCCATACCGCCTCTGCAATGGGCTCATCTCAAACTCGTAAGCTAAAGAAAGTCTTACGGGGTTTCAGGAAAATTGTATTAAATATGTTTTGCTGTTTATTTTTAATTAATTTTCATAGTCTTTGCAATCTTTTTCAGGATCCCATTTCTCTTTGAAAACTAGAAAAACATGCTCGGTGCAAAGGTAAGTTTTGTCTCAGCTTTCTTCCTAAACAGGGATGCTTGTATGAATGAAGAATTTTATTTTATTTCAAGCCTCTGGGTTGTTGTGGCCAACAGCCACTAGGTGTCAGGTTCTGATCAGCGCTCCGGGCTGCTCAGGGTTCCTGTCATGGAAGTGGTTGTGATGCCAATTAGCAGTGTGAGGAACCTGAGAACGTTACTAAGATGTTATATCTTTCTCCAGAATGCAAATCTCACCTTTTCTCTGAAGTATCTTGCAGAAAACCTCCTGACCCACCCCACTGCCTAAGTGTGGCTGAAACCTTCAAGGAGGAGGATGGTGCAGGGAGGAAGGACACTGACCTTGGGTTTCAGAGCTTGGGCACCACATCTTCTGTGACACCAGCTAATCACTGGCTGAGAACAGCTCCTCAAAGGTAACACGTCCACCTCTCAGAGGGAATGAGTGTTGTTGAGACTCAGGCCTTCCAGGCTTTAGCCTCTAAACTCATCTCCTATCCCACAAGGACAAGAGGGAGTCTGGATTTGCTACAGAACTGGCTCCTTAGGCACAGTTGGGATGTGTCCAAGTCAGTCCCTGGATGGGAAACCTCTGCCTTCACTGGGGTAGTGGGATAGAAGCTGCTCGCTTTGCCTGCACGCTTGCCAGATTGGCAATTTATTTTTTTTTTCTCCAAACAAGTCTTTCTTGTGATCTTTGCATCCAAAAGGAGAGGCAGATTTCCGCAGTGCCTCTGCAGCAATGCAGGTGATGCAGCGGCAGGGCGGTGGCCTGTGCTGGTGTGAATATATCAGAGAGCACGGTGAGTGCACCAAACTGGGATGGGGCTGGGGGGGGGGAACTGGGAGACGCCGGTTTTGCTGAACTTCAGCTTTGCACACACCAGACCCCTTCTCCTTTACAGGAACCCACCCTGTGCCTTGCAGCATGAACAGCAACACCATCCCCGACAGCGAGGAGCCCCCCTGTACCCCGGGGGCCGCGGGGGTCCCTTTGTCCCCCCGCTTTGCTCTCTTGGGGAGCAGGGAAGGACGGAGGGCGGGTGGCGGCGCTGAAAGCGATCCGCCGGTAAGGGGCGGGCAACGCCGCCGGTTCCCGGGGGCCAACGGCTGCCCCCCCGCCCCTTTCCTCCTCCTCCCGGAAAGGAGGCCAGGCCCCGCTCCCCCCCGAAGCGGGAGGTGCCGTTCGCCGTCCCCCCCGCCCACCGGCGCCGGAACAAAAGGGGCGGCTGCATGGTGGTGGCGGCGGAGCGCCCGGCCGCGCCCGCCCCGCTCCTCGCCCCGCTCCGCTCCGCGCCGCCACCATGTCGGGCAGCGGCGGCGGCCCCGGCAGCAGCGGCAGCAACAGCGCGGTGAAGAAGAGGAGCCCGGCGGGCTCGGCCTCCTCGCTGGCGCAGGAGGAGGAGAAGCAGGCGATGGAGAAGATGCTGGAGGCGGCGGGCGGAGGGGCTCAGGAGAACGGTTGCGCCCGTTCGCCCTCCCCATGCGGCTCCGCCGAGGGAGAGGGGGTGGCCCTGCAGCGCTCCATCACTTTGCTCAACGGCGTGGCCATCATCGTCGGCACCATCATCGGTTCCGGTATCTTCGTCACCCCAACCGGCGTGTTGCGGGAGGCCGGCTCACCGGGACTGTCGCTGGTGGTGTGGGCTGTCTGCGGGGCTTTCTCCATCGTGGGTGCCCTGTGCTACGCTGAGCTGGGCACCACCATCACCAAATCCGGCGGGGATTACGCCTACATGCTGGAGGTGTACGGCTCGCTTCCCGCCTTCCTCAAGCTCTGGATAGAGCTGCTCATCATCCGACCCTCCTCGCAGTACATCGTGGCTCTGGTCTTTGCCACCTACCTGCTCAAGCCCATCTTCCCCACCTGTCCGGTGCCCGACGAGGCTGCCAAGCTGGTGGCTTGTCTCTGTGTCCGTAAGTAGCCGCAGACTTGGAGGTGCCTGCTGTCCTGCTGCTCCACGTGGCTCTCCGCTCACCATCGCTTTCCCCAAAAACTGCCCAAACATTTAGCTGCCTTGAGCTTTACAGGAGGTGGACCATCCCTCCTGTGCTAAACTGGTTTGTTTGGTTTTTTTTTCAGGGTTGTTTTGAACAGCATGAGTAGGAAATGTGGCCCCATCCCAAATAAATTGAGCAAAAGAAATTCCCAAATCGCCACTTACGAGCCAGCGAGTCTCTGGTTTCCGGCAGTGCAGCGAGCAGCACGTGATAAATGCGGCGTGCGTTTTGCCCGTGTGCTGGAACGGGATTTCTTGTGTGTTCCCATGTAAAATCCCCGTGCAGCCCTGCAGCGTGAGGCGCTGGGATGGATGTTTACGTGCAGACATGGGTTAGGATAACGAGCGGTTGGGAAATTATCTGTCACGAGCAACTGGTGCTGAACGTGGCCTGTGCTGCAGCGCCGGGCTGTTTTCAGCACCAGTTCTGAGATGAAAAGTTTCTGCGCTGCCCCTATGCTAGAATCCTCTTTGGGGTTTTTTGCAAGCAAACTTTCCATCCCATGGGGCCTTGCCTTCCAGAGAAGTTCAGTCGTGCTGTGATGAATTTAAGGCCACTGATGTCTGCCACAGCGCACAGATCTCTCTCCTGATGCAGTTTTTACCATTTTTCTGGTATTTTGAGGTCTGTGCTTTTGCCAGTGAAGCCCCATTTTCCATTCCTCCAGTGATTGCAAAGTTGCCCCATCCAAATTCCTCATTCTTTAAATACGGGACCATTTTCTGCCTTTTTCTCCTCATTTCATACTCAGGCTGTGTCCCACTCCACTAGCAGTTCTTGTGCCATCGTGAAGGTGTGTATTGGGAGAGGAGAGAATTTTTTGTGAGGACTCTGGAGAGCATTTATTTGCTGTACAAACTCGTAGTTGAGTCATCTGATAATTTTTTCGTTTTGAAGTTGTGAAGATGAGTCGTCTTGCTTGTGCTGTCCAAAGGGAGGTTGTGTGAGATTCCTTCGCTCTCCGAGGATCGCAGGCATTCGAAAGCTGCAGCACACGGTGGTTATGGGAAGATATATTGTGTGTAAATGTCTTCGTACACAAACTGACCAAGAATATCATATGGTTAGCTAGGGGATATAATAAGATAACAGGGCAGCAAATTGTCCTTTTTTTTGGGGGGGTGAGATATAAGCTTATTCCCCAGATAAATTTTTAGGAACGTCAGGGCAAGTATACAGGCGTGCGGATTTCCCATCCAAGTTTTTAAGAAAGTGGGGTGCGTACGTTAAGGAAATACAGTCACCCAACGAAGGAAGCTAGAGCAGGGTTAGAAGATGGTTCTGCTGATGGGTTTCTTCCATCAGGTGGGGTCTGGTGAAAAATCTGGTTCTGAGATGGGCTTTCTTACTGGTTTATGTCGAAATTTTGTTGTTCAAGAACACGCTGTAGTTGACAAAACCTTTGAGAACATTTCTGATAATCAGTAACTTCTCACCTGCAGGATCTTCCCCAAACGGGTGGGATGAGGTGTCTCTGTTCCCGTTTTACTGATCAGAGAATAAACACAGGATAAAGTAGACTTGCCTGTGGCGAGATTGGCTCAGTGAGAGGGTGGATAGTGAAATTCCTTGATGCCACGTCTCTTTCCTACTTATGCTTCTCCAAGAAGTCTCCAGCTTTCTTTTTCTAGCGGTTAGTAGTTTTCCTGAAGCGGAATTTGTTCTCGAATCTTTATCTTGAAACGCCAAGGAAAGAATTGCTAGTTCTGCAAATTTGTGTCATTTCCATGTGTTTCTTTTTTAAACCTTACTCCCCCCCTACACCGCTGGCTACTGTTCTGTTTATGCTTTGGGTTAAATTGTTGTTTGTCTCCTTTGCTACAAAAGGTTAGTTCATCATGCATTGCCTTCAGCAAGTTAGCTTTCTGGAACTTTGATTTTTGGAGTTAGCTTGCTGCTGTCTGGTGCCAAAACCACATCATGAGTTAGGAACAATAAATGGAGTAAATCTGGTCCAAGGACTTAGCGAGTCACACAAAACTTCGACGGGCTAACAAGCGGCTTTGTTACTTGGTTGTTCCAAACATACTCCTACCCTGTGAGATTTTTTTTTTTTTTCCAAGAGCCCTAGGGTAGGAAAAATGGCGTGTTTGTGTGTGGGATGTAGAGCGTGCGTTAGCGAGTTATCTCAGAGCGGGGAGAACGGTTTAGGAAGCAATAGGGGAGTTTGGGGCTGTGGGCTGGGGTACAGTTGGGTTTTATGTAGCCCAAATCCAGCCGTCTAGAACAGTACCAGCTGTATTCTTTGCAGAGTTTGTGTCTCAACATTAAATGGAGTTGGCTGCATGGTTTCTAGTAAGAGGAGAAATAACAGAAGTTGTTTGTTTCCACTGAAGAGTGTTACTGGTGTTGAACAGTTGAATAAATAATGTGGTGTTTGGTATTTGCCACCATGAAGTACAGAAATTTCATTCCTAGGGCGTTCAGATAATCTGAATAAATCACAGACTTGAAAGAAAATAGTTGGAATAGAGGATTTTGTTCCCCTTAAGGCGCTGAGGGAAACAAGGTGGGTGGTAAGTGGAATTTAACTACAAATAAGGTATTTTCTGCTATCAAGATTGTAATCTACAGGCTGTTGGTATGCAAGACTCCTTTTTCCATCACGCAATGTGAACGCTTGTTAAGATTGCCAAATGAAAGTGTGGGAATTCTCTACGGAGAAGTCTTCCTGGAGCAAGATGGGTCAAGCTGTTCGTCACTAGCACGGCTTGTGTGATGTTCACCGCGGAGCAGCCTGTGCTCCCTGATTTGCAGGTAGTCTGGCTCGATGCTCTTCAGGCTGCGGGTTACTCGGGTAACTCATGAACTGTTATTTTATCTGCTGGATTGGTTGGCTGGTACTCTAGGGCTGATAAAAGCAAATGGTAAGGGATAGCAAACATACCGCCTGGTGTCCAAGCATTCTTTGAACAGAACAAGTTGCTGAAGCTGAGAATTTGTGCATATGCGTGAAAACCCAACAGTTATCTGAATTCTCCCCAATGTGGTCTCATGTAAGCCAGTATCACCCTTCTGCAGAGGATGGAGGGACAGTTGCTAGGTCCTGGCTTTCCATATTTGCTGACATCTGCGTTACAGTGTCAGTATTGTTCATGGCAAGGAGTTACACTGGTGAGGATTGTGTGTGCTGTGTTCCAGGTGCACCTTTGAGATGAAAATCCATTATATTTGGTGTTGGCTCCTCTTTTTCTCTCTTGAGAAAGCATCACAGTGGAACGTACATCCACACTGCGCTTCCAACATGCTTCTGTAATTTTCTCCAATTTGTTTTCACTTTGAATTAAAGGAAAACACACTTTTTACCCGAGCATTTAGGTAGTTTTGAAAGAACTTGTTTATATATGTTGCAGGACCATCTTCACGTAGCAGAAGGAGGATGATGCCCAACTGTTCAATCCTGTATTTTTTTCCCTGTGGAAGAGGCGGTGTCCAGGTAACGGCCTGAACAGTGACGTGGCACAGCGCCCGGCTGAAAGCACACCTCTGATACCTTACAGCGCTGACGGGTCGCGTTGTCTTGGGTTACATTTCTTAAATTCGAACTGACAAATCTCAACAAAAATCATTAAAAATTCAGAGCGCAACAGAACACACGGCGTATTGGAAAGTTTCAGTTTATCCAGTTCAAGCTAACGTGTGTGTTCCTTATTTCCACCTGTGAATTTGCAGATTTTCTGAGAGATCTTTGAATTGTGGTACAATAAATTCTTGGTAGATAAGGGAGACAAGGGATAGTGCTGCTTCCAGACCTGAGCAGTTCTTGCTGGGTGTTTCACACCTGCCTGGGCTGTTCTTCCTGCGCACATTCCTCCGCGCACCCCCTGCGTGCCGCACAACAGGTTATTCTGTAAGTTACTGATTTCTTGACAATACAATCTGGAGAAACTCTGCCAGTTGCGTATAATTTTCCTCTTGATCTTCATTGTCAGCTCAGTGGTTTGATTGTTGATTGTCTGAAGCCTTTGATCACTTGTTAATTATATATGCTAATCTGGCACCAATAACCCCAATATTCCTGCAGCAGTATCTGCTCCTTCCAAAGATACAGTGTTTTAATCGTCTTTAAAGTTTCTTTAGACTTCCTTTGCTGCTTCTGAAATATTCTTCTGGGCACTCCTCCTGCAGGCATGGAATTCCGGTTAAAGGATCAAATATTTCTCGTTCGTCTCTTTTCTTATGAGCAGGAGGAATTAGTAGCAGTCGGTGCGGAGCTGAGTCACCTCTAACAGCACGCGTCGCGTAAGTGCCTGGCACCCCCCGAGTACCTTGTGAGTTAGAGGAGGGGAATGGTATCAAACGCAGCGTTTGGCAAAAGCGTACAAACGCATGCCTGGAATGTTTGCTGAGTTATAGCCCTCGTCCGTAAGCGAATATTCAGTGTCAGCTAGAAATCGGGTGTGTTGAAAGCAGGAATGTCTTTTACTTACTGTTAAGGTTTTACTTTAAATCTGGTTGAGCAGCTCTTTGAGTGAAGCTTTGGGTAGGTTTTGAACTCGGCAGGTAAGCGAGGCAAGCACAAAATGCATCTTAATCTTGTCTGTTTAAGATGGGTTTATTCTGCAGCGTTGCTGCTTGGAATTAATCTGCCAGGACAAGCCGGGTGTGAAGCTTTGAAGATTTTTTTTTTTTTTTCTCCTCCGGAAAGGTGGATTAAATGGCTAAGCTCCATCAGTAAATATTGCATTTATTTGATCAGAGTGGAAGGAAGGGGTCTTTCTAGAATCCCTGCTGTACGGCTGATGTAGCAAGACTGAGGTTGCTTTTTTTAAATCCGCATGTAATTAGAGAGAGTAGCATTAATTAAAATAGCCTGTGACACTGGCAGGGCTCTCCTGAAATGGCTGAAGGTTTGGGAGCCTTGTAGCACAGCAAGCAGCTTCTGCATTTCTTGGCACCCCTCTCTTGGCTCTCCCAACAAACATCCCATTAAATTTTATTGTATTTGAAGGATTTACACTACCACTGAGATCCTTCAGAGGCTTGCTTTTCTGACATGGACGAGGTGGGAAGGCTTTTGCAGAGAAACTCGCCGCGGTCAAATCCAGAGCGACATCACTAAGTATTTAAAGTGTTCAGTAGTCTCGCAGTCCCAGTGTCAGATGGAGCCAATATATCAAATGCAACGGGTGCGAAAGCAGTTTCTTGCCAGCCAGCACGCAGAGCTGAGTTCTGACCCTCTGCCTGGGATGGGTGGCACGACTCGGACCAAGACCTGCCTGGAATTTTTCATTACGGTGACATGCCTGTGAGGCTTAACCTGCACATAAAACATTACGAGGTGTTGCTTGCTGCTAGGGAGATATTTCCTGAGAGATGGGGGTGACAGAAAAGATATTTAGTTCATGATAGCTGTGCAGTCCTTTTAATTTGCTGGGAATGGAAGCAATACACCTTTTTCTCCTCTTACCAAGTCTATATTTTGTTTATAATTACCTGCTTTGTGGAATGGCTACATCTTGTAATCTAAAACTCTGACAGTAAAACCACAAGCTTCTTTCCGAGGATGCAGAGTAGTGACTCCTGCCCCTGGCTGGGGGTGAGCTCCCCAGCACTGATAAATGATTTGTAGTTTTCCACGTACCGCACAGTTTGAATAGTGTGAACTGTGTCACCGCTGTTACGAACCCCGGTCCCCAAGCCGTGGGTGCATTTATCCAGGCTCGAGATCCAGCCCCTGCAGTGTCTGCAAACTGTGAAATTCTTCACTGAGCTCTTCCTCCGGGCAGCCCTGGTGCCGCCTTTTGGCCCCGACTCCGCTGCGCTGGTCAGCAGAGCTCGTGGAAGAGGCGGCCAGCGAGCGCTTGTTAATCTGTCCTTGGAGGGTGTGGGTGGCTCTGAGCGCGGTGCGGCGTGGTGGGACTGCAGCATCCTCCCGCTCTGCGCTGACCGCTCTGGCCCCAGCTCTGAGCTTGTTTCAGCACCAGGGCTTCCTGGACCTGAAACCCGTGGAGAGCTGGAGCGGGGACACCCAGGGTGCCCGCGGTCCCTTGCTGGAGATGTCCAGAGCTCGTGGTCTCGATCACGGGGTGGGTCTGGCTCAGGGCAGCCTCTGCCTCCTTTCACCGCTTGCTTGGGGATGCGCCCGTTCCCTGGTTCCTCGGCGTTGCTGTTTTGGGAAGAAAAAGGAAACTGTAAACCATTGCCAGGTATGTTTATGATTATTAAGTTTATTTTCATATAGAGGCATTTGTGCTGGGGCTAAGTGCTCCTTTCCAAGAGCCTCATGTGCCGCTAAGCGTTTCCTTCCTACACACCGAGCGCCCTGGCTGTGAAGGTTTTTTCCAGGGATTTGTCCTTGAAGAAATATCTGCAAAAGTTTTCCTTCTGCTTTTCCACCTTGCAGGGCACAAGTCTTCACTCAATATCTGTCGGGTTGAGCTTCCCCTAACCGTTTTCTGGGCATGTCCCTGTAGGTGTGTCTCGTGTTAGATTGTGCTGTTAGAAATAAACACCCGAGACTGTGGGAAGACACCGTGGCATCACAGCTGCCTGAACAGAATTTTTTTTTTATTTTGGCCTTAGTGAATAATGAAGGCATTGATGTCCCCGTGCTCTAACCCCTGTGGGCAGTATCGCGTAATTCCGTGTGGAGTGACGACTCTTAGTGTGTCCAACCTCTCGAGAGCTTAGGCAGCCGTTCTCTTTAATGGACTGTTCTGCGTCTGTGCCACGTGCTGCTGTCACCCCGGGGGCTTGTTCCTTGGTGGCCATGGGCTCTGCACCGTCTTTGGTAGAAGAGAGAACTGCTTGTCCATGGTCTGCACTGTTTACAGAGTGAAGGGAGCAGCTTTTGCTGTCGGATGGGCAGTGGAAAGGAGCTGAGAACTGTTCCGTAGCTAATGGTGAGGAAAAAATCAACATCATCCAGCAGCAGATGGTCGATGGAAGCATCGTCTCACAGTTGCAGGACTGAGCACTTTGGAAACGTCAGAATCGCAGATAGGAATCGTTGCACGATTTATCCTCCGTGTGCGGGAAGTGTTAAAGTTCCCGTTTTCCTGGTGGGGAAGCTGAGCTGGAGGATTTCCCTTCGTTCTTCCCCTTTTCATTCCACAGGTTCCCCACCCTACTGTGCATTTCATTCTGGTCCTTAATCCCACAAATAGGGGTCCATGGGTAGCTTGCAGTGGAGTTTACTCCTTTAAAGCAAGCGAGCATTTACCCTTCTTACAGGGGTCCCTACTGGACTCTGTAGGAAGCACTGGAGGTCGAGACCAGGGGATCCTAGAGGAGATAAAATAAAGGACCAAAGGGACGCTGTGCAAGGCTCCCGAGGTATGTAACCTCGCACGCAGCGTGAATGCAGCTGTGCCAGTGCCTCAAGAATTCCTCCACCCATTTCGGAAATGTTTCACCTGAAAAGCTGCGAAAGATCTTGGGTTGAGCAAACTTCTGTCTCCCCATCAGCAAGTTCCGTAGGGCGCTGCAACTGGATCCTTTGTTCCCCTGTGGAGGCAGGTGGGCGTGCAGAGCTGGGGACTGACTGCTTTGACTGCTTTTTTGCTTTTTTTTCCAAACGGAGCCTTTGCTCCGTCTCCCATCCACGGCCACGTTCCATTACCTGGGGAGAGCGGCAGCCCTGCCTTTTTCCATCGGATCGATGCCAAGAGCGTTGCATCATACGCGCCCAGCTCCGGCGTACCTGTGCTCGGGCTCCGTTCGCGCTCTGTTTGCTTTGGGCAGAACCACATGCCCGCAGGGCAGCTTTACTACATCCTGCCTGTCCTTTGTAGACACAGGAGCTGTTGTTACACATCGTGCGTTCGTCACGGGCTTGTCCTGCGTGGGGATTGTCGTGATCCCTTTCTGTGTCTGCTCTGTAGGGATTTGTAGGGAGTTGTGTTTGGGAGGGATGGTGGTACTCGGGGAATATGTCCATAAAATGGGAATGGGGGGAAGGTTCTGGGTCCTGTGCTGGGTTAGTCCGTTTGTCCTTGGTGCCCGTGAGTAACGGGGAGATGACCCGACGGGCAGGTGAGTGCCAGCCGAGCGGATGCAGTGACGAGCCTGAAGCCAGCTGGGACTCCTGGGACAGAGGAAATAATTGAAGCCGGACCCACTGTTGCTTTTACAAAGCCAAGCTGCTCTTGGAAAGCCTCTGGTTTCCCCTGGTAGGGGGGAATCTTGAAATCTTGAGTATCTTGGAATGAAGCTCACCCTCAGCTGGGCTGGAGCAGCCGCCAGGATAGATGAAGGGTGGGCAGCACCCTGGGAGCGTGTTCTCTTGGCAGCAGTCACAAACCAGGATCCTCCCTCCTTCTGCCAGAAGTAAATACATCCATACAAGTCCCCCTCTAACATCTGCAGTCGCTGCAGCTTTCCAGCTCCTGTTATCCCAGTTAGGTGAAGCCTTTGGAGAGGAGCTACTGGCTCAGACGGGCTGTGTCACGTCGGGTCGTGCTGAAATCCGCATCCCCAGAGCGATTCCCGAGAACAGCCCCGACGATGGGTCACGCTAAAGGTCTGCCTCGCCGCATTGCTGGCTTCTGGCCCCGGCCGGCGGCTGGAGCCTTGGGAAAGGTGCTGCAGAGATGAGGACGGAGCCACCCGATCTTCCCCTGCCTTGTATCCTTGCCCTGATTTACAGTAAAGCCGCGGCTGCGCGGCTTTCCCCCCGTGGTTCGTGCGCAGCGGTTCATCCGAGGTGAAGGGAGCGGTGCCAGCAGGAGTCCCGCAGCCCCCGGTTCACAGGGGAGCATCTCGCGTCAGAGGAATCAAACTTTCCGCTTTAAGAAACCCAAGTCTCCTGAGAAGCTGAGCAACCGCTGGAATTTCTCTTGGAGTTTTACTGAAAAAAATCCCCGGTCTGTCTTTTCATCCTGGTGCCTGTAGGATTTTTTCTGCTGGGTGAGGCGGGGTTGTTGGGGATTTTTTTTTTTAGCCCTTCCTATGTTGAAAGCATGGAAGTGTAGTAACTCCACCGCGCTCCTTTAGGAAAGACAAATATTATTGCATGGTGGGAAAAGCAAACCAGCGAGGCTGTGTCATGACGGGCTCTGAGTCACGACTGGCGCCGACGGAGCTCTCAGCCCTGTTCAGCCTCTCTGGCCCGAAGGGTTTTCTTATTTTTCCAGCTCCTGTTTATCTGGCGCCGATATGTTTTGAAGGGCTGAATCCAGCCGCTTCTGTTGCTTTTCAGTTTTGGACTGGGTGGAAAGATTTTTCCCTTTTATGTACAGCACCGCCGTCCCGCGGTCCGTCCAGCAGGCTGCAGACAGAACCAGAGCGTGAAAAACTGCCCCAAGAAAATCAGTATTTACCGCGGAGGCTGCAGCAGCTATTGTCAGGGAACCAGAACGCCTGATGGGACAGGGAATGTCACTGTCACACCTCTGGGGGCTGTCTTCACTAACGGGAAAAGGGTTTAGCTCATCCTTTAAATATCCCTCTGTAAACAGGGAGAGGTTTATTTTTAGCGTCGTCGCTGGTCGAAGTGGATCCTGCCTCGGCGGTTCCCTCCCCGGGGGGATTCACCAGAGGTGCTGTTAGCGGATGAATTGTGATCTGTGCTGGGTGGTGGCTCCTCTCCCCCTCACCCCCTCCTGGAGCACAGGCATGCTGTAAGTTGACCTCGCTAACCTTTCTTTTCTCCTCCCGGTGTATCTGGGCAGTGTCCCTTCTAGCCTAGGGCTTGGAGCAGATCTCTTGCCATCGTGCTGCACGGTGACAGAGCTGTGACTCTGCAAACCGCCCGTACGCTGGCGATGCTGAAAAGCCTCCCAGCCGGGGCACGCCGGGGCTGGTCAGATGCACCGTTATCTCCCCCGAACAGCTCGGGGTGGGGGAGCCCTGGGACGGGAGGTGACATTTGGGAGAGGTGGGTGGCACAGCTTTCGGCCACGTGCTGAAGCGGGTCAGCCAAAGCCCGGCTCGTGCTGTCCTGTGACCTGCGCTGGGGTGTCCTTCCAACGAAAACAGCCCTGGGGCGTTCCGGTGTCACCTGCTCCCAATGCCCCGACACCCCCAAAGTGCCAAGTGGGCTTGGAAAACGTGACCAAAAAAGTGAATCTCAAATTCCTTATTTACTTCTGGCTTTCGTTCTTGGAGGCTGTATTGGATCACGTGGGTTTTTTTTTTGCAAAGACTTTTAACCCTTTAATTTCTCCAAACTTTAAATGCTCTCGCATTGAGCTGACACTAGATCCTGGAGTTTTGGTGGTGGCATTGGGGGAGCCGAGGATGCTGAAAGCAAGCGTTGTGCCTTGGGACGTGCAGGGTGCTGCAGCGGGATGGGCTTTGCTCTTCCCTGCGGTATATGGACACCTAAAGCTGCTCAGCCTGATGCATGCTGCTGTTGTGCCGTGGCTGTAGCAGCTCCCAGACCCCCACAAAGGAATGATGCAACTCGTCTCCCTTCTTGCTTGCGTGCGCTCTGAGTCACCGGGGAGTCCTGTCGCTCGAAATGTGAAGCATCGTTGTTGCTGTCGGGTCTCTGAAAACAGAGCAGGAGCCAGCCCCTGGGTACGTCTGAGGCCCCTCGTATCACTGGGGCTTTGATTAGGGCTGAAATATCCACATCAAGTGCTCTGGGCTTGAAACTGCGAGTGCAGAGACAGCCCGTGAGCTCAGGAGAGGGTGATGTGCGTCCCAGCGGAATATTCTGGGGGGCAGCAGCTTGGCTCCGGTCGAGGCAGTGACAAGGTCACTGTGAAATGAGCTGCAGGATGTGGGAAGGAGCCTTCGCCACGAGGGCAGAGGCCAGCCTGGAACAGATCTGCCCCTTCCCGAGCTGCTGGGGGACCGGTCGGCTCCAGGGGCTGGTGACAAGCTGGCTGGGGGCAATGAGGGGTGGCTTGGGGCTGGGGGGACAAAGAGGGGACAACATCCAGCACGTGGGGCACCGTCACTCTCTGCCTGACATTTGCGCGTCTCTATAACGAGCAACAGGCTGGGGAACGCGCAGGGCATGAAAATAGTAAGTGATTTGGAAGAGCAGTCGAGGTTTCAGCTCTTATTTTCGCTGAAGCGGGTGAAACTCGGCCGGTCGGCAGCTTCGTGGCTTTAGATAAGTCCTGGTTCCTGCTGCCCCTCGCCTGGCAGGAGTGCCACGCAGGAGCAGGCGATGCAGGGGAGGGTGACGGGGCAAAAAGAAGGAGGAAATTTGGCTTCGTTGGTTGCATTCATCACAGAGCAACTTGTAGGTAACGGGAGCGTCTCGGCAAGGAAAGCGGGGAGGCAGCGTGGTCGAGTACAGGAGCAGCCACAGCAAACCTGAGCGGTGTCGGTGGCAGGACCGTCCCGGGCACCGCTGCTCGAGCGGGTCGAGCAGAGGAGGAGGTTTTCCTTAGATCCTGCTTCTCGTCCCGTCTGTGCCGCTGACCCGCGGGTGTTGTTTGGCTCAGGTCAGGACAAGGACATCTCTGTGCAGCGGCAGCACGGCGTGGCCACCGTAGCCCTTAGGTGCTGCTGTTCTGCAAATAACCATATATCAGCTCGGGAGGCTTGTCCTGACCTTTCTGCCGTGTTTTCACACACCTGCAGCATTACATTGGATCCACTTAAGAGGGATCGCAGCCGAGAACTTTGATGCTGATGGTGTTGGAGTAACGGCTTTGATTTACACGCCCTCCGACGTGTCCTTTGCAGTGCGGCCGGGCGGCTCCTCGCCCAAGGAGCGTGCGTGCTCTCCACACCAAAATGCAAGAGAATGGAGAAGTGCACGGCTGCTATTTTGGGAAGAGATTCTTTGCGGTTGCTGAAGTTTTAGCAAAAAGCAAATGCTGTTTTGTCATAGGTTTTTTTCTGTTGTTTTTTTTTTTTTTTCCCCTAAGTGTTTCACTGCAAACTGATGCGTCTGCTCTTCTCCGTCTCCCGTAGTGCTCCTCACCGCGGTGAACTGCTACAGCGTGAAAGCTGCTACTCGCGTTCAGGATGCCTTCGCTGCGGCGAAGCTGCTGGCCCTGGCTCTGATCATCATTCTTGGCTTCGTGCAGCTTGCGAAGGGTGAGTACGTTTCCGTTTTCTTTCCAAGGCGGGGTGCAGCGTGAGCAGAATCTGGGAACTGGGGACAAAGCCCCGGAGTCCCAACCCAAGCAGCTCACAGAAGTGCTTTACAAGCATCTTTGTTCTCTTGCGTGCTTGGGTGATATTTCCAGGTCATGCTTTGCAAAGGGCTGAGTGCTTTGTGCATTTTATTTGTGAGTTTTCTCATTTAACTCGCTGAAGTTACATTTGATTTCATGTTACTGGAACCCAACATGTACAACCCGGGGTCCGTGCAGCCTCTGCGCTGGGGACTGCAGAGCTGCCGAGCCCCCAGGGGCGAAAATTTTGGTGCTGTGGCTCTGGGAAGTCTTTTCTGTAACCAGTGGCTGGTCACGGCCATTGGTTAGTATCCACACGTGCAAACCAACCCCCAGGAATTCTCATTCTTTCACCAACTGCCCCTGTGCCTTGTCCTTCTCCCAGCGTCCGTACGGGATGTCGGGGCTCTCAGCTGGCACACACGGCTGTCCACTGCATGTGAAAAGAAGATAAAAATGGGATGGTGAAGCAAATTTTCTGGTGGTTTTGCTCGTTTTCTTCATGCGCATTTAAAATCCTCTCAAAGGCAGATATTTTTTCCCAGACCCATCTGATTAACTCACCCACACAGATAACCCTTACTGGGTGCTTTTTTGTGCGAGTTTTGGGAAAACCAACTTTTCTTGGGGAACAGTACAAGCCCTGTTGGTTAAATGGGGATAAAAGTCTATAGATAATGCCTCCTGTCTGTGTCCGGGCCAGCGTGTGTGTGTGCACATGGGGCTTTTTAATTCCTGTCTCGCCCATGGGAGCCAGTGCTGTCTCTGCAGAATTTTTTGCTTTATCAGAGGTTTTATTTTTTTCCAGCTCAGTGCCTGCACTCAACAGGAACATTGTTTGAGGCTTATCACAAAATATACCTCCTTCCTCTTCAGAACTCCCCAGGCTGCTTTGCTGATATTTTTTTTTCTCTTAGAAGGAAAAGGATAAGTAAACACCAATCTCTGTTAGTTCTTTAACATTTTACCCATAAAAGGTCTTTACAATTGTTTGTTTGCGGATGGTAATTTTAGTTCTCATCTTCAGAATCACCTTCCCTCTCTCTGTGCTGGTTTTTTGTCCTTTTTTTTTGGGGTGAATCCCTTTCTGCCTTCAGGTATAAATACACGCTATTTCCATTATGCCTGTAAGCGATGAGGTGTTTCAGTCTTGTGTACAGACAGAAAACCATCGTGTACTCTTCTGTCTCAGAAGCCTGTGACCCCCTGTGAAGCCCGTTACATTCCCAAGTTTTCCGCAGGTCTGGGGAGGTGCCGCTGTGGCTCGGGTGCGTCTCGCGGTACAGCTCGTTTCACGTGACGTTTCGTTTCCCGATAAACGGTGAAGGGTAACGAGATGAAAAGCAATAGTGAGATGATAACATCTGGCGGCAAAGACCTTTTCTTCCTCTCTGTGCGCACAGCGCTGAAGGTAAAGCAAGGTTCGGAGCGGGGAGGCTGGGATCTGCGGAGGATGCTCCTCCCAAAGCCCACGTTCACACCGTGTCCTAAGGGACGCGTTCCTGTTTTCCGTCACCCTGCCTGGGGCTCTGCCTGTGGGCTAACGTGGATTTTATTAATCTCCTTAGGGAAGTTGCAGGCTCTCCGGTAAGTCCTTAAGAATGTGCAAGCTCCTTTCGTATGCCCTTCCTTAGCTTCCACCGACATTTTGCAACTTTCTCAACTTTTCTTTACATCATGACAGGTAACTCGATGCTTTTAGGTAGCAGGGATACATCAAGAGACTGTCTCTTTTTTTTTTTTCTTAATTTTTTCTTCAAGAGAAGTATACTAGCATCACTTAAAGCATGGTGAAAATGAGAAAGCACTGCACTGTTCTCCGTCTTGGGACAAGAAATGACGGGTGCAGGCTGTGAGGCAGGGGAAATTTGAGTTAACCATTGGGAAAACACTTCTGACCGTAGTGCAGAGCTCAAGGGGATTGCCCAGGGAGGCTGTCTCGCTGGAGATTTAAAGGCAGAGGTTTGTAGACATCTCCAGAGAATGATTCAAGTTGAACCTGCCTTGGAGCCAGGGGACAGACCTGGTGCACCTGGGAGCCACCGTCTGTGCTCTCTGGGGCTGTGCTGGGTGTCTGGCACAGGACGGAGCTGCTGGATCTTGGAACCATGGAGTCCCAGGATGGTTTGGGTTGGAAGGGACCTTAAAGCCCATCTGGTGCCACCCCCTGCCATGGGCAGGGACACCTCCCACTAGCCCAGGTCGGGTCTTCTCCAGGTGAAACGCTATAGTACCAGCCTTTTAAAGTGCCGACACGTTTAAGTGGATAACTTTTTCCTAGCAGCCTGTTTACCCTCCGAGCAGGTGGGTGATGCTGAGTCCCGTACACAGCCCCAGTGCCATGCCTGTACTTTTCCTCCTTGTGCCCTTTTTTTTTTTTTTTATACCCGTTCCAACGCTCCTGGGACAAAGAGGACTCGTACCACTCCCAGCTCAGGGAATTCAGCCCACAGCTGGCAGCTGTTCTCGGGGTGAAGTACACCCCAAGGTGGTCTGTCTGGGGCTGGAGGTTCGGTGGTGGGGGGGTTGTTTGTTCCCACGACACGCCGGGTGGTGCCTGGTTAACTTGCTTTGGTGGTTACCATCCCATTGCTGGGTTGTGTTTCCAGTACCCCGAAAGAGAGGAGAGGAGCAATACCGCGGTTTCTTGCTCAAACATGGAAACTTGTGAGACATCACAGAATTATGTTCTTCTCTGTATTGACCTCCCGCCTTCAGCTTTTTGGCTTTTTATTTTTTTTTTTTTGAATTGGACATTTTCATTATTTTCAGAAAAGCGGTAACATGTCAAAGCAAAGAAATATGTGGCAATATTACCACCCAGAAAACAGCGTTGCCTTGTGATCTTTCTGTGGACAGCTGGTTTACATCACTCCTTTCATGCGACTTCAAAAGCAGGGTAGAAGTTGGTTTCCTCCTCGGACAGCCCTTCAGCTACTAGAAAGTTGCCTCAGTCTAGCCTGACCCGCTCGGGATGCAATTATTTTACGGACACAAAAGTTACCCTTTGAAAAGCCTTGGTGTGGCTGGAGTTGTGTTGCTTTGAAAGTTCAGTGTCCTGGAGTTAGCAGCGTGTAAAATCTTATATATAGACCCCACCGTACAACCCACCAGTCTGTGGTATAAATAACTTACAGCATTTTTTCTCTGTAGCTTTATTTTTGGTCCTAGTGTTTTACCAGCTTTCACAAACTGCCTTCTGTCCAGCCACCTCTGGGTCGTTTTTGGCCGTATTCTTGCCCTGGTGAGCGGGATGCCAGGGACTGGGTCACGCAGCTGGTTTGGACAGGGGCTGGGCAGGTTTGAGGGATGTTTTTCGCTGCTGGGTGTGATGCAGAGGTCTGTGGTTAGGTCTGTGGTTAGGTCTGCAGCTGTGTTCTTCGTATCCAACCACCCCACAGCTCGCCGTGCCTTAAAAAGTAACCCAGGCGTGAAATGGTGAAAAAAAAAATTGTTAATCTTTAAGGATTTCTACATGCAAGGAAGTTCAGGAAAGGTTTTGATGTCAAAAAATGTAAAAAAACCCCCATATTGCAGAAAAAAAAACATGTTTCAGATATATTCTTTTCTGGTGCTGGTTTCCTAGGGGTTCTGAAATGTTTCTGTGCCCTCGAGCAGCGAGGTGCCATCCCAGCTGTTCAGGGAATTTTTAAGCAGTTCTGCTTAAAAAAAAATAAAGAATTGGGTGTTTGGGGCTTAGGGAAAGAGAATATATCACTTGTTTTATTGAATTATTTTTATTGAATTATTTGTATGGAACTTATTGTCCCTTTTCCCTCTCAGTGCCTGATTTCTGATGTTAAATTTCTTAATGCCCGTCTGATGGCAGCGGCGTTATTCCTCCTCCCTTCATCCGCCTTGTCAGAGAGCAGCAGAGTTGCATCTGCTGAACAAGCACGGGGTGAACTAAGGACAGCGTAGGCAGGTTTAGCTCCAGACGTTTGCCATGAAGAGTTTAGGCCAGGCAGGCAGTTTGGGTTTTTTTTTTTCTTTGAATAGATGTGCACGATATCAGCCAGCACTGGCACCCAAGTGCCAAAATGAAGATTCAAACTTTTGGTCATTGAAGGGCACTTATCAGAAAACCGCCTAAAAATATCATCTGGGTGCTCCAGGTGCATCTTGGCGCTGTGGCCGTGGCTGCACATCTGGGCGCTGCTTTCGTGTATCAGATCCCTTTGTCTCCTGCTAGAAAATGCCCGTTTGGTCTCTTTCTCTGGGGGGGTTATTTTGCCCCAGCCAAATTTTTTTCTTTGCCTTTTTTTTTTTTTTTTTTGGTGAAAAATCCTGCGATTACAAAGACCTGAGGGAGGAAGAGTGTACTCCTTCTTCCTTTCCTCGTAGATTTTCTTCTCTGCTGCCAGTGGCAATGTCAGTTGAATGTCCCAGAAAGGTCCCTAGAGCCAGCTCTGGAGCCAGCAAAGGCGAGGGCGCAGCTGTAAGCGAGGGGAGGGCTCTGGACGGGTCCTGCTTCCATGGCAGGAAAACTTCATTTTGTGGCTGGTAATTAAAATCTCAGGCTCCTTCAGGTCTCAAAGCACAGTGGCACGCAGGTACCAAGAGGAAGCAAGAGTGGTTGTTGGCTGAACTATCTTGGGTTTGTACCTCCCCTTAATCACTCCCAGAGGTGGATTAGAGCTCAGCGCAGCTAAAGAAATCTGCCACAGTGACCTGTGCCCATCACCTCTCGTGTCCATGAGAGGGAACCTGATGAGCAGGTCCGTGTTTAGGAGTTTTCAGTTGATTTATTTTTTTTTTTATTTCCTGCCACATCAGTCATGACCTCCTTTTTTGCAAACCGAGGGCAGCCGCAGCAACATCTGTGTGCACACCCTGGGTGGCTGCACGCAGCAGAGCAGCTCTGGCGCTGGTGTCCGTGCCCACAGGGACCAGTTCACCCCAGGGACTGGCTCCAGGACACACGCTGGGATACAGGAACCAACTGTCTGAGAGGAGTTTGGAGCCCAAAGCCAAACCAGGTGTTCCCTCAGCCAGCCCTTGAATAACTCGTGCTGTAGATCCTCCTGGCAGGCAGGAGGCAAAGCCTGTGGATCGTAAATGCCCTTATGGATCGTAAATGCCCTTATGGATCGTAAATGCCCTTGTGGATTGTAAATGCCCTTGTGGATCGTAAGTGCCCTTATGGATCGTAACATCCTTCAGGCTTTTCTCCCTGCAAGTTGGGCTGAGGCTGGTGCAGGAAAAGCATGCCCTGCAGCTGCCCGGGCTGTTTCTTGTTCCGCTGGCATTCCGAAATGCCCGGATAACGTGATTTTCCAGCAGTAAGCTTTGAAGGAAAGCCATTGTGCTTCTCTTACTCACCCTCTTGTTCGCGGAGCACATGGAGAGTGGAAGACTGTGCCGACGGAGAGCACGAACAAGGCAGCTGGGAAAGCTGCCAGCACCCTGCACCTCTAAATCACATCAACCACATGGTGGAGATTAATCAGGCGTCTTAGCGCTGGAGGGCTGATACAACACAATTATGTTTTAAGGGCCTCTCGCTCTCTAATCTTCGATTTCTTTTTCCAGCCGAAGGTGGATGCAAATGCCGAGGGCAGGTGGGCATGGCGGGTTATTGTGCTGTGCAGCTTGCCTGGGCCTGGTTGGAGGGAGAGCCATGGTTCGTTTCTGCTCAGATGATTTTTTTTTTTTTTTCCTTGCCCACGCTGCCCAGAAAATTTTTGGCAATTATAGATTCCAGGATAGAGTTGAGCCTCGCTGGAGCTTTTGCATTTTACAAGTGCAAAGTCACCTGTCCAAAAAGAAATAAAATGCATTTAATAATAACAACAAAAAAAAAAAAACAAACCCAAAATACAGAAGCAGAGTGACCTGTGCTGCTTGTTAGGATCACAGTGAGCGGCTCTGTGTGCGCACACTGAGGCTTGGCCTTTAATGACGATGGGAACTCTTGTTTGTTTAACATCCCTATGGAGGCTGTGAGCTATTAACTCTTCAGGGCGGGAATGTGCCTTGACATCTGAAAAGCTGCTTTATCCACGGAGCTGCGGATTGTGGCATGTCGCTTGTTCTTGGTACCCTGAATGAGCCACCGAGCGGGATGGCGGTAGGTGCCTTGCGTCGGAGGCTGGGGAGCATCTCCAGCTTGGGGGGACCCTGCTCCCCGCTGCTGGGGGCTGAGAGGGTTTGAGGGCAGCTGACACCAGAGCCTCTGTTGGCTTCTCGTTTTCCCGAGCGCAGCTATCCCAGCAACGCAGCCATATTTAACCAGAGAGCAGCTAATACTTTGGCATTTGCTTCTTTGCATCTCTGTCTGCACCTCCTCTCTCTGAAGCCTTCGGTTCCAGCAGAAGCAGTTCATCGGTGCAGTCGGTAGCTGTGTGTACTCCTGTGCTATTTCTTGCATTTTAAATTCATCCTTTCTCACAGCCTTCGACTCCAGGGCTGCAATGAATGGCCTTGCCCACGGGCTCTGCCCTCCCCAGATGTTCTCGGCGTGTTGAGCTGGTTGGCTCTGGTCAGCCAACTGGGGACTGAACCTGTTGTGCAGAGATGAAAAGAAAAAACCAAGTCTATGGAAGTGGCTGGAAACCCACGGGGTGGTTTGTTGAGGGTTGGCACCTTGAATCTGCCCTGATGGGGCCAGACACGGGGGCATTGAGGACGCACCTTGCTGTGCTAAAGATCAAAGGGACCGTGTTCATCCAGGGTCTCTGCTCCCAGTTCCTCGTGCCGTGCATCGCTCCAGGGCTCGTGCCGCTGCTTCTCGGTCCAGTTCTTTATGTCTCATCAGCAAATGTTACACCAGCAGACACGGAGGCTGTGAAAATCGGGATGCGTTTGCTTAGGAGGAGGAGGGTAAAAGGTTTTTCGGTGATATCAGCAGGATGAAGAGGAGGTGGGAAAGGTAACCAGAGGCTCTCTGGTCCCAGCAGTGTCCTGGTGGAGCACTGCAAAAGGAGGAGTTGTGAACTTGAGTAGTTGCGTGGGGTGGAGAGAATCCAGACCCTTGGCTTCCCCCTGGAGAAGAATTAATCTCTCTTCATAAACGGGATTGACAAAGCTTCCCAGTGCTGGGAGGAGAGAGGAACTTTTCCATAAAACAGAAGGAAGTTGTTGAAATGATGGGAAGTGTCGTAGCCCATCCACAGCCATGGTGGGAACCAGGGATGTCACCCAGGAGCTCTGCCGAGCTTGTCCTCGGATGCCAAGGCTGGGTCAAGGTTCCTGGGGGTGTTTTTCAGACCCATCAACTCATCTGCTGCCAGAGCCAGGTTTAACAGCCGCTCTTCAGAGCTGCTTAATGCAGAGCAGCAGCGATCAGAGAGGAGCAGAGCAGTGGTGCGGCTGCCGAGCGGGCGATTCCCGGGGAGCCGCGGGCTGCCGACGGGATGCTCTCCTCCCCCTGGCCCCCGCCTGGGTCTCACTGTCTTGTTTTTCTGCCTCAGTCGATTGAACTCTCGCTGCTTGTCTCAGGAAATGGCTCAACAGCTGAGTGGATCCTCTCCTCTGGGGTTTTTCATTATATATGACACATTTCTCGCTGGCTCGGTTTCCCCCACGAGCGAGATGTGCTGAGGGCCCCCCCTCCTCGTGCTGAGCTCTCGAGATGGCCGCGTTCCCTCTCCTCGCTGCTTAGGCAAGTTGAAAATAATTAAATATCATTAAATGCTCTCTGCGAGAGAAGATGATTGCTGTAAAACCGGAATGGACATGACTGGGGAGCAAACGAACATTTTCAAAGAAAGGGTCTGAACATGCCGCGCACGGACCCGAAATAGGTCCCTCCCGCAGCAAGGCCCCAGGTGACCCATCGCGCAATTACCCGAGTCTCGGCAGCTGGCAAGACCAGCAAATGGGGTTTGTGTCAGAGCTTGTTACCTTAATTTGGTTAATTGTAGAGCAGAGTGCGGCTGGAACAGCCAGTTCAAACCAGGTCTCGGATCGCCGGGGTGCTGGGCACGGGCAGGGCATGGGCTGGGGAGGACGGGGGGGTGGGCAGGGCACGGCTTCGTTGGGATGCACTCACCAGCAGACCTCTCACTGATGGGAGCAGTCGAGGCCATGCCTGGCAGCCTCACTGGCAGATTTAGGATCATAGAATCCCAGGATGGTCTGGGTTGGAAGGGACCTTGAAGCCCATCCAGTCCCACCTCCTGCCATGAGCAGGGACACCTCCCACTAGCCCAGGTTGCCCAAAGCCTCATCCAGGTCCCGATGAGCAGGAGGTAAGAGTGGTGGTGCTGGGCCATCTAGCCCAGTATCCCCAGTCTCCAGCTGGAGCCCATTGAAAGTATCATTGGATACGTGTGAGATCAAGGGGGGCCCATGGGGCTTCCTGGCCCCCAGGAGGTATGTTTGTGTGATGGATTTCTCTTCCAAGGGTTTGTGGGTGCAGTCAGAGCTCACCTGCAGTATTTTACAGCTTGGCCCATGTGGGAGGACGTCTGGGATGCCTTGCCAGCATCGCTGCTGGAGCTTGGCTTTTTTTGCCCCAAGATATGTAATGTGGTGCCAGTTATTTCTGTATAGGCATCGCTGGCGGGCACAGTTTATTATCTTTCTGGTGATCTGCTGGCTGGCAGGGTGGGACAGCTTTGCGGGGATGGTGGGAGAGGACAGCGGCTCTGCTGGGATGCCGTGGGCAGGGCGTGCGTGGTAAGGAGTCCCAGCTCCCCTCCTGCAGCCAGTAAAACATGAAAGAAGCAAACATCGTGGCAAAGGGGCATCGCGTGGACACCTGAGAATAGCAGCTTGTCCCCTTGGAGTGGGGAGAGATAAATCCCAGCTCCTGTGGTTATTTAACGGTGTTCTGACGTGTTTCTAAATCCATCCAGCATCGAGATGTGAAGTTGAGCAACTCGCTGCAAGTTTTTGGAGAGCTGCAACCCTTGGTGGGTGAGGGCAGTGAGGTGTCGGCTCCCAGGTATCGAAGAGGAATGAAAAGCTCCCTCCTTCCTCCCGAGTCTCCTCTCCTGGCTGCCTCCACGCCGCCGTGCCGCTCCTTTGCTGGCAGCTGCATTTCTGTGCTTCAAAGGGCCAGGTTCAGTGCGTGCCGCGACGGGTACAAGGAAGAAGTGTGCGAGTAATTAGTGACATCTCACCCCACCGTCCC
>WKFP01014700.1:58717-115108 GCA_011057875.1 Pterocles orientalis
CAGGCTTTGGTGTAATTTCTTTGCTTCAGTGCTGCTCCCGGAGCTGTCCTGCGCTGCCTTTCCCTCCTCTAGTTGTGGACAAGAAACGGAGGCGTGAGCCCACGGCGTGATGCTGCATGTGCCCTCGCTCCTCCCGGATCGGAGCATCCTCCTGCCGTGGTGAAGGGGGGATCCCTCGGTCTGGGTGGGAGCTGGGCTCCTGGCAGAGAGCATCACTGCTCTTTGAGAAGAGATGTCCCGAGGGGTGTTTAATGCTTTGAGAGCTCTCCTGGTCCATCTGTGTGCGCCTCTGGTAGCTAATTACAGTCACTGTTAACCAAAAACATATCTCATTCCCATAACAAAAGACCTGGAAAGAACTGTACTGGTAATTATTCAGGAGGGAAAGGTGAGCCCAAGGGAAGGTGAGTGCTGTCAGGGAAGAGTCCCCTGTCCCATCATTCGAAAGATGAGCGTGAGGTGATAAAAGGTCCCTGCATCCGTGTTTGTTACCCAGCCTCTGCACAAGTGGCTTTGGGTGGCATAGGGGAGTGAAAGTTTCCAGCGTGAGATGGGAAGAGAAGCCGTCCAGGGGAAAAATGCCGGTGTATCGGCATCCCTCTCCGTTCCCCAGATGCACGTCCTGGGTACCTTGTGCTAAGCGATGAAGGGTTAAGCTCCGGGCCCTGCTGACCACCATGTGATGCAGTTGTCTGGGTGATTAGTAAAGATCTGTGCCCTAAGAGGAATCACATGGGCTTCGGCAGGGCTCCGGGGATGCAAACCTGCCGAATCTTGCCTTGAATCCTGCCTTGAATCCTGCCTCGCTCCCCACCTGCATCCTTACCGAGGGGAGCGAGGGTCCGAACAGGGGAGTGTGGCTTCGCCATCCCAGGCTTGCCCCCAGGCTCCACATCAAAAGGCAGGGAACAAAACAACTGCAGAATGTTTTAAAGCAAAATAAATAAACCCTGGGCTGCTCCGGGAGAGTTCTTACCAAAGGTACAATTGAATTGTCTATTTCTGGCTTTTTATTTCAAAAGCAGGTCCATAACAGGAACTTTTGATATTCAAGCCCTAAAGAAGCTGACTTCTGATATTCCGGCCCCAAAGAACCTGACTTCCCACAATCAAAGGCATTGCCACAACCCTCTGCTTTATCAGGTGGCTGGTGGGACGAGAGGAAATCCTGGGTTTCTGCTTTATTGGGTGGCTGGTGGAAGTAGAGGAAATCCTGGGGTGTTATCGAATGAAAGCAGCTTTCAGTTGAGAGGACAATGTGACAATATCTGTTTGCATAGCATCTTCCAGCAGGAAGGTCCCCAGAATGTTTTCTTCGCAGGGAGGTATCTGGGAGATTACCTTGGTGATAGCACGTTGCAGTGTGAGAAAATTTGGGGACTGGGTAATGAGCGGTGGCTTGAGACGAGTATATTTGGGGCCTGGATGAATTACAAACTGTAAAACTGGAAGAATCAGCCCAGCAGAAATATGTGCATAACCCAAAGTGCATCAGCATCATAATGAAGTATCCTCGGAGCGGCTTTTGCCTCCAGGTTTCTCTGTTCCAGCCACCACAAAGGCTCTTGGGATCCACTGTCCATCTGCATCCATCCTTTCTTGGTTTTGTTTTCTGCAGGTGATGTGACAAACCTGACCCCTGAGCACTCCTTCGAAGGCACAAAAGTAGGCGTGGGGAACATTGTCCTAGCTTTGTACAGCGGTCTCTTTGCCTACGGAGGATGGTAAGATGCAGCCCTTCCTCTTTTTTCCCATGATAAATACTGTCATCCCTTCCTTTCGTCCCCAGATTGTGTTTGCAGGCAGAGCGTGGTCCAGGACCTTCCAGCTCTTTCTTATAACCCTGAGGCTGATGCTCTGGGTTATCCTGGTAATTTTAAGAGCTGTACGTCACATCCCATTTCCAGCCAGGCCATGGAAGCACAAAGACGTGGCCGTGATGGTGGGATTCAGAAGAGGCAGCGGATGGGGGATGACGGTGCACCAGGATGCCTGGTGCAGCTCCTGGGGGGTGTTAACAGAACGCAGCGGGGTGGGTTTGGCCAGCAGAGGAGGGATGTGTTATGTGCCAACAGATTATTTAGAGAATCAAACTGGAGCTCCTGGAGGGCTTCTTCATCAGGCCCTTTGGGCACTTGCAGGCACAAGGATCCTGCTCAGTTTGCTGGGAAGGCAGACCAGTTCCAGCCATCATCGCCTGGAGGGTGGCCCTGTCCTGCGTGGGTCCAGCTTGTCACCTTCAGCCACCCCTCTGGTTGCCAGGTGGCTGGTGGCATCGTGCGTTAGATCTGCCAGCACCATCCAGGGCTCACGCTTTGCAGGTTTTGTGCAGTAGGTCTTGGACCAGGCATCAGCCGTCGTAAGTTTTACCGCAGGTTTTGGTCTCTCTACCCCTCCTAAAATTCCCTTGCAGATGAGTAAGACAAAGAGTTTAATTTATTCCACGGGCTAAACAGAATTAACCGCTATTCTTTTTAAATTACAGGAATTACTTGAATTTTGTTACAGAAGAGATGATAAATCCCTACAGGTAGGTGTGTGTCCTGTGATGACTCCCCTGGGGGGTAAAATTCCTCGTTCTTGGGAAGCCCCATCCTTGTGTGTGTAACAGGGGTTCCTAATCAGCCCAGGAGCCAAGGTCTTTTTCTAGGGAAATAGCAAACAAGGTAAATTAATGGCATCGTTCCTCCCTGGGACAGAGGAAGGGGAATCACAATCTGTACGAGCAGGGCTTACGCTGCTTTTCTGTACTGATAATATTATCGGAGTTGTTGGAAGGTCTTGCTTCCTTGGCATGGCACCTCTCTGAATTCTAGGCAAGGAAGAGGCACTCCTGGCTTTATTGCTCTCTTGCGTAAACTCCCACAAGAGGATTTGTGCGTCCGTATGTTTGTCACGTGCCCTTCCTGTGCTGTTGAGCAACGGCCGCTCTCTGTGCTCCTCGTGCCTTGCAGGGCTACGCGGGGGACTTGGCGAGACAAGGGTGAGCCACACCAAAGCAGGACATTGCTGATAAATCATTTTTGCTCGTAGGAAAGGTTTCTAGGAGGCACTGTCAATAGGAGCTTCGGGGTCACTTGTGCAAGAGCCCATTCCTGGCTGACCCTGGCAGTGCTTAGCGCCTGCTGGGAAGTGTAAGATTTGATACGCCCTTTCCTTGACAAACACAGTTAGAAAAAGGTTTTTTGCAGATTGCAATTATTTTCTTGTCTTCTGAGTGCAGTCATGGTATTTGACTCTCTCCTGTGGCTTCGAGCTCCGCTAGACCAATTACACATGGCACCAAGCAGGGTTTCCTTTTTTCAGTTTCCGTTCGCAAATGAAGTTAGAGTGTTTGGAAAGACAAATCTGTACCGACACAGCCTCGGCTTTACAGACCCGCTCAGGCTGTGTCTGAACTCATTTGCTTTGAGTTTCCTCGGTCCAGCCAGCTGCATGGAGTTAGAGCCTACAGACTGCCCACTGAACCCCGGACCTTTCCATCTCCCAGAAGAACCCCCCCAGCACAAATTATTCTCCTTTGCCCAGCAGAGACTGCACGTGCTAATGCTGCTGCCTAGCAAGAGACACGGGGGGTTGTTTTTAATTAATTACCTTTGCGGTGATCTTGGATTGCTGCTTGCCCAGCCAGCCAGAGTCTCCCCATGCAAACAGTCCCTCCTGCCGTAATCCTCCCCTCTGCGTCTGTCAGCCTCCGGGCTGTTCCCCGTGGGCATCATCTCTCGAGGGGAGCAGCGTGTGGCTGGGAAACTGGACATGCTGGAGAGCCCAAGGAAAGCAGAATGGCTCCAGCCAACGTTAAATGAGCGCGGGAGGGCTGCGGCGTGAGCCACCCATCCCTGGCATCAACGGCTCTCTTCTTGACCGCAGTGCTCTGTTATAATTTATATTTTCTTCCTAGAAACCTGCCTCTGGCTATCATCATCTCACTACCCGTAGTCACGTTGGTTTATGTGCTGACAAACCTGGCGTACTTCACGACGCTGTCGACGGAGCAGATGCTGACGTCCGAAGCCGTGGCCGTGGTAAGATGGGAGCAGTTGTGACGTGACTCATCTGTTTTCCAGGGCTGGTTAAATCATACTTCACAGCCTCTGCGTGCATGCGTGGGGATCCTGGCTGCTTACAGAAAAAGCTGATGTGTGACGGGAAATAAAGAGCAACGGTGACGGGAGCAGGGAAGAACAGGGTGATACCGAGTGGGATTAATCGCAGGCAATAGTAAGGGTGGGCACACAGGCAGCGATGCTCTGGATTCATAAATATGCAAGGTTGCTGCTGGCCTCGTGACTTATCATCAGTTACCAGAACGTGCTATTTATGGGAAAAGGTCATTCAGTCAATACTGAACTAGATTGTCCTGTAGCTCTCTGTATCTTCCTTGTTTTAATTACGAGAGGAAAATAATACTTCTATTAATTAAAATGCCACTGAGGTCAGAAATCCTGATTACTTCAGAAGCCAGCAGCACGGTATGACCTTGCAAACTGAGCGTGACCAGGATTGTTCAGTGCTTCGAGGGGAATGTCCCGGTGCAGGGTGAGCTGGTCTGGGCCACTCAGGTGACCCTGCTCCATCCTTCAGCTTGGGACCAGCCCCAGCTCCAGCCTGCATGTACGCGGTGTTTTTGGAGACACCAGCCTGGGTTGCATTACTCTAGTTGTGTGCCTTTGGAAGTCTTAAAATCAATGTATTCATGTCTCTGCTGTTTTTTTTGCAATTTCCATAATACACCTTTTCAGGAAGGAGGAGCAGCGCATGGCGATGTGAAAACTCCATAACAGCGCTGAGCCATGTCATTTGTTCAGATTTCTACAAGTATTAAGTCTTTGTAGGCAGCTGCGAGTTCTTTTGGACATCCTGGGTGTGAAATGTCTGTCTCGTTACCCCCATTTAGGATTTTGGGAACTACCACCTTGGCGTCATGTCCTGGATCATACCCGTCTTTGTTGGCTTATCGTGCTTTGGATCTGTGAACGGATCTCTCTTCACTTCTTCCCGGTAGGATTCTTGCTCAATTTTGTGGTTTTTGTTTACAAGTCAGGCTTCAAGCCTCTTCATTTGGAGTTGTCCTCCAAAGAGTGGCTGTGGGTGGACACAAAGTGTACAGGGTCTGGAGGCCATGTGGGGAATGCAGAAAAAAAAAAAAAAAGACTTTAAAACCATACACAGTTTACAGGAAACCCTTTCAGTGGTCTTAGTCTTCTGTTCCTCAGGCAAAGTCCTGGTGAAGTTATTAGAACATAAACAAAGAGAGGCTTGGGGCTGAGGGGTGTTGCCTGAGAAAGGGGCTTTAATGAAAAGCAGAAACTTAGGAAACATCAGGGCTGAGGATCCCTCCAGAAAGGGGAGACAGGACGGGGCAGGATGGGGACGGAGATGGTTCCAGCCTTGACACACGTCTCCCGGGTTGGCTTAGGAAAGTCACGTAGTTGTTCTCTCTGGCCAGGAGGACTTCATGCGCCTTTTCTTCCATTCTTTGTCCATCTCCAGCCTGAGCCGGGGACTTCCCACTGCATACGTGCATAACACCCCATGCTGGGGTCTGCTCCTGGAGGTCCCCCTCCGGAGCCAGTGACCAGCAAAAGGGCACAGCTGGTGTCATGCAAGGCACCGCTGAGGTGGAAAACCTGCACGGAGCCCCAGCATTTCCATCGTGCTGCCTCAGCACTAGGCTGAGCTTAGGCTGTCCCCGCTTGTTTTGTGCTGATGGCAAAGCCCAGCCCAGGGCTGAGGGTTGCAGAGGTGATAACGGGTCTGTCTCCCCCTCCCCAGGCTGTTCTTCGTGGGGTCCCGAGAAGGACATTTGCCTTCGATCCTGTCTATGATTCACCCCAGGCTTCTCACCCCCGTGCCGTCCCTCGTCTTTACGGTGAGCATCTGGGTCTGCGGTGACGAGCATCGACTTGGTTTTGACAAACGAGTCAGGGATAGGATCTCATCAGAGTGGTTGGAGGGGGGCTACATGGGGACACGCCCACACACGGCCATTCCTGCAGCACCTACAGCAGAGGGCAGACCCTTCTCCTTCTCATCATATCCTCATACTCCACTTCTGTGGAGTTCCACCAATTGAAAATAGCTTGAATAAGTAAAAAATAATCAACACGATGCTTTTCCTGGCAGATAGTTCTTCTAAAATGTCCGTATTTAGTATTGTCACATAAGTAGTTTTGCCTATTCCCTTTGCTAATGGATTTTTATTTTTTTTTCCTGGATGCAGTGCATCATGACCCTGCTCTATGCCTTCTCCAACAACATTTTCTCAGTCATCAACTTCTTCAGCTTCTTCAACTGGTTGTGCGTGGCTCTGGCCATCATCGGCATGATGTGGCTGCGTTACAAGAAGCCAGAGCTGGAAAGGCCCATCAAGGTGAGAACAGCGTGACAGTCGCGTGGTGGGACATCCCTGGGTCCCTTCTCAGGGAAGGTTCAGCAAGTAAGGAGGAAGGTTTGGGATTGCAAGCATGCTGGTGAAATATTGTGGTGTAGCTAACACAGGTGTCCCTGCTGCATGGAAATCTGCTGAATATGAACCAGTGCAGGAGGATGAAGAGCTGCTGTGGCCATGGGGACATCAGAGTGACAGGGGCTCTGGGTGTTCTGCTGGGGTAGCCCAGTGGGAAGCTCTCAATGACCAACATACTCCCCAGGACAAATCACAGGCTGTGGCTCTCATTGAAATGCTCTGTGCCATTGTGGAATTCATTGAAAATAGTTTTTCAATAAATAAAATAGTTTTTTAATAAATAAAATAGTTTATTTAATAAAGCAGACAAACCCACGCCTGCAGAGATGAGAACTTTATTTTCTTTGTCCTTGGCCAGCTTGGCAGGACCGTGTCCCATCTGGGAGGAGGCCAAGATCATGTCAGCCACAAGCATGTCTGCCTTCCTCAAAGGCATGTTTCTCACTCATCCCCCAGCACGCTCGGGTCTCTGCCAGGCAACAGGCAGCCAGAGGGAAACAAACTCACGGCCCTGCACCAGCGCCTTCCCAAAGGAACTCTTTGCAGGGAGTTTCTTTTGATTTTTTTGGTTTTTCTTCCAAAAGCTGCTCTCAGAGGTGCCCTGCTCGGAGCAGTGTCCCCTGAGAACGTGCTGGGGAGATGCTCTGACTTGTGCTGTGGTTGCTGCTGAGTTTGATGCCCTTGGTACAGGTGCTTTTTATAAGGAATCAGTCAAGGATGGAATTGGGGTTAAAAAAAGGGTGCTGAGAAAGGCTCACTGCTCTGGGCAAGCCACATCTCCGTGCTTTGTTTTGCTGGTTTTAAATGTGCATGGAAAGTGTTCCCCGCTTCCATTTCCTCCAGGATTGCTGAAGAGCCCAGCCTAAATCGATACCTGCCCCATGGCAGGTCATGGGGACGGTCCCCTTGCTCCGAGCCCTGGGACAGACAGCAGCCGTGTTCCCGTAGGGTCCATGGTGGAATATCAACTCCTTCCCTCCCTAGATAAAATCCACTGGAAAGTGTACCCTGTTCCCCTGATCCACCTTCTCACCTGTTTTTGTTTGGGTCTCTGTTTAGGTGAACATCTGCCTGCCCATTTTCTTCATCCTGGCCTGCCTGTTCCTCATTGCGGTTTCCTTCTGGATGACCCCGAAGGAATGTGCGATCGGCTTTGCAATCATCTTCAGCGGGATCCCTGTTTACTTCTTCGGGGTCTGGTGGCAAAACAAGCCCAAGTGGGTTCTCCAAGGCATCTGTAAGTATTACCAGGGAAGAGCAAGGCTGCAGCCTTGGCTTTTGTTCCAAAAATAGAAAAAATTGCAGCTTCCAGGCAAGCATGCTTCAGCTGGTAGCACTGGCTCTCCTTTGGGTAGTGGAGGCTTCCAGGGTCTTGGCTCTGATCAATTCTTCTTTAACAGCAACAAGTTTGAACCTGATGATTACCTTATCTCCCAAGCACCTAAAACACACCCTGACTTGCGATAATTGCAAAATTTGGGCCAAATACCATGTTCTTTATTTTATCTTGGCAAACAGGTTGCTGTTTTGCAGCAGAGCGTAACTCGTGGAGCACGTCGCTGCCTTTCTCCTGCCTCCTGTAAAAGCACAGGGTGAAGCCTTTTGTGGGTAGAGAATCCCTTTCTAGTGGTGTAGGAAGGAAAAAAGAAATAACAGCATAACAATTTGAGCACAGCTGGCCTCGCTTTGACTGCTGAAAATTCAGAATTGGTCCCAATCCATCGCTCCGCCAGTGCTAATATTTCGGATTCAGTCAAAGCTCTCCTTGGCATCCAAATGTGGCAGCAGAGGGAGGGGAAAATCTTCTGGATGTTTTCTTCTACGAGGTTTATTTTTAAGGTGTCTTTTTATGAGGTTTTCCAGCAGCTGATGCTACACCACGGTGTGTTTTGAAGGGATGGAGAGGGCTGTGGTTGGCACACGTAACCTCTGTTACACGTCAGGCCATGTTGTCCGAGTAACTAAACTCTTACCATCTGCTTCCCAGCTCTCACAACAGGCTGACCTAGAAAAGCAGACAAGTAGAAATGCCCAGCCTTTAGCTGGATGCTTTTTATGAAGAAGAAAAAGGCTTTTAACAGTGCTCAGCACTCGTTATTATTTTTTTTTCCTCCCATCTCTCTCTCACTTTTTTTATTCTGAGTATTAGGCTCAGTTCCTGGAAAAGCCATTTTTGCAGTGCCTGGGTGGCAAATTACCAGACTAATTGTTTTCCACCACCAAAGGCTTGTAAGGAGAATATAGAAAATATTCTGGGAACACAGAATGATAATCCTGCAAATGTCCAGTTAGAAAGAGGTGAACTTTAAACACGCGTATATTCATCTATTGCAGATAATTTGAGCTGAGCTGAGTTTGACTTTGTGTGTAGTTAGAATTAGTTTTAGTTTTACCTGGCAAGGCTTATCTTGTGATCTCCAAACATCCAGTGAAGCAGCAGAAAGCACAGGTGTGTCTGGATACCAGCCAGTATCGTCTTAAATTGTATTTGGACTAATCTTGCTCAGAACCACGGTGGGGAGGCAAATGGGTCAGCCCTTTTCAGGCAGAGTATCACAAACCGAGACCAAGATCCATGTTGGGCACCAGTGTGTGATCTCTGACCTGTACTTTGCTTTCTTCCCCGTAGTCTCCGCGACGGTCCTGTGCCAGAAACTGATGGAAGTGGTTCCGCAAGAATCGTAAGCAGGAAAAGCAGAGACATTCAGCTCAAGGAAACGCACAATATTATTTGAAGACGACACAAGGAGAAAATGCTTCTGATCCCTCGTAAACGAAACCTAGGCACTGGAGCACCCCGTCGGAGCTGCTTCGTGTCCGATACCATGCCCCTGGCTCTGCCTTGCCTCCTCCAGCCCCTCCGCCACCACCCTTTATCCTAGCAGATGAGCAACCCTGCGATGAGAAGTTCTTGGTACGAACGTGGGCGAGGAGGAGGAATTCCTGCCGGCAGCTTCAAAGGGGTCCTGCGAGCCCACTCGGCATCGTGTGTGTGTGTGTGTGTGTGTGTGTGTGTGTGTGTGTGTACTGGGGGCTGTACTTCAGTTCTGGGTAGTCTTACTTGGTTTAGGTCTGGGATCCCCCAGGTGATGGTGGATCAACCATCCAAATGTGCCTGGGGCTGGGGCTGGGACTATCACAGAGCCATGGGGTGGTCCTGAGCCTGGCCCCCCTGCCTCGCCTGGCCACGGGGGGTGGTTGGGAAGGAAAGGGGGGCTGATGTTGGCTCATACGCTCACACACACACAAACTCATCCCAAAATTTGTGCTGCTGGACGCTTTGGGCTCTGTCCACTGGCAGCAACTTAGGTGAGACAAGGCAGAGCAGAATTAGTGTCAGAGAAATGATGCAGGGGGGCTTCATCTGACTTCCATCACGTTCCTGACCAGAGCACTTGGGGTCCCCTGCCACCCCCTGGCTTGAACTCTCAGACCCAAGCCATCTCCCTGCGACTGAGCCGCTCCTCGGGGATGCTCCTCACCAGAACGCCCGTCCCATGGCCTTGGGAATTAGCACTGGGGCAGGTGCAGGCTGAGGGTGGAGTTCCTCCTGATAAACCCAGGGAATTGCAATGAGCAGAAGGCCGAGTCCTTGGCTTGCTCACTCCATGTTCTTCTGTAGCTAGGCTATCATCCAGCATGGGATGAGCAACATCCCGCTCTCCAGTGGCCCCATTTGTTGCCCTCGGTGCAATTCATGTTGGCCCTAAACCATTTACAAAGAGAAGATAAGGGTGGGATTCCCTTGCCTCGTTCCCTGGGGTCTGTCTGTGCGTTGCCTGTCACCTTCTTTGTGCCATGTTTCTTCTGGAGCATACAGTGGAGATGGGACCAGCTGGGTCTGGGGGTGTAGAAAGGGGCGGATGTCCCCCGCTGGCTGGAGCCTGGCTTTAATCTCGGTCTGCTGTAGATGGTCTGTTTTGCTCTAAGAAGCAGGGACTGGGGGCCTGTTCCTCCTTCGTGCAAAACCGCAGCATCCGGCTTGGCTTGGTGAGATGCCCTCGCCAGCGTCCTCCCGTCCAGGGAGTGGTCTTCGAGCATAAACCATGATCCGCGTGTGAAATCTTGTGTTGCTCTTGGTGGTGCAGTTCCATCCCCTAAGCCCACCCAAAACTCCTCTAGTTCCCAAGTAGTCAAAACTATCCTTTTAGAACACATTGCTTTAATTGGTCAAAAGCATCGTCACCTTTTCGTCAACGCTGCAGTTCTTGAACAACTTGCTCATAATGCCTCTGCACTCAAGGTGATAGTCGGAAATCAAAAGCGTCTTGTCCTCACAAGTTTGCTGCTTCGGTCTCTGTTACAGATCTTCTTTGTGCTTGTGCTTTGTGCAAGTGGGTTGTTGAATTACTTTTTCTCCACGATATTTTTTGTAAACTAAGCTGTTCGGAAGCCAGGATCCTCTAAGAGCTGATGCTTTCTACTGGATTCTCGTAGCGTAGAGTTATTTTGGATGACGAGACATTAAGGACACCAATGGTACTAGCTCGTGCTTTGTCCTAGCAGGTGGCAGCTTCTGCTCAAGTGTGTGTGACAATGACCGTGGTTATGTCAACAAGTGTCTACGTGCAGCTCTTTGCTATTGCTTCGCCAACCACGTGTCTTGGCTTTGAGGCAGTGCCGGAGGAATAGGTGAGACAGTCATCGCGCTGAAAACCTTTGCTGCCAGGTTGCTGATTCCGTGGCAGCACAGCATAGAGATACCCAGCCAGCTCAGGTGCTCACGTGTTGGTGTTGAGCTCTCCTGGAGCTGAGGTAACCTGTGGGGAGCTGCAGCTGGTTTGGGTACATCCACGGTGCAGAGGAACCCAAAGATATGGCTGGTGCCTGGCTGTGCAGTGAGTTGGAGCATCTCAGACCCAGCACCTGCAGAGAGGCATTTGCATAAATAAGGTTGTGAACCATTAAAAGCTCAACTTCATTTTTTGAATCCTCTTCCAGCTGAAGGCTGAGATGTTTTGGCAGGGTAGTGACGGGAAATCGCTGCTTATGCTGGACCTGTTTCATGGAGAGAGAACCTCAGTCTCTCACCTTCCGCTTGGTCTGCATTTTTTTGGCTGTAATGATCTCAGGGCCGGTTTCCTGCAGGGCTTGGGTTCAGCGCAGGGGCTCTCAGTGCTCATATATACCAGCAGAATTACTTGTGATGCAAAGGAAAGAGATTTTAACTCTTAACCACCTCAATCCAATGTAAATCAGCATTCAAGTCCAAGCCACAGAGAGCTCAGAAATAGGTCCAAATCTCCCAAGGCATGGGGGTTGCTTGGTTTGGACGCATCTTTAAATGACTTTCATCAGTGATGAAGACCATCACTACACGATATCCTCTTGGTGAACCTTTCACCCTGGTTTTGAAGAGGAGATGTCACACTGAGAAATATTTTTTTATTAGTTTACTGATCTTAATTAAATCTTTAACTTGCTTGCTTGCTTTTGATGAATTTTCATGATTCTTCACTTGCTGCTGAAGATCTTTCTCTTGTACTAACCTGCTGGCTCTGGCATCGACACCATATGTTTCGTGTTGGGTTGTTCTATGGTGATCTCGCCAGCATCTCCATGGCAATAGAAGTATAGGAAGAAACTGAACCAGGTACCAGCACAGAATGACAAAAATGTCTAATTTGGTCAGCCACAGCTCACATCTCAAAGTTTATCTTTCAAAAAACCTGATTTCTTTTATCCCTGATTCACTGACCCCAATAGTTCCTCCTCCACCAAAGCTTCGTGACAAGGCTGTAAGAGGTTGGGTTATTTTTTTCCTGGACATTAGGGAGATAGATAGTGAGTAAGGAGGGAAGAATTTAATTTCAATTTAATTTCTTTTTTACAAAGAAAACACACCTATAAGTAATTTTCACTCCAATGGGGGAAACTGCTGCTAGCAGCACCAGCAGCCCAGCTCTAAAGCTTGTAGCTCCGATCCGCAACCAGGAGTGTCTGCTGCCCTTGGGGTTTGCCACGTTCCAGCTGGGTTTTAGCGTGGAAAAGGAGAGAATACAGCCCCATGAAACAGCTCCTTGCTCCTTGTTTTCCTCGAATGTGGAATGAGATGTGTCACGGAGGGTGAGGGAAACAACAGAGACTTCACAGAAAATTCCTCTTCATTCCCAGCACTGGATGTGGGATTTTTCTGTTGTTTCTCTGGTTGCCTGCACTCTTTCGAGCCCATGATCAGTCACGCCTGTTGCGACCCACCAAGGGAGATAAAGGGGGTTTGCTTTCCTAAACAGTGGCTACGGTTAAATGAGGTACCGCATGAATCGATTTCATATGACAGTATTCTGTAAATACAGCCGGAGCGGTCGTGTTGGTGGAATTGCAGAACCATTTAGGTTGGAAGAGATCTTTATCCAGTCCAGCCGTTGCGCCGTGGCTGCGGATTTCTGCCAGTGATGGCTGTGCCCCTTGGTCCTTGTGTTAAACCCCCCTTTCAATTATCACTCTAATTAGCTTGTTCAAGTATTTAGAGTCCCAGGTGGTCAGCTGTTTGGGGTGTTCACGGAATAGCACCGCGCAGGGATTGCTAAACAGCAGGGCAGCGCTGTGCATAAGCCAGCAGCCAGGCGCTTCCTTACCCATCGGGTTCCTCTTTCTAAATGAGAAACCTTCCCAACTGAGAGGGGACCCAGCCCTGCTCTGCTCTGCAAAATGCTCCTGGCCAAAAATGGGGGGGATTTAAGTCATCCCAGCTGGATTTTAATTTTTTTTCTTTTTTTAAGTTCCTGCAGTATTTGCAGTGGTTTCCATCTCGGATACTGTGGTTTTTTGTTTTTAATAGCACCCTCTGTGGATACAGATTTCGACGTGACTCTGTCACTGTTGAACAAACTGTAAAGACCGTTCAACTGGGTTGAAACTTGTAAGAAGCGGCTTTGTTGTTCTCTGAGCCCTCTCCCTGTGGGTGGCTCAGGCAGGGGAATAAATTGGGTTCCTCCATGGGCTCCTGGGTGGTGGGTCTGCCCCGAGAGAGGAGCCCTCCAGGGCAGCAGCATTGCAGCAGAGCTGTTCCCGCGGCCACAACTTCCCAATCACGGAGAGATGTTTGCAGTGGCAGAGTCCTGGTCCGGCTGCGAGAAATCCTAGGGAAGGTTTCCTCTTGGTCTGGGAAGGTACCCGTGCCTTCAGCCGAGGCTACAGTGTTCTCTGGCTTTAATAAAAAAATAAAAATAAAAAAAAAAAAGAGAAGGAACCAGCCAAATGTTGTCATTACGCAACAGTCTGGCTGTTTGGGGCTGTTCTTGCGGGACACCAGCTTTTCCATCACCCGGTTGCACAACTCCTGTTTGTAATGACATCAAAGGGGAAGGTGACAGCCATTGAGAAAGGGCTGGAACAAAGCTTCTTACTGGAGCTTGAGAAAGGGCAGCCTAGGGGCGAGACGGCTCCAGTCTCCGGGGGGGCTCATGCTGAGATCTGCTGGCCAGTGCCGTGACCTCGGCAGAGCCCTGTGGACTGAATCGCAGCCTTGTGCTGGCCCTGGGAACCCCGCGAGCATCTCCAGCTGCTGGACACGCTGGAGCCGGTGGCGTTTGGCTGCCGACCAGGGAGCGCAGCAGCCAGCTCCCCGCGGTGATGGGAATCTGCTCCCACGCCTCCCCCGGGGACCGTGCCCATGCTGGAGCACCCTGGAGACATCAGCGTTGAGGGATGCTCAAGGGGCTCTTCGTTTCTGGTGGATTCTCGAGGAGTTACAGCTGGTCAGGCTGATGCTGGTTTTACCCGTAGTTGAGAAGTCTCTTCCCAGTTTACACAGTCTGAACTGGAACTAGCAGCTGGGGTGGGGGGGTGCGTGTGCGCAGGATGCTGCTGGGAGTCAAACCCAAGTGTTGTTCACGTAGGAAATGTGGCTTGGATTAGGTTGCCCCTAAGGAACCGATGTCCAGAGGATTATTTCTTTGCTTTTAGCCCCCTGTTCCTTGTGTGAGAAGGGGCGTTGCTTCCTCCAGCTGTTGAAGTGTTAATGAGGAAAAAAAAGAAGTATTTTTTTAAATATTGAATTAATTTTTAAATGGCCTAAAAGAGACTTTATATCTACACCTAAATTATTCCCCTTGGGTGACGTTCATCCCGGCGCAGGGGCCCTGCGTGCGCTCGGATGCTCTCCCACGCCCCAGCCAGCGGGATGTAGGGATGCGGGTCCGGCTGCAGCTCCTGCACTGGGATGAATTTCACCCATAGGGAAAAAAAAATCCTGATTTTTTTCAGAGGACAGGGTGAGGTCCATGTCCCACCTAAATCCTTGCAAAGGAAGAATTTTAAGTGGTACCCGGACCTTGCACTGGCCTGCAGGACAAAAGGAGGGTGAAACTCACTCGTAGTGAATAATCTGACTTTTCAGGGATACCTTTTTTCTAAAGTTTTTGTTTTGCCTTTTTTTTTTTTTATAACACAGAAAAAAAGGATCTTAACATACGAGAAGAAAATCTAGATCTGATTTACAATTTTGTTATATTTGGTTGCTTTAAAAATATTTTACTAATTTAAATGTTGCTGTAGATGACATTCTATTTATTTTAAGGGGTAAATATCTTTTAGTCTTAATACTTCTACAGTAAGCGCTGTCTATTTACAATGTTTGTGTTCCTGTCAACACAGCTATTCCACGACTGACCGAGAGCGGGTCAGCCAGTAGTAACTTAATCAAATTGCCTTGTAAAACAAGATGTTTCCTGCAATGTATTTTTTGTAGTGTTTCTTGATTCTTTTATGTCTGTGGTTAACAAATCTGTTACATGTTTGGGTTGTTCTATGTTTTGGGTTGTTGTTCTGTTTTTTTAACAAAGAAAGCTGAATTATAACTCTCTTGTTGCTGGTCTTTGCCTGTAAAACTTTTATTTTGCAAAAGGTCGCCTTGTTTATCCGACATTCACCAGCACAGGCGCTCTGGGTCTCCACGCGTTCTTGCAGACAGGACTAGGAGCACAGCATTCCTCCATCTATTCCTTTATCCCCATGCCCCTTTTTAAATTCCAGTTACTGTTTCTGGTTTTGCATGTGTTAAGGGCACGGGAAAGTAGGTGAGCTTTGGTCAAGAGGTGGGAGCAGAAGACAGATGTCCCAGTTCACGAGGTGTATCTGCGTGGTTGTATGATGGAGATGCCGCTCGTGCTGCTGATAGAAGCGAGCAGCTAAAAGAAATGTCCAGCAGCAGGAAGGTATCCAACTTTATAAGGAGAAAGTGATCCTCTGCTGCAATCCCTCTTCCCCATGTCCTTCCACACTAGAGAAGAGATTTCAGTTGGAAAGGACCCACGATGATCATCTAGTCGTACTGCCTAGACCAATTCAGGGTTGCCCAAAAATTAAAGCAGAAAGATGCTCCATTGGCAGGGCTGGAGAGAGGGGAGGGGATGCTCAGGCATGTGGGGGTTGCTGGAAGATTTTGCACTTTTGGGTGTGCAGGTGGCAGAGCTCAGAAGTTTTCCTTCCTAAAGGAGAGGATGGTGCTCAGGCTATTCTCTTGACACACACGCCCACCCCCCAAGATGAAGAAATGGGCAGGAAATGCTCATGGAGCGTAGGAAGGCTGCAAAGAAAACCCAGTAGTGAAGGGAGACTTCGGTGATGCCTACATAGGCTGAACTGATGTTGAACACACATTTCATACTGAATTTTAGGTGCTACAGTCAACTGATGTCTTAAAAAATTATAGAATTCCAAGAAAAAGGCAATTCTTGATTTACTCTCGAGTGTTGTGGTGGTTTCAGAAAGTAAAACTGGGAAGAGAGAATCTGCAGTATTATATGCTCCAGCCTCATAAAACCAAACCCAGCTGCCACAGTAACATCTAACTTTAAATACATGAAAAAAGGAAGAAGTCAGAGGTGCAGAAATGAGAACGCAGTTGCAAGGATAATGTGTGCGGCCAGGGCCACAGAGGCTCTGCGATCCGGCATTAGAGACTCTTAGTGGAGGAATTAGAGTAATCTAAGAAAAACATTTCTAAAAGCCAGCCTGGCTAAACAGCAGAATAGCCTGTGCCATGAGCCATTTAAAAGAGATCATTCACAAAGTGACAGTTGTGGCCAAAGAAGGAAAACAGAGGAGAGAATAAACTCTGACAAATTAAATATAAAACCTCAATGACACAAGTCAACATTACATTCACAAGCGGGACGCTGACGGCATAAGGAGGAGCAGGGCTGTGACGCCTGCAGGACGCCTGCCAGCGACGCGGCGGGCCCCGCACGGTGCTGCAAAGCGCTCCAGCAGACAGATAAGGCAGTAGCACAGAAGAGAAATGAGTTATTTGTGTCCATGTTTGTAACAGGCTTGCTTGGAGAAACTCCTGTCCTGGAGCCTTTCTTCCCAGGGAGCGAGCCCAAGGAATTGCTGCCAGATAAAGCATCGTGTTTCGAAGGAAAGCTCCAGCTGTGGGATTCAGAGACCTCCAAGGGCTGCAAAGGGTCCCAGATCTGATTTAGTGCTACCAGCAGGTGTGTGCAACCCGCTGCACAACGTGGCAGCAACACCCATGGTATGGGAGGTGGCAAATGGGCTGCCCGTGCAGGGAAAGGGGCCAGAAACTGCCCAGACCGGTTGCAAGAAGCTGTTGTAGAGGATACAGGGAGCAGAGAGATGGAGAAGAGCATCCTGAGGAGAAACACGCGGCTTTCGTACAGAGAGGTCAGCCCTGAGCACAGCACCGAGCTGCCAGCGCCTTGTGTCCTTGGGTTTTCAGCAGGCTCAGGGCTCACTGAGCTTCCCATGGCGTTTGGAGGAAGGCATTAATTTCAATAAGTTGTTTAGGAGAGTGAGAACACTAGCAGAAGTAGTTAATAGTGGAGGGAGGTGGTCTGTAGAGCTTGCATGTGGATCTTCTTTGGTTCAGGCCAGTTCAGCACACATGATCTGGAAAAAAGAGATGGACGGGGCGGCAAAGTCTCCTGGAGAATGAGCATTTTCCAGGCTCATCAAATACAAAGTTGATTGCAACGAGGGATCTCCTGGCATGGCAACAAAACTGCAGATGAGAGGAGGGTTAGGAAGTGAGAATGAAGAAGAAAAATTGTCATGCTGCTGTGTAATGTCACTCCGTGTGCCTGTCCTGAGTGCTGAGCTGGTCCGGTCATCCACCGGGGCTGGGGACTGCAGGAGGGGGAGCAGGAGAGGACTCAGTCTTGCTGTTGCATGAGCATTGGGCAAGTGCTCAGGCGGACGGCCCAAAACAAAGGCAGGAAGTATTTTTTTTGCACACGGCAGCATTAATCATACGCTCAGTGTCAGGGGATGTTGTTGAGACAACTTTTATGTGTGCACAAGAGTTCAAAAAGAGCTCAGATGAAAGGGTTTGTTATTAACGGCAACAGCCCTGGCACAGCCTCAGCCTCGAGGAGCACTAAATCTTTGGGAGTCCGAGGCTGGAAGGACAAACCTGGGAAGGAGTCAGACCTCATGTTTCATGTGAATCTTCTCTGAAAGGTCACCGTTGATGGCTGCTGGAGATGGGGTCCTTCGGTCATGTGCTGGCTCTTGGCTCGCCCCAAGCTGTCCTTGCCTTTGGTGCCACCACAGCAGCCGGGTCTTCATCTCCGGAGGATAAACAGTGGGTCATCAATGGTCGCTGAGGAAGGACCATGCTGGGCTTTGCCCGGGAAAGGTTTGATGCATGGGAGCCACATGGACACAGCATTGTCCCCAGGCAGCATCTCCCCAGCTTCAGTCTTGTGGCTGCTGGTCTTTTGTCCCAACGGCCGGAGGTTCCAGTGGTGATGGGAGGGGGCAGGCGTGGGAATGCAGCCCTTCTGCAGGACACACAAGCAGCGAGATTGATGTTTTTTCACCCTCAAAGCAAAAACATGACATTTTTCTCCCCAAACCCAGGAGCTCTGTGTGTTTGAGTGGCACGGAGAGAGGCGCGGAGGTCTGCCACCAAAGAAGGGTGAGCCCTTGAAACGGCAAGTAAGAAATGCCTCTGCAAACTGGAGGCAAGCCCAGCAAAAAGCAATAAATCAGTTGTTTATTTGAAGATTTGTGCGAAAGATGAAAGGCACTAAGTATGTTTGGATTGGGAAGGAGCCATCAAGGGTGGGGTGTGACACGGGCTGGGAACTGCTTCAAGGGTGCAAACATAAATGAAAGAAAGGAACTGACGAGGAATTGTGGCTAGAACTAATAAAGGGATCCTCCGAGGCTGATAAATTAATACAACAAAAACGAGATACAGATGTGAGGAAATGTAATAAAAGGAGAATTGATGTTGACAAACTTCCTTGCAGCAAAATATTCAAAATACTCCCGACAACAAAATTGTCCCCTTAATATTGAAGCAATGGAAGTTCTGCTCGTAAGTCTTTTTTTTTTTTTTTTAAAAGGAGCTCCTAATATTTCACCTCTTGTTCGAAAGCCATGAAATAAAAGTGCCTCTTCAGAACACGCCACTCTGTCCTGATTTTGCTGGAGACCTATTTAAGGTGTCAGAGCTCAGCGACACTGGATTTATAGAAGAGTGGCTGTTGTAGACCTTTAACAAAAGTATGCCTCCAACCTCCTGGATACCAGACCTTGAAATGTATCAGAGGGCTTTTTCCAGACACTTGTAAGTCTTTTCCCCCCTGCACATTTACTGAATTTGAAAGTTTTCTGCCTGTCTCAGACTGCCATGCCCCCACTGGGGACGGATGGCACAGGAGATGGTAGTACGGTCAGGGGGGACCTGGAAATCTGGGCTCTCCTCCAACCAGCCACCATTGTGCCAGGCTGTGCCTCAGTTTCCCCAGCTGTGAACGATCTTGCTCACCTGCAGAGAACAGATTAAAAGTTCTGCCTGAACCAGGTGAGGCAAGAAATGCTGGAAATCCCCCTGGTCTTCATCCAAGCTGCACGATGAGAAAGGTAAATCCACATTTGAATCCCTTCTTCAAATTAGAGACCAGGGAAGTATGAAATGACAATTCCTCTCTTTCCTGATTTAACTAACTTGTCCTTCAGACGCTGTCCTTCTGGGGCCACCGTGCAAAGCACCTTGTGTTCACATGAAAAGCTCTGCCAGCAGCCTGTCCCCGAAGGTCAGCCTGCAGTCAAGGTTGGCTGGAGTAAAAAAATGTACGTGTTGCTTTAGTCTTGTTAAATAGGTGCCTCAGGGAGCGTGTCCCTGGATTTGGGTTAGCTGAAGGCCCTTTCAGCACCATCCAATTACCCACCGTGGGCACCAGGAGCTGTGGCAGTGGCATCGGCCGGCAAAGAGCCACCCGACAGCCCAGTTTGGATGGAGCTGGCAAGGCGCTGAGCAGGGGAAGGATGCCGGGGTCAGGGACAGTGCCTGAGACAACGGAAACAGGCAGGGCGACAGATTATGTAAGGAAAACAATTCTCTTTTTGTATTAAGAGCTCTTTTCAACACCTCCTTTTGGAACTGATTCCCTTTGCAGCCAGGGCAATAGGCACGGAAATGATCCAGCTCAAGGATCCTGTCCTGCTCTCCCAGCTTCTCTGCATGGGCTGTCATCACTTGTCACCGTGTCCTTTGGAGCTTGACTGCATTGCTGGCAGCGGGAGGGATGTGCACAGGTTGCAAAGCAGCCTCGGTGGGTAGGGATTCGTTTGCAGATCAGTAGAAGGTCTTTATATGTGCTCTGCAACCACATTTTCTGTCTACACATTGTGCCAAGCTCTTTGCACCATTCAAAGCAAGCTTTGAGCAGGGTATCATAAAAGACCTCTCCAGACTTCTGAACATGAGGTATTGTCTGTAACGGCATCAAGTTATGAATCTCGTAGCCTCCAGAGCAGTCAACAGTATTAGCCCAAAAATGAGTAATAAAAATAAAATGCACAGAGCTTTGTGCATGCTAAGTGCCATAAGCGAATTCTAAGGATGTGGCAATATGCCTGTACAAACCCTAAAACCCTAACTGCACGGCGGGAACGTGAACGTGTTCTCCACTTTGGACCAATTTTCTGGCTAATTTGGTCAACGTCTCCAGGAGCCTGGCTCTGGATTTCAGTGAGGTCATTTTTGCTCCAACTTGCCCAGGAAAATCATGGGCTCCCCCCTCTCCCCGTGCAGCTCCTCGCCTTGTGTAACCGCTGCGTGCTGCGAGGGCAGGAGAGCTCGTCCCTCGTAGCCTTTGGCTTTGCAGAGCTCATAAATCAGGTCTGGGCATCTCAGGTATTTGGGAGGTTTTGCGGTGTAACGAGCTGTATGGAGGTGCTGATGCATATTATTCCTGAGAGCAGCGTTGCTGCAAAGCCACTAGATCAGTTAAAAGAAAAAAAAATCCATGTCTGGAGGGGATGTGTTACCTCTGCCAGGAGGAGGGCGGGTGGCAAAGCTCCTGCTCAGCCCACAGGGACCAAAGCCCTGCAAGTCTCCGTGTGATAAAGGATACGCAAAACACATTTGGACCTGCAAGGACTTGAGGTGAGGTTGCTGCTGGCCCTGGCTTTTATTAAACAAAAGTCAGCAGACCAATTGCACGTAGATAATAAAACCAACAGTACATGTAATCTGTCTACATCGATTCTTGAGAAAATTAAGATGAAGGTTTTGGGGTTGTATCAACAGCAGGTGGGGAAGGAGTTGTGTGGCCACGGGGAGATCCGGACAGCCAGAGACATGCAAGGAAGAGCTCGGTTTGCAGACATGGCTGCACGGACTGAAAAGGATGCCCAGACTTGGCAGCCCAGCCTGCCCTGCCCCTCTGCCACGCACTGGCAGCCGCAAAAATGTCCCGGACGTGGGCACTGCCGGGGGAGAGCTGTCTGGTCAAGGAAAAAGTCACCGTACGCCACAGGGACCCAAAGGGAACATGCTCCGGTGACTACAAGCTGCCCGACATGCTGGACATTGCCACCCTTTGTCAATCTGGATTATTTTTTTTTTTTGGCCACCTTTTCGCTGTTTCACTATTTCTTGCATATTTGAAGTCAGCTGGTTGTTTGGATCTTTAAAAGCTTTTCCAGATGTCCCGATGAATTGCAGGGCTGGGAACGCTCATGCCAGGCTGAGCTCCCTGCTCTTACCTCCTCCTGACGCTGCTATTGCCGCTTGTCCGTCCGTCTGCAACGTTGCTCGGGCTAAATGGTATTTAGCCATTTACCAAGGTTGTGTTTGCACTAGGGAAAAAAAAAATCCAGATTGACAAGTTGCTTGAAATAGCCTTTTCAAAGAGGCACTGGCTTTCTGCAATGTAAAGAGTTTAAGCTCTCGCATGACACGGTAGGTTGTGCAATTACTGCAGAAATCAGCACTGGTTCTGGACAGCGTGGTCACAGGGGGAGAGCAGGAGCCCGAGAAAGCAGCTGAATGGAAAAGTCTGGGCCGACAAGCTGCTAATTGGACAGTCCTTCCTCAGGTAGAGAAAATAATTGCTTCAAAATAAAGAAGCCAGTTCCTAGAAGAAAGCCATTTAAAGACACAATAATCCCAGTGTAGATCAGACCCTCTGAGTAACCAAAGTCAGATTTTTTTCTTTAGAAGGAACATTTGGGGATGGAAAAATCCTTTTGTCACTTGTTCATGTTTGTTTTCTTTGTATATTTCTAATATTTTCTAGAAAAAGCCAGAAGCGTAGCATTACCTAGCCTCAAACCTCTCTAGCTTTTCTTTAGTGTCCATATTTAATTAAAATTAATACTTTAAATTAAAACATTGAAACTTCAGCAAAAATAGCCTTTCTTCTAGTACCCCGTGGAGTTTCCGAGCAGGTGCTATCACTGCTGAGCAAAGGTTAAGCAGGTTTTGTCTGTCTTACTCATTAAACCAAATTTGAGAGAACCTCCTGCACGCAAGTCAAACAAGATAAACCCCCAAAAATCTTGCAAAATATTTTCTATGGGGTTTTCTTCTTGCTGTGTGGGCCAAATACCATCTGGATTCCTTCCCTGCCCTCAGCACAGAAAAATAACCTTGCAAAACAACTTCTACACCTGCCTAACTCTGGCCGTGGGCTTGCAGCCTCTTCAGTGTCTGATGCAAGACCCAAGCAAGGGCCGCGGCAGCAGAAGAAAACAGCAGGAGCTGTTTCACAGCCTCTGGGGTGGGAAAGCGCCCACAGAGGCACGGCTCTGCCCCATCTTCCCCCGAAACTGGGGGACACTTCCTCACAGGAGGCTCTTTTTTGCAGGAAAGGAGACTTTACTCAACCCAGCAGCCACGAGGCCGCTCAGCGCAGAGCTGTAACGGTGTCTCAGAAATGGGCTGGTTTGCTACAGACCACGATCCGTTGCAAAAACACAATTTATGGCAACTATCGGTGATTCAACCACCTGCTTGTTGTGGCCTGTTCTCCGCCTGCGTGCTGGGAAAAAGGCTTCAGCTTGAGAGCTTTTGGATGCTGAAGTCAGCTTTGTTGATTCATGCAGGGGGTGAGGTGGGGAAGGACGATTTCATTTGATTTTCCTTGCCTTTATTAAATGAATCCCAGCCTTTCTGCGGAGCTGTGCACCATGCTTTGTGTGCCATGATCTCCCAGGCACCAGTCCTGGTCCTGGTGCAAGTTACGGTGGGGTAAACGCTGTGTTGGGAATTTGGGGTGGTTTGCTCTCAGCATCAGCATGAGTGCTGTGAGGGTTGACCTGCTGCATCCTCACCCCAAAAACCCTGCTGGGATGGGGAGCTGCAGCCAGCAACTTGTAGCGGCTGCGTGTTCAAATGCTCTCGGGGCCAGCATTGGAAAGAAACCACAGACATGGGGGAAACTCCTCTCCCACCCGTTTCAGAGAAAATTGTATGGAGATGAAATTAAAAAATTAATCTGAAGGCTGGTGAACTCCAGAGCTTGGGAAGAGAGGGGGGATTGGAGACAAAGAGGAAAATTGACCTGGAATAAAAAAGGGATTTTGGTCCTGCACTAGATCAAAGAGCAAAACGCACATTGGGAAGAGCTTCCCTGCCAGGTCCATGGTTTGGTGTTGGGGCAGGCAGAGAAGCTGGCAATCCTCCCCAGATAATCCCACAGGGGAGGCAGGAGGAATTGGGCCACAACATTTCAGTTTGGACTGCAGCACCTTGGAAGGTGAAGGGCTCTGGATGTTTTCAGACCAGTAGAGTTACCACCTGGAGCTAAAAGATTTTCCCCAGTTGGGTTTGGTGAGGTTCTCCTCGTTGCCTCCGGTGCAGGCAATGCTTGGCTCACTGCCTCTCCCCAACGAATAACCACCGGCTTGTTCAAACCCCACTGGCCTCCAGGTGGATAAAGGTGAGGGATTTGGTAGGAATGAGGAACCCCGGCACCAGCCCATGCCTGCCTCCAACTGAGCCCTTTGCCAGGCAAGTCTGTGCCTGGGGAGAGCCGCCAGCCTCCCCTGGTAGCTGCTCTGCACTTCAGAGCATCGCCAGATCGCTTTGCTACATATTTGTTTGGTATGTACCGGTTCCCACGGAGAAAAAGCTGTGATACGGCTCATGTGAGCTAACAGCTCTGTACAGAAGAAATGACCTTCCTGGCAGACATCTCCACTGGACGTCCCATGCCAGTGGTGTGTTACAGAAGGACTCATTGCCCTGTGTGGGGCTGCACAGCATCTTTATTTCATGGTGTCTTTATTTCATGGCACTCTTTTTAGTGGACTGGCATCCCCCAGTGCCATAAGTGAGCAGGAGGAGCCTGTCCATGGAGGCAGCAGAGGGGAGTGAGCAGCTTCTGCAGCTGGCGTTACACAAACACATCCCCTGTGTCCTGCTCTCACTCCTGGCGCCTGTCCTGGTCTCTCACTTTGTCCCTGGAGAGCAGGGAAGAGCGATTGTATTAAATCAGACCTGGCCCTTTGCATGGGATTATAACCCACCCTTCCCACTGGCTGGTGTTCAGACAGCCTGGGCAAGAGGAATAGCACCAGAGTGGGCATCCTGCAGCCCACCGCAACTGGCCACGGTCCCGCTCCCTCCCTCTGCTGCTCACCTCGGTCCCATAATGTGACAATTTATCTTGTGGGAAAGCGTGAAGGTGGCCTGAGTGTCAACAGCCACCATAGAAACCCAGTTTACACTCCTGATCCTTGCCAGACAGCACTGCAGAGCAAGCAGAAGATATCAGAGTAAATATTGGTTTTCAAACAGGACCTAAGTCCCATCTGCTTCATCAGCAGAATGGATCATGTGTGGTGTGTCAGATTGTTTTTCACGTGGTTATCTTTACAATAAAGCTGTGCTTTCCATTGAAACAGCACAGAAAAAAGCCCTCTGTGACATATCACCAAGATCTGCTTTTTGTCTTCCTGTGTGACTCTTTCTTTTCTAGTAAGAGAAATGACATCACAGGTCAGGAAACCAAGATGGTTATTTCCAAGAGAAAACAGTACACATTACAGGGGTAGAAAAACTGTTAATGGGTATTATTTTCACTGGGATTGCAGCTCGAGGTTAAAATTAAACTTTTCTTTAAAAAACAAGTCAGTGGGAGATAGATATGAGACAATTACCTATGACACCACGTCTGTAAAAACACCCTGAAACATGCTCAGAAGTGGATGTGATGTCATCTTTTAAAAACTAAATCATACTAATTACTGCACTATGAATCTATGCAGCCAGTCAATGCAGGAGAATAGTATTGTGATAAGGTGGTGGGCTTTGTAGATGACACATGGCGTTCTGCTGGAAAGAAAAAAGAAAGTTTTATCTACTTTATCCGTAATTTGCTAACCACCCCTAGAGGGTCCACTGAGTTCTTGGGGGTTCACCAGGAAGAGTGAGAAAGAGGCAACTCGATATAATTGCAACGATGGAACATTCATCTCCCACATCTCCTGTTCCACACACAGGTTCTCACACCCACCACAACCAGCACCATCACACCAAAGCACAGACCCCACTACAGCAGCTCCTTCTTCTAAAGGCTAGTACTTTAGGAGAACATTTCTGCTCATAAGAGTGGTTAATAGACCCAAGCGTACCTTTTAAAGCCATTGAGAATGAACAAATATTTTCTTTTCTTTTGCAAAACCACAAGGAATCTTGTGGGGTCATCAGTTCCTGAGGGTAAATGTTTATCATTATAAGGAATGTATGGAGCTATCTTTACTGAGGGGCTAACAAAACCAGACTGAACTGGAGCAGAACAGACCAAATCCCTCCACAGTGCATTGCTCAGACGGGTAAAGCCTTGTCAAATCAAAGTGACGGCAGCAGGTATGGCAGTAAGTAGATAATCTGATCCCAATAGCTGTCACAGCACTACCAGGAAAAGCAAATGCCAATCAGTTGTGGAAAAACCTGCTCACTCATCAGGCTGGGGTTCAGTGGCTTCTTGTGAAGATAAAGCAGAAATAATTTCATCAATGTCACCGTTATCAGGGCTGAGGTAGGTAAAAATCAAACACTAAGGGTCTGTCCCTGTCCTTTACCTCCTCAGCTGTAAAAAATTGTAAAAGCTGAGCATGGGAGAACAGTGAGTAACAACACACGTCCACTCTTGCCACAAGGCAGCTCAGCTCGCTCCAACCATCTCTGGCAGACATTGGCCTCCCAGGGTCCTAGACATGTCTTTGGAAATTTTACAGCCGTCCCAGACAGTCTCTCATGTCTCACTAGCCTGGCCGTCAGTAAGGTTTCTCTAACGTCTAAATTAAACCTTTCTCTGCTAATATTTAAGCCAGCCTCCTCTCCCTGCCTGCCGTGAGATTACGGCAAGGTCTCCCCCCTCGAGAGCAAGCTGGGTGAGCCACCGCAGACAGGTAAATGTGCTCCTGTACGAACAGACTGAGGAAAACTGATGCTTGAATGAGAGCATTGTATCTAGCCTGGTGAGTGCAACAAAAGCCAGGCGAGATACTGAACTCTGCTCTGCCACAGCCTGCCTTTGTATTGCTGAGGATATCACTTGCCCGCAGTATTCCTTCTGCATTAAAGTGAAACACTCCTCTAAAATATTCTGAGATCCTGTGATGAAGGGGTTTGTAATGGCAATGGAGCGTTGGCTAGAAGTTCATAGAGCACTGATTATTGTTAAGTGAACTTGTATCTGCCTACTGAGGGAAAACAGGACTGATAACCATACACAGGGGCTGGTCCTTTGCGCCCAAGAGAAAAGCAGCACCTGCAAACCCACTGCATGTTCCAGCTCTGGAGACGGGGTATCTCAATACCCAAGCGTGTTCAGGCACCTCATGGCAGAATAAGTCTCCTTGGGTGAAATGAATATGCTTGGACTTGTTCTTAGGCAAGCAAAACCAACAGATTAATACTGAGTCCCTGCTGGAAGCACTTTCTCTGTCATCTAATTCCTGAGGATTTAAGAAGAGGGAGGCACTACCTGAATCAGTGAAAGCTGGAGAACATGAAATACAGAGGATTTCTCCAACTAAACAACCTCCGTTCACTCGAGTACATTGTGCTGCTTTTCTCCTCGCATTCTGAAGCCTTCTTGCATCCGTTCCCCACTAGCAAAAGCTCTGCACCTCCGCAGATGATGCAACGACTCAGGAATTCTTGCAGCATGGTACGGTGGGAGCCGGCTCGGGGCCCTTCTCTGCAGAGGAGCTGACATCTGGTGGGACATTAACGCCATTACAAGTTTTACTACATTACTCCATTCCAGTCTGGGTTGCATCAGACTTAGAATTTGAATAACCGGGGGGGAAAAAACCATAAGGAAACATAAGGACAGGGGATTTTAAGGTATTTTTGGCTGCTTTGCTCTTATGAGCAATATGATCTTTCCTGTCCAGAACTCACTTCTCACCTCAGGTTTTCCGGGGTTTCTTTTTACTCATTTCTTTTCTAGCTGGTTCACCTAATTATTTATACTTCTCTTTAGAAACAACAAAGTGGATTCAAAGACACCTGAGTGCTGTGAATGGGGCTGAGCCCCAAATTGTGCGTCTGGACCCAATCTCTCTACAAAACCCTGACCCCAGGATGAGGTGAGCCAGGGACCTGTGCAGTGACATTGGCATTGAAGAGGAGTGACTCTGCATCACCTCGGTACACAAATAAGTGGAAAAATCTCTAAACACACTCATAAATAAAACGAGAATAGAGCAAAACAAACCTGTTGACAGCTAAGGAATAAGTTTCAGCTGGTATCAGCCAGAATCCATCCTTGATACTGTGAACCCCTCTGCCTTACACAGTGCAGATTAAGCATCTCTAAAGAAGCTTAGGTAGCCTAATTAATGGTTCACTAGCCTAATTAATGAAGATCCAGGACAGACAAAAAGGCAGTCTAAGATTTCTGCTTTCTCATTGCCGTTTTTGGAACTGGCACACTGACTCGAGCAGATTGATGGGGGCCAATGTCACAGAAAGACATGACAATAGCTGGACAGAGATTTTTTGTGCAGCTGCTGGAGCATTTTAATGAAGAGCAGCTTCAAGGCTGGGCTGGTAAATCCTGCCATGGCTCAGTGACACTGCAGACACCCTACACACTTGAAATACCACCATCAAAGCTGCTCTGATGAAAAAGTGGAGGCAAAGACCCTGCAGCAATCCATGATGTCTGAAGAAGGACAAGCAGAAGAAGGCAGTGCCATGTGCAGAAGAATTCGGCTGCTCTACGAGGAAGTTTGCAGAGGCTGACTTGAATAGCGTGAAAACATTTGTTCCTCCAAGAGTCCTGTCCTGTGCTTACTCATATATGTGTGCACGCACGTGTCACTGTATTAAGTTAGCAAAACCTTTCTTTGAAAAGAATTTCTGGATTCTGGTGCTTATCAGCGTGGTGATAAATTGGAAAGACACATTCAGCAAACAGTGGGAGCAGACCTTTCTCACGTGGCAGCTGTTCACAGCAAACAGCTGAAATAATTGAGCAGTCTTGTGCTGCTTGCTGGAAGAGAGGTGCGTGTCCCAGGAACAGGATCCCTTGGCAGCACAAGGCAATCAGCATTCACTCATCACCCTCGTAGGCAGCTTCAGCTGTTCTACACAAAGCAGAAAGTATATAATTCTCCCAGTACACAGCCACCCTTAAAATGCTGATCAGCCTTGTCACTGAGCTGGATATTTTACTACCCTGAGGAGGCTCCTGTATTGCATCTTCAAGGCTAGAACTGGTGCTTGTGCAAAGTGACCTTGTTTTCAGACCTAGGGCGACCTCCCACAAAGAAGCCTGGCATGACTGTGAAAAATGAAACGTTACAGCAGGAAACATACACTAACGCTTCCTGCTCTGTATCTACCGTGATTCTCATCCTGGCACTTTATGAGTAAATCAATTAAAAATGAAGCAAGCACAGCCAGGCTGGGCAAGCTTCACATATGCAGAAATATGGTGTGGAGGGAGGGGCTCGGTTTGATGTTAAAACCAAACTTACTATTTCAGGCATTAGCTGTTCATTTTGGTGCTGAAGTGGAAGCACCTGCATCTAAAACCAGAGCTCAGGGAGGGCAGAGGCATGCTCATTTGCTCTGGATCAGTGGTGGAGACATTCTTGCTTATTTATTGTAAATCAGTGGTGGACTCAGGTGAGAATTTATTTTACTATGTCTGTTTTTTTTATCTGCAGGTGTTTTCCATATGTTAATTGGAGCTGCCAGCTTCATTATTACTAGTACTGATGCTAATAATTAGTGCTGTAACAGGAGAGTGCTATAACATCCTTACCTAGAATATGAAAGATTGCTGCACCATTATTAATGATCAGGAATGTGACTTTCTAAACCACTCTCCTGCTCTGTCTTGCTTTTTAATTATTTCTCTGAAGTTTTATTTTCAAAAACACAGAAAACTCAATGAAGTCCCACTGGAATGGCAAAAGTAAGGGCTTTCGCAGATTCGCTGAGTACTTGTGGCTTCAAGCTGACAATCTGCTGATGGATTTAGATTGATGTCTCTTGGGATCTGTATCTGAATAAAGCCACGCTTTGTACTTCCCTCCAGGGAAGACTCTGCCTTCCTCTGCTTCCTCTGTTTTCAAGATATTGAAGCATCAATTTCCAAACAGAAAATTCAGGAAGCCAATTGAATGGCCATGAGATATTATCAGCTTCTGGTTATAAATGAGCCTGAATGGAGCAAAGTACCATCGCTGACTAGCAGCAGCCATCTGCTTGGTCCGAATCAAGTTTCAGGTGATGCATGTATACGCAGGGGTTGAGGGGCCTCTGCTGGACTGTGAGCACAGCCAGGATAAAACCCCAGACTTTCTTAAGACCTTTTCCCAAAATGTGCCTTGGCTATGCATGTGCCCTTCCTTCACCCTCAGCTGTATTTGCCTTTGGAGATGAATGACTTTGAAATGTTGTCACCAGAGCTTTGGGGTCATATTTTTTGTGGTGTTCTCCTTCTTATTTTACGTGTGTGGAGGAGGAAAATTGCAGCCTGACCCTTGAGGAGACTGAGGGACCTGGTTTTTGACTCGTTACGTGAAGCTTTCCTGCATGATTTATACACCACACAGTAGTTGAAGAAAATATTTTTTCCTGGGCATCCTGATGTATCCCAGGGCACACGCGGCACTCGGAGTCCCGAGTTTGCTGATCATCTCCGACACACTGGTGTTGCCAGGTGTTACGCTGGCATGATTTTGCGTTCCCTTGCAGCTCTCTCCTCTTGCTCTGCAGTGCCTACACCAAAATCCCACTGTGGTGCATCCCACCAGTGTGGTTGAAGCGGTCCCCACTCAGCAGCCCCACGCTCCTCTCTGTTTGCTGGGTTTATCTTCATTCTCATCTTTCTCTAAGGACCGTGTCAGAATACTCTTAACACACCAGCTCTTCCTACAATTGCAATGCATTTTTGGTTGATTTAGTTACTGTGCTGTCAGCATGTCCTCCTGCTTAATCTGTCATTAATTCCTTCCTTGCTACTGGCTTCAGAAAGCATTAACAAGGGAAAAATAAATCAAGTGTTAGAGCACAAAGAAGACTTGTGGGAAAAAGCTTTTGAGTCTTTTCTGAAGCTTTCATGCCTGTTATTCTTTACTTTGCTGATACAGCTGGATTTACCATCCTGTTGAATGAGCATATTCCAGACTATAAAGCAATAACAAAGTAAAACCACGTGCTCTTTGTATAGGTCAGAACTGGAGATGTGCTGCCAGATATAACAGCATAGGACAACTTCATAGCCGTAGAACAAAATGAGCAAACACAAAGTCGAGCTTATGCTATGTTCCTCAAAACAAAGCAGTAACAAAACCTGGGACATAACAGAAATGAGAGGGTGAGGACATCTGTGTGTGGGAGCATGTGTGTGTGCCTGAACTGGGCCATGTTTGGGAGCGCACATCTGTCTGCGAGCTGGGTGCAGATGTTCGTGTGAATGTGTAGGAGTACATCCGTGCATGCCGTGTGGGAATGTGGAATGGCCTTTCCTGTTCAGGGTGATGGGAAGCCTGTGAAAAGAACTCAACTTATTCAGTTTTGGAGTCTTGAATTCATGTTTGGGGGCATTGGTGCTTTCATGTCACAATCTTTAGGCTCATCTACACAGTTGAGGTGTTCTACTCTTCCCTTCGAAGAAGATGCATCTCTTAACAGCCACCATCATTGCAATAGCAGGATTTCTCACCGTGGTGGAGCAGGGGTGTACTTATCCCTGAGGAGTTCATGCCCTGTTTCATGCTTACATTGTGCTTTGTATTTTCAAAGTGCAGGGCAAAGTTTTCTTTGTCCCTTAATCCTCTTTTTTCACATGAACCATGAGAAACTAGACTATACAGTTCACACCAAGAATGCTCTACCCCACACAGTTCCTTACGTGGGGACTAGCACCAAATGACCCCAAACATCTAAAACTACACTCAGAAATATGGAAAATAAATTTTTGAGAATGCAATTTGAACTCACAGAGCTGAGGATCTCTGCACGCTCAGTTACGGAAATAACCATGAACGATGCAGCACCGAAAAGGCCAATGCAGGCGGAGCAGGGCGTGCAGGAGGTGAACGGTTCCTTGCTCCCCCAGTAAACTGATGCCTGGTGAAGACTTCAAGAGCGGGTTTCAGAAAGACGCAGCCTTTTGTATTTCAAAGTCCTCCTAAAAATAGTTAGAAGAAGATCTGGCCTCAGAGAAACCAGTGACCAAACTCCTGTAGACATCAGGAGGGGATGTGTTTTCACACACTGGTGGTTTTTTTTGATGTTAAAGACCAAGAAGCAGCAGGGAGACTTCCTAGCCTGTATGTAGGGAACTCAGCAGACCTCCTGCATCTTATGTTGGCTGAGAAATTGCCCCATTCACTTGACCTGGTCTCTCCATAGTTTTCTGTTCGCTTCGTGCGCGTAAACATTGACACACTGCAGCTTTAGTTGGAACCACAATGTTTTCAGAACGACCAGACAAACAAAGAGCTGGTCAGGATGTTGTCTGCAGCCTCAAAATATTTTCCCAGCTCTTCTCTTCATGGTTTGGGGTTTCAAGATCTGAGGTTCAAATGTAGGCGGACATCCAAAGCAGAGGATCCATCCTGCAATTTCCATGGCACGTACTGGGGGCTTGGGTTAACCGGGTGGGTGTCGAGGTGCATCTGCAGTGGGTATCCTCGCTGGTTTTGGGTGAGGCGGTGGGTTGGACTGGGATGAAAATCACCCTGCTTCTACGCAATACCGTTTTTTGTGGGACTTCAGTAGAAAATATCATGATTGCACTTCTTCCCTTGAAGTGTGAATCCATCACAAAGGCAATTTTGAAGCGCAGGGGTGGTGAAGGGAAACGCAGACGTATTTCAACTCATATTTACAGTGTACACACTGGTTACGTGTTCAAAGTTTTCACAGAAATTCCTCCTGGGCTCAGCATCTGCGTGAAATACCACATAAAAAGCCAAACCGTCGTTATTCCTCCTGCACCATGAGGAGGAAAGAGCAGCGGCCTGCCGTCACCCCACAGCGCCTGTCGTTTCCTCCAGCTCCCCGACGCCTCAGCTCTATGAGACCTGCCTCGTTTCCAAACCTTTGCATCTAAAAACAAAACCACTCGCGCAGCCTTTCGATCCCCAAGGTTTTCAACCTGCAGTTCTTTTCTTATCTCTGCGCAGGGCCTCGCCCCAGACCTGCCTAACGCCCCTGAGCAACCCCCTCGACCCTTCTCTTCCCTGGGAGGGGCCATTTTGTGTGAGGGGAGGGGGCCATTTTGTGGGTTCAACGGTCTCCTCAGGGCACGAATAAATGAATCAAAAGGGGGTCCGGGCACTAAGCTCGGGTGACGGGCGATGTGGGACCCGCGTTAAAGCCTCTCCCCGGCCCGGCGGGGCTCATAGGGCCGGGCCAGCGCCGCCCCTGCTCGCAGCGTGCCCACAGCCGCGGAGCCACAGGAGGGAGGGCGGGAGTCCGCCGGGCCAGCAGAGGGCGCCCGCGGTCCCGCCACTCGGACCTGGACCGGGCCAAAGTGGGCGCCGCTGCCCGCCCCACGGTGCGCCTGGGGCGGACAGAGCGGCGGGGCGAGCGCGGTGCTCCCCGCGCGGCCTAGCGCGGCCTTGCAGCCATGGGGAAGAAAGGAAAGCGGGAGAAGAAGGGAAAGGGGGCCGAGAAGACGGCCGCGAAGATGGAGAGGAAGGTGTGCCGCAGAGCCAAGAAGGAGGAGGTGAGGAGCGGGAGCGGGGGGTCCGGTAGCCCTGGCCGGCGAGGTCTGGGCCTCCCCTGGGGCTTCGCGGCGCTCCCTTGGCCCTTTACGGGTCTCGGGGGGCCTGAAGGGGAAACCGGCGGGGGAGGTGGAGGCACGGGGAGGTCGGAGGAGTGGGTTGGAGCAAAGGTGTTTCAGGCTGGAAGCCAAGGAGTTTGTAGTTTATCCAAATGCAGGCAGCTGTAGCTCGGTGGAGCAGCTTGGGGGCCCGCGGGTCATCAGCCGGGTACGAGGGGTGGAGGCGGAGGGGTTTTGGGGTCCTGGCACATCTGAAACTTTCAGGGCTAGGGTTCGCGTGGTCCTGGTGAAAAAGTGCTGTTTGAGCTCCTGCCTGTGGGTCAGCGTGAGTCTGCAGAGCCTTCAGCACCTGTGTGCAAGGGCACTCAGAAAAGAGGATAAAGGGGGAAATGAAAACTGCTAGGAGGAAGATTTTTGTCCTGTCTGTGACAAGCTGGAGCGGCATGTGACAGCAGCTGTAAAAGGAGGACAAGGAAATGCAGCTGAAGGGTCCTTCTTGCGTTCTGTCTTCCCCCATCCTTTTCTTCTGGTCTTAAAAATTAATTAGAATGTTTGTTTCTTTCACTCCTAGAGTGGTTGCTTATATTTAGGCCTCAGAACAGCTGCCTTTCCCTGGTCAAAATGTGGCGGTACCAGCATAATGCAAAGCTCAAGACGTGGAAGGTGCCAGTGTATGTGTGTGCTGGCTGCAGGGGAGCCAAAATCCCCATATTTTGGAAATCTCTGGTTTGACCAGAGCTTCAGAAAGGTTAACTGAACTGAGGTGGTGAGCAATGGGGGATGTAGGAGAGAGAGTGGATCAGAAACTCCCCCTGGCTGCAGTCCTGCCTCTGCCCTTGCAACTCGGTTTATCTGCAGTTTTGGAGGTAGATTGTATTTTTAATTGACAGAAGTTGAAAGGGAATAAAAATACATGAAGGTTTCTTTCCAGCTAAAGTGTGAGCTGAGAATTGAAGAGTTTCCTGTTCCATTTAGCATTTTTCCATTGCAGACAAGAAGAGGACTAGCTGGATTGTAGCGTACAGTTGCTTGTCACTTTGTTAGGGCTTAAATGATTTGTGCAGAGTTTCTGCTGAAGGACTAGCAGGTTTGCACTAAATTCTCTTTGCATACCATCCTTTTAGGACTCTTCTGAGCAACTTGTTACGTGTTTTGGGGGAGACCAAGCTTTAAATCTTGTGTGGAAGTACTCAGCATCCATTTCTTGTAGGTGAACAAAGGGAACCTGAGGAGACGATTCTTTTTTAAAAAGAGAAATCATGAAGGTGAATGCTGGTTTCATGTGGTATGCAGGTGGCTCTTTGCATGTCAAGAAACTCATGTCTGTCTTTTTATTTTCAGGAGGATCTTGAAGCCCTGATAGCAGAATTCCAGAGTTTAGATGCTAAAAAGACCCAAGTAATTGAGTCATCCTGCCCGCCCCCCTCACCCAGGTAAGAGATTGTATGGGGCTTTGGCTATCACTTATACAGTGGTTTATGGTGCTTTTAATTAAATTTATGTATGTAAAGTTATTTCCTGAGAGTGGAAGGCATCTTATCTGCCGTAGGTGATATCTGAAGTTACAAAATATCTAGTATAGTGAATCCCTGCTTAAAAAAGGGATGAAAAGCTTTTTTACCTTAAAATCTGCTTTTTAATCATTCCATCAGCACAAAGGAGGCAAAACAGGGTTAGATTACAGGGCTTTGAGGAAAGAGGAGGTTCCTTGGGAGTTATAGGGATCTGTTTCTGCATGGTGCAAAACACTTTGGTAGTAGGTAGATGAGCAGTGACCAGTGGTGACTGCAGAATAATGGCACAGAGAAGTTGGTACAAGACAGCTCGGTTCTACCCATAGTTACGTGCCCTCATAAAACTAATTTTTGTTCTTGTCACACCAGCATTAAAATTCAAGAGCTCGCGTCAAAAGGCGTGTTAAATGACAGTGTAATGCGTGCTTCTAAAATAGGAGAAGATTTCAGACAGTGCCAAATTAATCTTGCTGAAAGTTTTTAAGAAGTTCATTTCTTTGAGAACTTTCTAGCCCTGAGGTGAATATCACAGCCTCGTAATTTGGCAGATGATGGAGAGACCTTTGTGGCTAGAGGGCAGAGGTGCTAGTGCTAGCTGAGTTAAAAACTGCAATCTTCTGAGCTTTACAAGACTCTTACACATCTACTGTTTTGGCCATCCCTCTTTCTTTTGCAGGCTGAACGGCTCCCTCTCTGCTCACCCTGAGAAAGACGAATTGATCCTTTTTGGAGGTGAATATTTCAATGGCCAAAAAGTAATGTATACTTCCATTTTTTTCTTCTTAATTCCACCTTCTCCCTGCCTTTTACTGTAATTTGCATGAGTCTCATTTCAAATGAAATTCTAGGCAGCAGTCATAAAATATGTATTTGTCCCTGAATGAGAGGAAAATAGCCTTTTAATTCTGCCGTGGTACTGTCTCATGCCTGAGCAGTTGGCAGGAAGGAGACATGCTAGAACCTATTAAGGAGTCAAACTGATTGTCTCAGCATCAATATTTCAGGACTTCATAATTTCTCCAGACTTAATTGTAGCCATATCTGCCCCTCATTTTTGATATTAAAGACTATCTATCTTCCACCTTTCAAAACAAGACGCTTCTGCAGTTTTGCTGCTGGCAAGGCATTACCTGCCTTGCAGATGTGTACAGTAGCAAATATTTACAAGTGGGCACTCTTGTTTCTGAATTTCTGCAAGTTGCGAGTGTTTATTTTGCTCCTGGACACAACCTGGTCTTTGTGACCCTAGGAAGTTGTAGATACTGTAGCTTGAAAACTCAAGCTTGCCCGTGGTATTTGGCTGCCTTAGGATCACCCGGTGCGATGGGCTAAACTAATTCTGCTTGCTTCACCACCTTAAGCTGTTCCTGTCTCTGCAGTTGAGCAGCAGTTTGGGCAACTTCAACCTTCACATCCGTGTTAAGCTCCAACTTTGTAAATCCTCATGCCTCGAGCTATCACAGGCTTAACCAAGGGTTTGGGAAAGAACAGTCCAGTCCTATGGATCACTCTGAAAAAGCTGCAGCCTCCCAGCCTAGTGGAGGAGGTTGCTGTCCTTCTGCCCTGTCTGGTGAGGCAGGTGAGCTGTTGCTTTGCAAAGCTGGTGGTGTTGCTCCTTCTCCAGACTCACAGATACCCCTTGGGGATGCCTGTGCTTGGACAGACTGTGTTTTTTCTCTTCCTCTCTAACAGACGTACCTGTATAATGACCTGTATGTTTACAACATCCGGAAGAACAGCTGGTCTAAAGTAGAGATCCCCAACCCACCACCGAGGAGATGTGCTCACCAGGTAAATTACTGGGTGCCAGAGCAGCAGTTGGAGTTGTTCTAGTGCTGTGCTAAAGATGGATGGGAGTTGATTCTTTTTCTTTTTCTCCTCCTGAGAGTTTCTAGCTTTTCATTCTCCTTGTAATGGGCTGTCGATTGTGTCATTTCACCTCCTCTGCTGAGCAGGCCTGTACAAACCTGTCTGAGGTGCTTGTGCTCTCTGATCACTGGGTGGCCTCTGGAAATGTTAAGTGTGGAATTAAGATTTGGGGTTGTATCTGTTGGATCAGCAGGAGTCAAGCAGGACTCAAGGGGGAGACTCTCTTTCTTTGAAGATGAACTCTCTTTACTGCGTTATTATACCACCAGCTTAACCATCCGTAATCCCAGGATGGCACCAAATTTTCAAAATGCTGGTCAGGGTCTTGGAATTTCACCGAAGTGCTACGAATGGCAGAGTTGCTGTGCGTGATTATTTCCTTAATGCCCACAGGCCTGCATCTATGGGGATTGCAGATAACTGTCACTCCAGCAATGTGAAAGACCCCTTACTTTCCCTGCTGGCATGTTGCAGTTGGGCTTTGCCCAGTATCCCAGCTGTACAATGGACCGTTAGCACTGACTGTGTGTGTCCTGCCTTTGGGTTGTGATTTATTTTTTTTTTCCCTTGGCAGATGAGCTGTTTTTCTTTTGTCAGCAAAGACAATAGACAAAGTTGTCTGAATTTTCTCAGGGATATCATGATGCTCCTCTGGAATTTACCTTTCTGGTGCCTGTGTCATTAAGGTCGCTGGCTGGTTGTGAGGATGAAGGATTTGGGTCTGTTTACTTTATGTGAACACCTGCACATTAGAAACTGGACCAAAGACTTGTATTTTTTGCAGGTCTTTGCCCCTCGCCAGCTGTCTGATAGATTTTCTTACTTGTCGCAGCAAGTGGCTGGGTGACTGGTACATTTCAAAAGCTGCCATACAGGATGCGAATGTTATTTTCCTACCCATGGCCAAAGCTCTTTAGAGCTTCCTGGTAAGATCCAGTACCCTGGTTAGGTTCATATACCCTTGTTACACTACTCCTAAATGCCAGTCTTGCTCTGAGTTCTTGAAATGAAAGGTTCTGACTTGATTTTTGGGCTACCTTGTGGTGCTTCAAATAGAACTTGAATTCAGAGGCCAAATTCCACGAGGAGACTATAGATTCAAACACTCGTTTCCCTAGGTGAAAAGGAGGTTGCTTTGTGGGTGTGGAGTTGAGAGGTACTTGTTCGGGTGTTGGTAGCCAGCAGGTGGCTGTCTAGCAGCTGAATCTGAACTGAGCACGCAGGCTGTGTGCATCAGGGACCTGCAACTGGATTACAACAAAAATAAAAACCCATCTGAGGAGTCTTGCTTCAACAATAAGTTTTCTGTTTGATAACTAATTATAGTCACATGGGAGACAGTTCAGCCTCATCACTTGACTGGTTTGTTGTCTTCCCTGTGACTTTATTTTTAATGCATATTCTGCATTAGCTCAAAGGTAAACAGAAGCGTGTCTGTGGGTCTGGATGTGAATGTTTTCAGTCTTATTTGTCACCTCTGGTCTCTGAGATGCGATCCTGTCTGAGTTACACTGGCTTCAGTGCGTCAGTTCAACAGAGCTGAGGTGAGTATAGCTGTAGATGGGTGTTGTCAGTTGTTTAAGGAAAAACCTTGGCTGTGTCATGAATTTTGAGCCAGCTCTTCAAAAGGTCACACACAAGTATGAACAGGCTGTTGTATGTACCTTTCCCTTAAGCTTTTAAGAACTAGATACCCATGAAAATCGGGTATTTATCCCCTCTGCTTAGGTAACTTCATGTTCCCACAAATCCATCTTGCAAACACACCCCATATTTTCTCATGTGTTTAATCGTTGCATGTATAGGCTGGTTTGTGTCAGGTCACGGTCGTGTGTCTGATGCTAAAAATCTTCTTTGCTGTTTGCTGGGAAAGACAGAGAGGTACTGAAGCTCTTCTGAAGAAAGAGGTGATTATCCCAATGTTGAGCTGTGATGGCTACCCTGGAAAAAACACTTGTGGAAGAATTTGTTTGTAGTGTAAACAACCCAAGAGGTCCCAGTCCAGGAAGAAATTTGCACAGTCATGTAGTTTCCTTTTTTGGATTCCTTAATTTTTCCTTAGTCTTTATGCAGATAATCCTAATGAAATAGTCTTGCTCTTCTCTCCCTGCCTTTAACTGTCAGCTGGCATCGCAACAGTGTTTCAGTGCCAAAAAAAACCCCAAAATCCACAAACCCCTTGGATGCTCTGTGCTACTGTTAACCAAAGCAGTAGCAGTCTCCTCTTGTCCAAATGCTGCACATTTCCTTCTGTGTTTGGGCTTTTTTGGTTGGTGGGTTTTTTTCTCCCTTTTCTTCAGAGGGAGCAGTAATGCTTTTCAGGTCTTGGGAAGCATCAGGTTTGGACTTGTGCTGCAGCTTGGCTTCTTTACTGTTTGTTCTTTCATAATCTACTAAAACTGCAAAGAGCAATTGTGAGCTGTTAATGGCCTTTTCCAAGAGACTTTTCCCTGCGTTACTCTGTCTGCCCAGCGCTGGAGTGTGAGATGTGTCTTGGGGGCAGGAAGTACCCTATTCCTCACATGGCTCAGAGTTTATCAGCCTCAGTATGTCATCTGCAGGATGCTGTTTATGTGACTACAGGATGGGTGAAATGTTGCCAAGCCTTAGCTCTGGAGAGGTTTCCTTTTGATGAACAGAGAGAGTTGAAAATTTTTGTTAAACTAAATCCCAAGGTGCTTCCCAGGGAAATTTGAATTTGTAGAACTGGAACTCGATGCTAGGAGGTGGGAAGAGCTCCTTGGATGACTTTCCTTTGCTATAGGGAAGGTGTGCTAAACAAAGAGTAACTTGCATTTAAAATTCCCCTTCCTTCAGCCCCAGAGGGCTGCTGGTGCCAAGCAAGGCGGCAGCAGCCGCTGACACTTGCCTGCTCTCTGGTATTTGGCGGCAGCTGCACACTTAACTGATGAAGTTCTCCTGTCTCTGGTTTCTGAACCCTTGTCTGATCCAGCTCTTCCTTCTTCTCCTGGCAGGCAGCAGTGGTGCCCACAGCCGGCGGGCAGCTGTGGGTGTTTGGCGGGGAGTTTGCATCTCCCAACGGGGAACAGTTTTATCATTACAAGGATCTCTGGGTCCTGCATTTGGCTACCAAGACGTGGGAGCAAATCAAGTAAGTGATGTGTTCTGAAGTCAGTGATGTTGATCTCATGAGGAACCATGCCAGCATGATCTGAGTTTAATTCCTGGTATAGTGCTGGGATTTCTCTGCTATCCATTCATCTCTCCCTTGAGTACAGAGGTGCCTATCCTAGAAACAATTGAGAGAACAGCTTCCAGAAAGATGTGGAAATGAGATATGTGTTCCAGGTCTGTTGAGGCCAAAGCTGTTTTATTTAATATGTGATATTTTGGAGTATGGATGTGCTTGGGTGTTACTTAACTGAAGGAAAGAACAGTCATGAACAACACTCTGTCCTCCCAGCCATGGTAGATGTAGATGTCTAACTTCAAAACAGTTCTTGTTGCCCCAGCTGCCTAGGCTCCTCCCAGCTGGGCTGTAGAAGACCAGTACAGGGATCTCCCAGTTTTACCATTGCTTGAGAAGGCAGCTTGTATCTGTCCCCAGAGCCAACTTTACTCCTGATAACTGGCATTTGCTGCCTCAAGATTCCTTGGCATAAACAAGCCAATAGTTCAGACCTGTCAAAGTAAATAGGTGCCAAAAGCCCTGGTAGTTTTTGACAGGAGTTAAGTTGTCTGAATATCTTCTGTGGATCTGGCCTAAAGTCCTCTGCTAAAGTTTCCTTGACCTTTGGCTTCTCGGTTTTGCTGCTCATGTTTGTATTTGCATGAAGGAAGAAGAGGTCTGGTGGGTCATCCAGCAGACTAATGTGCAGGAGATGTGACTTTGGTTCTGCCTTTGACAGAGACTTTCTCATTGACTTGGGGATTGCCTCAACTGTGGGATTAGTCAGAGCACAGTTTTGGGTGGGCTGGAACTCCTGTGCAGCTGACCCTTGAAGGGGCACGGGGGAAAGCAGCAGCTTTGGAACATTTATTCATCTGCTGTTTGACCTGTTGAGCTCCTGGTTATGAGTTACGTGTTCTTCCTTCATGTGGGAAACCCTAAATCTGCCTAGGTTGATGATTTTTCCACTTAGAGAGTATGGGTGCCTGTTGTCTGTGTCTTCTTGCACAGTAATTAAGAGGGTGGTTTAGGACTGAGCTGTGCAGAGATGGATACCCTGGCTCTCTGCCTTGGCACATGCCTGAGGCCATACAGTGAGTCATTGTGCCTGTCTGCCTTTTTCCCCTCCCTGCGAAATGAGAGCGTTGATATTGCCTGACGAGGGGGAAATCTGGAGATTTAATTTTACTGATGTTACTGTAGCACTGAAGGGATGCTGGTGTGGAAGGTGCAGGGGGACACATAGAGCCAAAGTGCAAAAATATCAAGGAGTCCAAAACAGGATCCCGGCAGCCGACTGCTCTCCGAGAAACCAGGGATCGTCCTTTTGACTTGCTCTGGGAGGGCGAGAGAAAACTGCTCGATTCGTAAGCGGCTGGTTCCTGTCCGTCAGTGTGGTTCTTGGCTGCAGACCTGGCAGTGTTAATCTAATAACAGCTGTAATTTGTCATGTTGCAGGAAGCCAGGTTTTCTCTAGCGAGCCCTGCTTGTCTTTGTGAAGTGGGGGTGAGAGAAACCCGCCAGGATGATGGAGGGCTCTTTAAGAGGTGCAAGGATTCAAAAGACCTGTCACTGTGCAGGCTGATGTGCCTATTGTTGTTAGAAGCTGATGTAATGACTGTGACTGTACCCCTCCCAGCTCCCCCAAAATAACTTCTGAATCCCTTGCTCAGTCTCAGCCAAATAAAGGGGATGAACTCAAATGCGTTACATCCCTACTGGTTTCATGTAAGCGGGCGGGGGGAGGAAGTGATGTTTGCCATCGAGTCCCTGCTGAGGGAAAGGGTTGACGTTTTGACCAAAGTCTTGGTTGAAAAAATCCTCACCAGACAGTGGTGTTAATACCCAGCTGCAGGGAGAGCGAGGGCGGGAGATGTTTTTTTGTGAGCCATCAGAGAATCCAGATGAGGCTTCATTAGCTCCACCACTGATGGCGCAAATTGTTCTCTCGTGGGTTTGCAGATGCGTTGCTGTAGAGCTGATTTAGGGTTTTCCACTCCCAAAACAAGTGCTGCAGTACCTGACCTGCCTGGGAAGCGGAGCTGAGGTGGTTACGTGGCTCTGTTTGGCCTCCTGCTTATCCCGTGGGGGAGAGCAGCCTCGAGGATGCTGAGTGTACCTTACACGGCAAAAGCACTGGTTCCCTCCCTGGACCTGAGGTTGAAGTTTGGGTGTGTTGCGAGTTGCAGGATGGCCCCAGCAGTCCCAGGCCACAAGTGGACTAAAGCCATGGCAAGGGATTTTGTTGTGGTGGGTTGTTACAGTTAGTGAGGAGGGAGCCAGATGAGGTCCTAGTCCCACCTAGGGAGCAAGATCGAGGAACCACGCTCTTCAGACAGCCCAGAGCTGCCCTCCTTCCCCAGATGTTGGTTCTCACATGTCACCCTGGCTGCCATGCCACAGTGGGAGGATGCATTTGGAGACATTGACACTTCATCGTTTCTTAGTAAATAAAAGGATAGAAGTTTTCTAAGTGACTGTTAGAAGTTACATGGGTGAAAGTGCCCTGGAGAGATGATCTTTTCTCTCTTCCTGCCCATGCAGGATCTACTCCATTTGAGCTTCCTGATGTGTTTGGGTGGATGTCTGTCTTTTAGCCTTGCTGGAATTTTGAAAATGCCTCTGCCCTGGTCTCAGTGTTCGAATAAAACAAAGTGCATCTCCTCCCCATCCTTGGGCCGAGCTCCAGGAGCTGCATTAATGAGGCATCTGGCGGAGGAGGCTGGGAGGGGATGTCTTTGTTTTAATGCTAACCTGACTGAGTGTGAAAATCAAGTTTCTGCTGCCTCTTTGCTTTTCCATATGGCATCTTGATTACAGTCTGCTTGGAAAGGGGAAGAGGAAAGGGAAGAGATGATTGTTGAGTTGTATGATGGATTTTTTTCTACTTCTTTTAGAACTATGATCATAACAAATGCTGCATTTCACTTCCTTCAGCATTTTGCTTTTCTTCCCCCGGAACCCCATTGCTGCTGTCATTTTGTCCCGTAGGTTTCTCGTGTCTGTCTGAAGTCAAGCACTGGCTTATCTTGGATTGTGATTAACCAGCTGGGATGACTGGTGACAGAGGGGTCATTTTAGGGACTAGTGCTATTGGGAGAGTGAACGTGTTTGGGAAGACTAAATGGAGGGAGCAGATTCTGTATGTTGTCTGAATAAATGTCTGGTGATAGACATTTGGGGTACAGACTGGTATTGAGTAAACTTTGGAGGATGTAGTTTTAATGGAGTAACATAATTATTCATTAAGAAATGTCTGGACAAGAGAGACAAAGTTTCTGTTGCTGTTGCCCATGGGAAGGGTCACATGTGCCCCATTTCAGTTTAGGTATATTTACTTGGATTTTGCGTGCACAATGGTGGTCCAAACACGACAAATCCCAGCCTGTTCGAAGACTTGCCAGCAATTTGGCTTATTGGAACCACCTTATCACGTGGGTGATGCACAGGATGCCTCAGTTCATGAACTGTTTGTTACTCTGCCTTAGAGCTAAGCAATATTTTAACCTAATTGCCTCATTCTTTCCTAGAGAGAATGTTCTCATTCAGCTCTGTGTGGCCCAGTGCACTCCCTCAAAGAGAGACAGGGAGCATCACACCTTAGGGTTGTGCTTGGGAAGTGGCAGGTCCCTCCTCTGTGGAGTTCTTTGTCTTGTTTTGAGCCTGTGTCCCTTCCCTTTAATTCCGGAATGTTAACGATACTTCCCATAACACTTTTATGAGATGTGGTGCAATAAATACTTCAGGGTAGCGTTTCACAAGAGTATGTTTAATGCTGTTTGCAGAGAGAACTGGAGCAGTCACTGCAGTGCAGGATGCCTTTCAGCATAGGTTTGTTTCTGATTGACGGTTCTTCCCACTCACGTGCTGTCACCGGAAAGATCAGGCCCTGCAGCACAAGGTAGAAAGGTGCACTGGTGCTTAAGGAAAAGAAGGATATTTTGGTGTACCACTGAGTAGGCTTCCTCTGTCGGCTTAGAAGTGAGCCTTGTGAGCTTGTCCTTTGGTAGATCAGGGGTTTGCAAGGGGTTTGATTTGAGGATTTGGTGCCTTGTGTACTTCCGAACTGAGTGTCCAGATGCATGGGGACACTGTGTGTGTGTGCCATTGAACAGAACGCTTGTTTGCATTCACAAGTGTAAGATGTAAAACTGAACACTGACATTTTGAGCTTCAGCTGCCTCGAGTACTGGAGGATAGAAGTGCTTTGTCCTGAAATGCCCCTTTGATGGGATGTTCTATGCATCATCGTTTCTATTATTATGGAAAGGTTCTGAGAGTCATCTTCAGCCAGAGGATGCTCAGGGGTGAATGGAAGGGTAACTCACTAATCCAGCGTGTAGCCACTCTGAGATGTAAGTCTTTAATTCTTGCATCTGGGGGCTGCATTCAGGTCTGTCATGTTACTGTAAGTCCCAGAGTAACTCCACAAGCAAAAGCAAATTCCTTATGGAGCAGTTCTGATCAGACTCCTGCTGTACGTCTGTAGAGCCAGTCCTTACCCAGACTTTTAATCTATTTTTAAAAAAAGTCTGGAGAATTTACAGCTCCCTCCCACATGTCTGCTTTCTGGTGTCAACCCCAAGAAGTAGAGTATTAATCATAAAGTCTGTGAAACCATTTCCAAAATGCTTGTTTTGGACCATGAGCAATGATGCAGGTGAAAGGAGACAGAGGCTGCATTTGGGAAACAAGTCTCTGAGCACGCAGCAGATGCCTTCTGGAGTGACAGCGTGGTTATACGTTACTGCCAGTCCTGCGTGACTGTGCCATTTGGGTTTTCCAGGATTGTGTTTGGAGACTGGGGACAAAGGACCTTGGCTGTATGAATAGCCCTATGTAAAAATCCTTTTTAAACTTTCCTTGATAGCCTATCCCTGCAGTGGGTAACGCTGAGGCCAGGGAAGCTGAGCTGATACCACACTGTGCAGGGTGAGGCGTCCTGGAACCGTGTTTCAGTGTCTGTCCTTGTAGGTTGTATTGCTGGCCTAAGGAAAGGAGAGAGCAAGTGGTGCTGCTGCCAGTGAGGCTTCTCTGAATTCGGATCAGGCCCCAGGCTGGGTGATTTTGTTTGTGGCTTTGAGCTAATTGTACACTTGTGGGAACTTGTTTATTAAAACACACACATCGATGCATAACCTTTTCATTGTTCAGAATTGATTTTTGACTTGGAGGAATCCTGTTTAAGAAGCAAGGCAGAAGATACTCTCTGAGAACAGGGTTTTATTATTAATGTTGATTTTTAATTCCTTCTTTCCTTTAAAAAAAAATTTTACAAGGTGTCATTCTTTGGAATAATAATGTGGGAGCAGTGTTACAGACAATAAAATAATGATTTCACATCTTGATGAAATTAATACTAGAGGTGCTGTTCTGCAGGGTGACACTTAAAAATCCAGTAAATGCCTTGAAAACCCTGCTCTCTGTTAGAATAGAAAGTCTAAGCACGCTATTAGTTCAGCCTTACCCAAATGCTGCAGTTCTCCTCGGAGTTTTTCATTACGACTGGTGTGAGATTGTAATTTTTGATGGTGAAAGAGGGCCCTCATTTTCTCTCTCCACAGAAATCTATCACCACACTTTCCAGCTACCTGCTGCCAGTTAAAGTGTAGCAGTAGGGTTGTGGATTTGGGTTGTGCTGTTGTTTTCAACGCTGAGCCGGCTTCTTATTTATTTAAGCCCTAGTTCTGCAACCACTTAACCCATGTTAACGCTGCCTGTTTGAGGAGTCTTGCTGGGTTCAGCGGTGCCAGCTGCGTGCACTTCGGGAGAGTCCTCAGCAAGACTGAAAATGTGACGGATTAATCCGCGGGGGCAGAGAGCACGCAAAGCAAAACCATTTTCTCTGCCATTTGGCCTAAAGTTGCCTTTGTTTTGGGAGTTCTTGAAGCTGGTTTTGTTCTCTTTCTTACGGTGCTCGGTCTGTGGGGGAACATGAAGGAAGATGCATCTTCATGGCCTCTCAGGAATGTCGTTGCCAGCTGCCTGGCTTTGTGTGAAGCTTTTGGATGTGACAGATGGGAAGTTGTTGCTTGTTCCTGGAAATGGAAGTGGCACATTGAACTGAAAGGTCAGGAAGGCTTGAAAGAGCAGAACAGTGATGCGTAGCTGCTTTTTAATGTGTAAAATAATAATGATGACTTGTTTTGCTGCAGTGTCTTTGTTCTTGAGGAAATCTAAGTAATTTACAGTCTTCTCACTGGTTTGATGTTATATCCTAACTGCAGGCAGATGAGTGAAGATTCTACAGGTACGTGATTTCCTAAGATGTTGAAGGAGAGTGGATGTCAGAGCCAGTCTCTGGCTCTTACTTGCTACTTGGAGAAAACTTTTCTGTCTTCTAGTTGTGGGGGTTAACTGCTATTCATTAAACTCTCCTGAAAAATTAGCTCCTGAGTCATAGCACGAAAGACTTCAAGACTTTGGGTGCTGTTAAAGACTAGATGGGTTATCACTAGGAATAAAATTGTTACTGCAAAATGCCTGTGTTGCAAATACCAAGCCTTACAGAAGAGCACACATGCTGTTCTGGAGAAAAGGATACACATGTACTGAGGGACCATTTCCCATGGTTTCCTATTCCAGGAGAACAGAAGCTGAACTCAACCAGCTCAGCTACCATTGATGTTAATAAAAATGGACTGATACGCTAACAGGGAATAGGACTTTGCTGATAAGTGGAATTTCTTTGTGTTTCAGGGCATCAGGAGGTCCCTCTGGACGAAGTGGGCATCGAATGGTTGCTTGCAAAAGACAACTGATCGTCTTTGGAGGTTTCCATGAGAGCGCGAGGTGGGTTACTGCAGGATAGCTAGTGATACTGAGTGCTCTGTAAAAAAGACAACAGAGTTTCACCAGTAACAGAAAGCTGGGCTTTGATGGGAGGAGTATCCTCAGCACTACTGTTACTGAGCTAGACTTTTATGTTCAACCAAGATCACTTGTCTTTCTAAAGTCTTCAAGTGTTTGAGAAACCATTGTACTGCTTAGCTAATCACTGAAGTAGCTACTTGTCCTTGTAGCTAAAGCTCAATACACCACTTTTGGCCTCTGAATGTTGTCAAAGAGCCTTCTCTTCCTAGAAACATCTTCATGAGGCTCTCACATACTATGTGGGGTCACAGCTACACTGTCATGGGGACTGTGGAGAGAGCTGAGCTACGTATTGTCTCAGAGACACTAAGCAGCATAACCGCAGTCCCTGGGAGCACAGTGCAAGTTGCAAAGCCCATCCTGGATTTGGCTGTGTCCCTGGGAGTTTAACCTGTGCAGAGCACTTTCCCCTAGCAGCATGGGAGCTGGCTAGGAGAAGACGAGCAGGGCATATATATATTTTTCCCGCCCCCCTAGACAGACATAACTCTAATCTGTTCTGGTTTAAGTTACCTTGGACCATGTTAACTGGAAAGAGTCGATGAAACCTCTATTGTAGTAAGGAATGACATGGGTAAAAAAGAACCCAGAGAGATCTTGCTTAAAGGAGCTTTGTCAGATGTAAATTGTTGTACTGAAATAGTAACTTTCACCCGAACAAATCTTCTATACGTTGCTACGGCTATGGGAGGAGAAAAGCCGTAAATGCAAGGAGCTGAATAAGGTGTTGCACCTCTTTAAAGTTTCTGGGTGCTGTTCCTGAAGTGTTATTTTATCCTGTCGTAAATTGTGACCGTTGCAAAAACCTGTGGTGTGCCGATTTGCTCTCCCTAGAGATTACATCTATTACAACGATGTGTATGCCTTCAACCTGGACTCCTTCACCTGGAGCAAGCTGGCTCCATCGGGGATTGGGCCTGCTCCAAGATCTGGGTGTCTAATGGCTACCACTCCTGAGGGCAGCATAGTCATCTACGGAGGCTATTCCAAACAGGTAAGAGAGGTTTTGTGGCACACCAGTGCAGTGCTTCCTGGGTGCTAATGATGGAAAAACCAAGGGGCCAAAGTGAAAGCTAAAATAGGACAAATTCAGGTTGCTTAGATGGGGGTGATGCGATGGTCTTGACCTGTGTTGGCTGTGGAGTCCTGTGTTTTGACTTGTTAGAGAGGGCAACAGAGCCTTTCGGAGAGCAAAGTTGAGATCTCTGTACTGCTGCTTCTCTCTGCTCGGTTTCACAAGCCCTGTCTCCAGTGCAGGGTTTGGTGATCTCATCCCATAACTGCTCGCTGCTCTGACTGATGATGTTTCTGCGTGTCAGGCGGCTGCCAGATGTCCAGAAACCCCTGGTAATGAGTGTGCATGTTAGCCTGTGGTTATGTCAGCGTGGAGCGAACCTGCAGTTGTGCCCTTGGATTGTTTGTATGCAGAAAGGTTCAGGCTGCTGTGAACCAGTGCTACCACCAGAAGAGGCATCTTGTCCTCTATTTATGCCTTTCTTCATGCACTTGTGTGCTGATCAAGGAGCTTATCTTGGTTAAAATTAATTTTATATTTTCCTTGCCAGTCTCATCCAATATAGGGAGGTGATATCACAGAGGCAGGAATAAGCAACTGGAAGAAATGACATTTTTTGGCAGCAGTGGTGGTTACTGCCAACTTAAAGCATTCTCGGGCACTACTCATCTGTATTGCGTCACTTTCAGGTTAAAACAGTAGTGGCCAGGAGACTTGTATTTTCCTACATCAGAGAAAGGGTTAAGGGAGCAGCACCATTTAGCCAACTCAATAAGCCAAAGAAGACTTCTGATGAATTCCAGGCTTCCTCTGCTCTGCTTCTTGCTTTGTTAATCATGGTAATTTATACTGGATAGCCCTTTAGACCGTATGTCCTCATTGACCAAGTATCCCTGTCTCCATGCTGGGCAAGAGGAAGTAAATATTTCATTGAGCAAAAGGCTCCTGTAAAAGCTTTTAATGTTGCGAATGCACACAGAAGACCTGGATCCCACTGCTGCTGTCTCAGTGGAAAGGCATCGCTTCCAGCAGCGCGTCGCTGGGGGAGGAGGACGCGTTGTTCTTCTAATGTGAATAAATGAACAAAGAAGAAAAGCAGGGAAAGGGGAGAGAAGATAGTCTATCTATATATTTAGAAGCATTTGTGCCTCCTCACGGCCTGCGCTTAGGGCTCTGTCTCCTCAGATGTGCATTTGATTAAATAGCAGTAACAATACAGAGGCATTTTCTACCTGAAAGGGCTTTGTCCTCTTCCTTTTTCTGTCCTGTTTCCTCACTCTTGTGGGTGGGAAGGAATCATGAGCCTGCATGCTGTGCTAGGTGCGGATCTCTCATGGCTACTGAAAGCAGCTGAGTTTCAAGTGCACACTGAGCCCCATGGAAATATAAAAGTTGACGCATGTTTGCAGTTGGTTCTATTCCACTTTATGAAGGTGGGCTCTGTTGCGCTGATCTGGGTTGTTTTGAGCTAATAAAAATGAAATAGAAGGGATGGGGGAACGCTAAGCTTGCCCTCAGCCTTTCTGCGGGGCACTGAGCTGGGTGCAGTTCCTCTCCAGCTTGAAGAACACCTTTTAGATTAAAACAACGGCTCCTGTTATTAATCAACTTCCTTTGTAGTAGAGAGAGCTGAGTCTGCTGTTCTCTGATGTGCCGTTCCTAACAGAGACTTCACTTGTGTCTTCTGCAGCACAGCCTAACTTCAGGCAGGAATAGTGCAGCTGAATTCCCTTGATGTGAGCTGAATGAGAAAAGTCTCTTTTATGGCTGGGGAAATAGAGGCAGAAGAGATCAAGTGACTTCTCTGAGGCACTCCAGTAGCTGTAGGCAGAGCCAGGACAAGAGCCTTGGTACCCAGACATGCCTCTGCCTGTCCCAGGGCGCAAATGGTGAGAAAGGAGCTTTACAACCCTGAGTGCGACTAACCTGAGATGCTGGTTTCCTGCTCCAGCAGGAACATCCCTAACATTCTGTGATTCTGTGGTGCACAAATTGACAAGAGTGTGCTTGATGTTTTGAAATGCATCATTCTTGGCACAGAGGTGTCCCTGTGCTCATCTGTTTTGCCTTCAGCCTCGAAATGATAAAGGCAACTTCTGTGATCGCTTACAGAAGGGGATTGTGGGCATTGTCAGCTCTGCCTAAAACATGCCTCAAAAATCCTGCAAGGAGCTCAGACTCAACTCTCCTGCTGATCTTAAACGATGTCCTCACCCGTTTCTCCAGCTGGGGATGGGGCTTGCTGCAGCAAGCTGCATTTTTGGCTGTAGAAAGCAATGAGACCTCTCTATTGCTAGGCAACGTGAGCGCGTTGTGCCTGACTGGCACGGCAAACGCAGCCGGGAGGTGTCGGAGCCTACGGAGCTCTACCTTGCAGGTGTGAGCAGCCTACAAACCAGGGGAGGGCTGGCTTGACATGTGTGCAAGGCTTTTGGATGCCAAAGACGACCAGTGTGGGGGGCTTTGGGGGGTTTTGGGGTGGTTTTTTTTAGTGGCAAGCTTTGCAAAGCTGAATTGGATTCTGCTGGGAGATCGCTTGTGGCAGGGGTGAAGTGTTTGCCTGGACTGCAAGGTCTGGTGGGAGGGGTTCCCTCTGTAGCTCTGCCTGCTAAGGCCACCTGCTAACTGGATGTATTCTGATCTCTTTTATCAGACACATTTAGTACGTTCTACACGGGGAATCCTGATTCCCCTTTTTAAGAACAGCTCTCCATGCCTCAGTTTCCTCTTTGAAGGAGGATAAACATCCGTCTTGCTGTCTGTCCATGGAGCTAGGGTTGTTTTTTAGCTCCTGTAACTTGCTAATGTACCTGTGTGCGCAAACAATAGGCTGCGGATATCCAAACCAGTTTTGTGCTTAAAAGCAAACACCTGCAACTTCAAGGCAAGAAGGACAGCAGGGGGAAGAGGAGCCTCTTGTGACTGATGGAGCGATTTGCTCAGGGTAGGCAGGTGTCCTGGGTGCGAGGGGATTGATCTCACCAGTAGCGGTGCGCTGCTTGCTGGTGAAGTGTCTGCTTTTGAGCCAGTGTGAGCTGGGGAAAACAGGCGTCTCTTTGACAACAAATAACTAACTCCCACACCACCTCGTTGGGGGTTTTCTCAGCCCAAGAAGCTTTGTCATGTTGCATACGCAGCATGTTTACTACAGAAAGCTGTGTTGTTTTCAGGAGAAAAAGAATGCAGTTATTCAACGCAGCTTGTACGATAGGGAAGCCAATTGCTCTCTCAGTATTTGCTATTTCCCTTCCTTTCACGCAGACAGTGCACATCTTCCTGTGCTCCTGCACCCTTCAGCCTGTGTGTCCTCAGCATTTAAGGACAAGCTGCAGCCTACCTGGGACTGGGGAGGAAATAACCATTTCTGGTATCTGTAGCAGAAAGGCACTTTGCGGTCCCTGGGGTGCACACCACTGCTGTAAGGTGTGATGTCTCCAGCCTGTCTCCTTCTCTCCCCTTCCCTGTCCTTTGCCCATCTGCCCCTGACAGCTCTTTGCTCAGCCGAGGCTTGGGAGGATGTCTGATGAAGGTGAGGGACAGACTAAAAAGGCTGCTGTATCTCAGCTGTCCGCAGCCTGCAGCTCGCTGGTGACTTCTGCTGCTCTAGACTTGTGTGACAGAGACAGCAAAGTGTGACACTGCCAGAGGATGGCACTTGCTCAGCACAGTGACTCACAGCCCTTTGAACTCGAGAGCTGCTGCTGTACATGCCACAATCCATGCGCTGCCAGGCTATGAATTGGTGAACTCGGTCCTTAACAGCACCTTTCCTAGAAGGCGCTTCTTTCCCTTCCTGCCCTGGCAGCTCTCTCTCTCAAGCGTCTTTTCAAATGTGGGCAGCTCCCAGGCCTCTGACCATGTCTCCTACACCACAGCTCCTCTAGCTATGATTCAGGAGGTGGAATTGTAGGCATCTTTGTACCTGTGTGGCTTCTTGCCCTGGTCCCGATGTTTGCATTTTCAGCACAGGAATGTACACGTTCAGGCTGCCATTAGGCTCCTCGGTGGGGTGGTGAGTTCAGAATGGCACAAACCACCAGCCTAAGCTTTGAAGAGTTGGACCTGCTGTGTTTTGAACCACTGAAACTGTTTCACCAAGCATCCCTGTCTTTCCTTTCTCTGCAGAGAATTAAGAAAGATGTTGACAAAGGCACCCTGCATACAGATATGTTCCTGCTGAAAACCGAAGGTGCAGGCAAGGAGGAAGGTAAGCTGCTGCTGCAGCTAGGAGGGCTGTGCTGGAAGTGATGCTGCAGGACTGTAAATGCAAATTCTTTCTCTTTCTTTGAATAACAGACCGAAAAACCCCAAGCCTGGAACAAAATTTCCCTTTTAATGAAAAGCACTATGCCTAGTGTTTGCTTTGGGGCTAAGCACAGCAGATGAGTTGATTATTTAAATATTTCTTCTTCCCAGAAGAAAGTGCATTTGTGTATTGTGACCCTAGCTTAAAAAGAAAGGGGCTAGGATGAAGGAAGCAGCAGTTGCAGGGTGATATTGGAGGAATTACGTCCTCCTTTCTCGTTTTTGTATGCTGGAGAAGGAAGACAGGCCATCACACGTGCAGTCAGAGCTAATGTAAGTGGTAGCTCCGACACAGTGAAACATTGGGGATTGGAGCTTGGTGAGAAACTTCAGTGAAGAACTGGCAGAGCTCTGGAGGAAGGTTGGGGTATACTCTTTGTCAGAGAATTACTTCTAGCTCACAGCATCGTCTATGTTGACACCTCCTCGTTGGTCCTGGAATAGTCTGAGATGGAGTGGAGGGTCTCCAGGCTCCTCACATAACTCTGTGAGCAGCTCTGTCCTGTGCAGGCAGCTTCAGGAAAAACTACAAGAAAAGATATCTTAGGGATTTTTTGGGGTTTATGTGTGGGAGGGAATTAAAACAATATTTTGAAATTCCTGTTCTGTGGGACATTTTGATCACTGCTCTTCTGTTTCACAACAGGAAAATCTTTGGGATTTCAGTATTCTCCACACTGGAAATTCCTGTTTTGACAAATTCTGGTAGTGGTGACTCACTTACAGACTCTTAAAAGAGAAGATTGGGGTGTGATCTCATGAGATTACCTAGTGCAGAGACATTAACGAGCAGTTTGTTGGTTGTTTTATCTGTGAATGTCCCCAGAAATAGGGATTCCCTTACTTTCCTTAGGAGAGAGTGTATGTTGTCCTTGTCTCAGGGAATGGGACAATCTTCTTTGAGCTGAATTTCTAAAATATTAAAATTATGACTGATTTCTTTGAACCTGTCTTAAAGTGGGATTTGGGGAGGAGGTTGGTCACATATATTGCCTGGATTCCAGACCCTGCTTGCATTATGTCCTGTTTATTGTTTATCTTGTTGAAATTGTGGTTCCTTTGGAAACACAGTGCCTACCCAGTGCATATTCTTCCCCCAGGTTGCATTTTAGGGATTTGCTCTAAATCCAAAGTAGAAAGAATTGGAACAAAAGCAAAGGGTTTAGAGCACAAACCTCCTCCTGCTGCTGAGCCTTTTTTTAAAGTGTGGTTGGGTCTCCTTAGAGTCAGCCGTACTTATTCTTGGGGTTAAGGCAGTGGTGCAAGTTGGCAGATAAGGGAGGAGGGAATTGGCGTAGGGTAGGCTCCGTGTGATTACCAAGGTACCTTTCCTTGGTACTCAAAAGCTATAATCAATTGTGGTTTGAACTCTGCCCTCCTGTAAAGATGTATACACCTTTCAGGAGGCTTCTTGTCTCAAAAAGCACACCCTGAGGATAGCTCTCTGCATTTGCTTTTATTGAAGACACAACAGTTTCCTAAGGGTAAATGGGATGTGGGGATTAGCTTCATGATTGAAGTGGAAATGCAAGTGGTTCTGATGAATGCTGTTGAAGGCATGCTGCAGTTTTGAGAATCTCCAAAATGGGTCCTCGAGTTACTTGCTGGAGTAGTGAAGGGCCTTAGAAAATAAGAAAATGATCAGGATTCTCCTTTGCTGATGCTCATATTTGCTTTTATCCATTACCAGACAAGTGGGCATGGAGTCGACTCAACCCATCTGGAGTGAAACCCACTCCCAGGTCTGGCTTCTCCGTGGCAATTGGTCCCAATAACCGTTCCCTTCTGTTTGGAGGCGTGCATGATGAAGAAGAGGAAGAGAGCATTGAGGGGGACTTCTTCAATGATATGTATTTCTATGACATCGGGAAGAACCGCTGGTTTCCTGGACAGCTAAAGGTTTTGTTTTAAGAATAACACAAGTATATTCCCTTCATTCTCACTGATCATCTGACACATGTCCTTTGGGCCCTTTTTTCACCTCATACAGCTTTCTCACAGTGTGAAGCAAGCCTCCATTTCTAATAATTTAGGGTGATCCAGAACCTGAGCCACCAGATGTGGCTGCTGCTTTGATTTGTGACCCACTGACCGTGAGGAGGGGGAGAGGCTGTAGAAATGAAGCTGGGGATGTGCAGCTCCAGCAGGTTTTAGCTACCAGACCAGCTGAATTCTCTAGCTTTATGCTACCCCTATCTTTCCCTGCCACATAGCTCCTTGTGCTCTCTGTGCCCTGCTTCCACATGGCATGCAGACTGTCACCCTTCTGGGGACAGAGGAAGCCTGATGGTTGGGCACAAAGCGAGGGTGGTTTAAGAGGCAATCCCCCTCCTCCAGGAGTCAGGCTGCATGTGCCCTGTTGTGTAGAACGAAATGAAACAAAGCAGCATGAAAACATAGTCATGGTGTTTTACTGGAGGCCAGCTCCGGTCAGATGTGTAAGTCTGACATGAGATAGCTCCGTACAAGCTGCTGTGAAAAGATCTTGTGTTGCACCGGGATCAGAAAGCCGCCCTCTTTTCCCCAGGGTTGATGAGCTACTTGAAGAGATGAAACCTTTACCTTGGCTCATAAGAACTTCAGAAATGTGGCCCTCATCTTGGGTCTTTGATTTTGTTTGAACTACTTTTCAGGAGGAAGTGAGGTGCAGATGGTCAGGTTGAACTTCTTTCCACCTCCACTGTTTCTGTCTTTGTTCTCAAAAAGGAGAAGTCAATCACATAATAACAGGCAAACATGCACTCAGGTGTTTGCGTCTGCCTGCCTAGCTGACTGTTTCCCAGCCCTTTCATACACGACCTGGAGTGCTTCCTGGTAATGCACTGTAATTCAGCACCCAGCAATTGTTTTGGTTTCACAAAATAGTGGGTTATTTCCTCTTGTTCCTGTCACAGGCTAGGGGACTCTGGGTGTGTTGGCGTGCACCTGCATGATAGAGAGCAAAAGAGCTGTTTGCCGTCTCTTCAGCACATGCTGCCGTTAATAGAGGAAGCAACTCCATACCATTGATCCTTCAGGAGTTTCGTTGCTCCTGTTTTTATGGCTGGGAGAAGTTCATGCTGAGTGGGAGGTTGCACTTATCATCTGAGACTTACAATTCTAGTGAAAAATAATTGAATTCTCCCCCTTCCCTCCCAGCAGCATCCATAGTATTTGTATTGACTGCTGTACGTGCACACAATTCACACACGCTCTCCTCCCGCTCCTTGTTCCTATTAACAGGGACCAAAATCAGAGAAGAGGAAACGAAGACGTGGCAGACAAGCCGAGGCAGAGAGCACTGGAGATGAGGAGGTGGAGAAGCAACCTCCACAAGGCCCCGTGGAGATAGTCAAAGAGGTGGTGGCAGAAGATGGGACTGTCATGACAATCAAGCAGGTGATCTCTGGACCTGCAGAAGAGGAGAGGCCTGAATCAGAGGAGGAAGAGGAAGATGGAGCCTTGGGCCAGCAAGTGGAGCCATGCGCACGTTCGAATGCCATGTTGGCAGTGAAGCATGGGGTTCTCTACGTGTACGGGGGAATGTTTGAGGTGGGTGATCGCCAGTTCACCCTCAGTGACCTCTACAGCATTGACCTACATAAGATGGAAGAATGGAAGGTGCTAGTGGAGATGGATCCAGGTAAGCTCCGGTGGTGGGATCTCTCTCTCTGCTTTTAGTGTAGCAGCCTTCAGGGTATGCTTTCCAGCGGTGCTGTACTTTAGGAAGAAAAAACCCAACAACTATGGAGTTTCCGCAAGGGGTGATGATGAGCCTCTGTGTAGTGGTTCCTTTTGGTTGTTTTTTTGTTGTTGGTTTTTTTTTTTCTAGACAGGAAAAAGCTTGGGAGTATGTGTTATGTAGTGTCTTATGGTCACTGGTGCTGTCTGGTCCAGAGCTTTGGGATCACTGTAGAGAGTGAGCTCTGGCCTGTCTTGTAAACAGAGCATCTTTGTTCACTGATGGCAAGTTCTGGCGTGGGAAGTCCTGCTGTGCCGTGCTTGTGCACAGGGAGGTATGCTCTTGCCTGTCCTCTCCTTCTCAGGGCAATGAGGGTCTTGGGGTATTGCAAAGCATGTGAGCATTAGCTAATGTTCTCTGTACCTTAAATGTGTAGCATGTTTGCTCTGACTGCTCTGCTGGGCTGTTCCCAAGCTGGGAAGGCCGGCTCAGGGGATGTGGCAAGCATGGAAGTCAGTTCCCTGAATCCCTGGCTTACATGGTCATTCCATGAGTGTGTTCAGTGGTGCTGCAGAAAGCATTCCCTGAGAGACCTCAGTGAAGATGGATTTGATGGATTTTCTACTCATCATTGAAAGAAACTGTGGGTCTACCTCAGAGCAACATATCACTTATGGTAATGGCTGAGTGATTCAGCCCAGGTCATGTCTCAGGTGCTGCAAAGAGACATTAAAAGAGGGAGCCCCTGCCCTGAAAGCTGACAGTCTTGTGTTACCAGGAAAAGGGCAGAAAGGAGAGAGTCTTGCTCATGGTCATGGAGCTATGAAGTGCTGGGGAGGAGAGCTGACTCTTGTCAGCACCAGCACTAACCAGCTTTTCTTCCACACCTGTGCTGTTCACTTCTTTCCGACTCTATTTCATCTCTTCCTACTGCTCCCTGCTCTGGACAGTGGGTGGGTCTGCGAGGGCAGTGGGTACAGCAGGGCTCTTAAGGAGCCCGTCTGACCTTGCTCTTGCATCTTCCGTGGCAGTTCTGGCTGTAGGAGTGGGAAATAGCTTGTTATTTATTTCTTCTATTTCCTTT
>WKFP01014700.1:133207-160690 GCA_011057875.1 Pterocles orientalis
TCCCCCCCCCCCCCCCCAACCCTGAAGATGTGATGTGTTCTGTGCTGATAGATGAAAGGGCTGCTGGCATTTTAGAAAGCCTCTTTCCCTTTCTAGCATCTCAACAATTCCTTTTTTTTTTTTTTTCCTTTCCTGTTTTAGATTTTCTCAAAGGCTCTAGGAACCTGGGAAGCATTCAGGACACAAGCTTCAGCTTTGCGCCTCGTGGGCCTTTAAGGCCAGGAAGGACGGTGACGTTCGGCTAAGTCCCTTAATCCGACAGCACCGACACCGGTCCCGGCGCATCCGTTTCCATTCCCATCCGCCTGAACGATGACAATTGCTGCGAGTTTGTCCTGTGCGTGCAGGGGTCAGCGCACACACAGACACAGAGACATCAGGTGGCTTTAAATGGCATTTTACGGCGTTTGTCCCACCGCAGCGCTGGCTCGGTGACCCCAAAACCCCCCGGTAGCGAGCTCCAAGCAGCGCTGGATTTCATCAGTGTGACCGAGCGGCGGCCTCAAGGAAGGACCTTTGTAAGAGCAATCTCCTGATGTGCAGCCCCAGCGATGGGGGTTCTGGGAGCCCCTCTTTTAAGGGACTGGTGAAAAATGACCAAGAAAAGGAAAATTTTCCTATAGCTCATATATACATCTGACTCCTGCACAGAGGTCTGCATCCTCACCCAGGCAGGGGTACTGGACACCCAGGGACCCCCCCCCAGCTGTCCCAGCCTCATTTTTAAGACAGAAATCAACAAATGTGAGGAGAGAAATGATAATTTTAAGACTGCATTTTTGCACGACCTGCATCCCTATCCCGTTCCGGCGAGTGCTGCCAGAGGTGCGCTCACTCTCCAAGCTGGAGCTGATGCTCCGATGCCCAGCCAACCCACCGGGCTCATCGCTGGTGTCTGCAGAAGCTGCTTTATGGCAGAATATTTCTAAAACAAGCTAACCCACGAGGATGACCCCAGTTCTGCGCAGGGATACTCCAGGTAGGGGAAAAATATCCCTCCTCAGCTCAGAGCATCCTTCCCGTTCGCTGGCAGGCACCTTTCTGAAGCAGCCCAGCTGCCGGGGAGCTGAGAGCTGCCCTTTTCGGGGAGCAGCGTCGCAGATGGCAGTGCTGCGGAGCCCGGGGAAGCAGGCTGCCACGCCAGCCGAAGCGGCGCGGGCACAGACGCGTGCACGCACGCAGCCAGCCCTTCCCCGGGGCTGCGGTTCGCCCGTGCTGGAGGCAAGATGCTGGGAGTCTGTGGGGAAGGGGGTTTCAGGCTAGCGTGGGAAATGGGGCGTTGGGGAAGTCGGGGAGCCTTAATTCTGGGTGAAAAGATCTGGAGAATGAGCAGGACGCAGCGGTTATCGCAGGATTACGCACGCGAGTGTGCAAGGAGGGAGGAGGATGTGGGGACTGGGGGATAAATCCTTCCTCCGCTGCTTTCCCCTCCTCTTCCTCAGGGACTCACTACGCTCGCAGAAGACTGAAATGCTTTGGGACCCTTGATGGCAGGCAAGGTCACAGCGTCAGGCAGGATGGGATACAGATCTCTGCACCTCCCGCTCCTCCCTACGCCTCCTTCCGCTGCTCCTGGCCGATGACCCCCCTCCCTGCCAGGCTGCACGGAGCAAAACCCCGCTCGCCCGGCGCGGTTCGTGCTAGAACAAATTGTTGCCGGCATTGTGGGTTATTTAAATCCACATATTATCTCTTCCTCTGTATTACATTAGCTTCCTCCCAAACCTTCGCCATCTGTTCCACCCTCGGTTACGAATGTGAGAAAAACTGAACATGCTGCTTCACAGCTCCAGCGCTTGGGAAGTATGATGTGCATCCTAATGGCTGTTCTGCCCGCCTCACCCGCAGGCTGTGCCCCCTCGTTAGTGCCTGGGACTCTCTCGAAATAGCCATTAATGTTACCTCAGTGGCTACCTACCCCCAGCGCTGCAGCTCAAGCCCCCGTTTACGTACGACAGCTCCGGCGTGCAGGCTGGTGGGAGCCTCGGCAGCGCGTCGGACTTGGGCTGGATGGGGACAGACACCAGGATTTCTCGTGCCAGCGATCTGCTGAGGAACACCTGGCTCCCCGCTAGGAGAAATGGTGGTTTCATCCCTCCTCCATGCCACGTTTCAGGACTTGGCTGGACCGAGGCACCCGCATCCCTCCCAGCATCCTGCTGCCGTGTGAGGTCACGTTATCAAAAGTGCTGCAAGCCCTCAACAGGGTTGGTGTCCCTGCAATTACTGCTGCTGCTTTTCCCCTCGGAAAGCCTGCCAGGCTCCTAACGCTGCCTGTCACTTCTCTGGTGCTTCACAAGCATCCATCCAGCAGGTACAGTCTGGGCTCGGCACCCCCGTGTTTGCTCAGGGCTGGCTTCGCTTGGAGCTCTTATTTTTTTTTTTCTGGACTGCCAAGATGTGTCCTACGGCGCAGTCCACCAGCAAACACCCTGCGTTCAGCTTTTCTTCAAGGCTGCGTGGGTGCTTTCGAGCCTGCGCCCAAGCTGAACAGGGAACCAGAAAGCTGCAGGGCTGTGTGTGTGTGGGGGGTGATTTATCCACAGCCACTGCAGGGAACCTGGGCCACAGCTGTAGCTTCGTCCTTCCTGCATCCCTGCATCCCTGCAGATGTCTCGGTTCCCTCCTCTCTCCCACCCGTTCACTCCATCCCTTGCAGGTGCCGACCCCTTGGCTCTGCCAGCGGAGCCGTCGGCAGGAGGAGCCGGGATGCTGTGGGTACAGCATCGGTCAGCATCCGCGACAGACCATGATGCCTCCAGCCCAAACTTTCGGTGTGACTGACAAATGTCATGTCAGTTGCATGATCCCTGTCTCTCAAACAACCAAGCATCACCCTCTGCTCCCCTGCCAGGGAGATTTAGCTCTGTTCTTCTGCAATGCTGGGGCCATGGGACATCCAGCAGCCCAGGACCCCCTCCAGCGCTGCCCTGTGCTTGGCACTGGCTTGACAAGGGACAATTTGGAGTGGTGGTGGCTTCCTCGCCGCTCCCATCATCCCCCATCACCTCTCCCAGCAATGCCGGACCAACGGGGAGAGCCAGGGAGGATGCTGCTCTCCGTGGTCAGTCTGGGAATCACCAAAAACCAGGGCTGGAAAGGCGCTGAAAATCACAGAGCTCAACCTTCCCCCAGGGCAGGTTCAGCTCTGTCCGAGTTACAGCTGAGCTGCAGATGTCCAGCCAGGTCTCAGACCTCCCTCCCAGCCACCACAGCCTCCCCAGGCAATTTATTCCAGCCCTCGGCTCCCTGCTAATGGCTAATGGCTGGCCACTGCCTCCCAGGCTTGAATTTAAGCCCATTAATTCTGTTCATCGAGAACAGATTATTCCTTTCCGCCTTGCAGCAGCTGTTTTATGTGTTTGAAGATGTCTCTGGCTTCCCTTCTCCAGCCCGAACACCTCCAGCTCTTCCCAGCAGCCAGCTGTTAATGCCCAACGTGTCCTTGTCTCTCCCGAAACGTGGAGCCCACGCCCGGATGCCTCGCAGGGGGTTATTCCCCAAGTCATTTCCCCGTAATCTGCTCTATCCCCCTGGGCTGCAGAGCTCCGGCAGCCCACGCTGTCCTTGCCCGCTGCTCTCCCTGCCTCAGTATCCTTCCCGAATTGCATCTTCTCATCTGCAGCTTGCCAAGACCCTGTTGCATCGCATCCCCCCACTGCGGTGCTTGTACCCCCTCCCGGCTCAGCAGCATCCCCCCAAAAAAACCACAGGAGCTGGATCGCATGGTGCACACCAGCACGGGACGGAGCGCAGGTCGGGGCGATTCAGCACCAGCATTTAAGCGCTGACATTGCAGCAGGGTCCCACTGTGCTCCTGGGCCAGCGAGCAGTCCTGCTGCCGTAACCTAACCGCAGGGAAGCATCACCAACACCTCGCCGGCAGCTTTTCCACCAGGTGGATGCCCCAAATCCCAGCAATAACGTATTTTTATTGCTGGCCCCGCGGCCGGGTTGCAAAACAAACTCCAGCTTGCTGCTCACATCCTCCAGCAAAAACCTGCTGGTCCCAGTCTGCAGAGAAAAGCCCACACCAGCATCCAGCACACGCTATTACGCAGGATGGGAGAAGGGAGGAGGGGGGGATTCAAGGCACAAACCCGCGGTAATTCGGGAGTCACCTCCCCTTCCACTCCGCTGCGGTACACCACCACCTCTGCACCGGGTTTCTCAGCCAGAATTCATCACACCATTTTTTCCACTTACCGTACTGGATTTCAGCGCATCCCCATTGTCCTCTTCAGATTCTAGTGCAACAGGTAAAGATTTCTGTGGCGGGGAGAAGGTTAAGTCCCACCTTAGTAGCCGAGGTTCAGCTTTGTCCCCGAATCTCAGGTTTTCCAGTTTCTGCACCGTGGGCTCGGCAGAGGAAGCTGGCCTGAAATTCTCTTTGTTCTGGGACTTAGACCTCAGTCTCTGAACCCCGAAGCCCCGCTCTTCCCCGCGGTGGTCGTCAGCCATGCTCCTGCAGGGTCCTCCTTTGCTATAGTGTCTTTTTTGGGTGTGAATCTCTTGCATATAAGAATCCATCCTCATGAGGGGCTTCATCTCCATCTCGTAATTGCTCATCTTCTCCTCATCCAGCTCAAGCAGCTTGGAGCTCCCTGAGCTGTGGTTGTGGGACCGATGGTGGGAAGTCCATGAAACCGTGGCTGGGGAATCTGTCCACCTCTCTCTTTGCTTGTGGTTGGAGGCCGAGTGTTTGTGCCCACCACTCCGACCTCTGTAGTCTTCGGGGACCGAAGCCGACCCCAGCTGACCGCTGCGCAGGGTCCCGCTTCTCACGCCGCGGCTCCCGCCGACCTTCTCTTCGCTCCAGCTGTTGGGTCGCAAATAATCCCCGCCGCGTCCCTCCAACAACATCTGGATCTCCCCACCCCTCTCTTCGTCCACCGAGACCTGCCGGGAGAAGTGAGCGCTCTTGTTCCTGCAGGAGGGGCCCAGGGGCGGCGTGGAGGAGGGACTGGCGGGGAAGCTCTGCAGCGGGCTGTCGTCGGGGGTCAGGTCGGACGGCGTGGTCCCTTTGCGGTACAGCTCCGGGCTCTCTTGTTGGAGAGGAGTGCCGGTGGAGAGGACCTCGATGTCATCGCTCGAGTTCTGGCGCTTCGGTCGCTGGCATTCGAGCCCTTTTTTTGTGTCGTCAAGAAAAAAAAAAAAAAAGAGAGGGAGAGAGAAAGGCAAGAGGATTATTTCTATTCTGTGGGCACCCAGCGGGTTTTTCATGTCGAAGAATAGGGCTGAGCGTGTTGGACGGCAGGGGAACCGCGGGGCAAGGTCGGGACAGCAGCAGCGTAGCACAATAAACAGCTTCTCCTACCAAACCAAGAGAAAAGGCATCTCTGGTGTGACACCAAACCTGCCGGCCACCCCAGCATCCGCGGAGCAGAGCAGCGCGAGCGGCCGCAGCCCGGCACAGGAGATGCTATAGCATCAGCCGCTGGTGCCGTCAAGCCAGAGGCGTTCTGCACTGACGTGGTGTTTCCCCGCTGCGCTAAACCCAAGGGCTACCAACCCTTTTAGAAACCACCCGGGACCACCGTGTCCCCCATTTCCAGCTGATTCCAACAGGCTCCCGGGCTGCTGCTCCTTTAGCACCGGCTGTTCTCACCACCCCTGCTGCCAACGGGCACCCGGCTTGCTTGGGGACACGCCTGGAGGACCGTGTGTACGTTGTACAAGCAACAAGACTTGCAATGGTTTTTGTTATGTTCCTGCCCAGTGACTTTTTTTTTGCAGCATCCATCTGAGCACCTTTTTCCAGGTTAACGTTTTTCTCATTAAGAAAAAAAAAAAAACAAAACCCATATATCGAAGAGCTTTCCTGCCCCGTACGGACGAGGAGGGGATGGACATGTCCCTGCTCCAGCCCCCCTGGCTGGGCGTTACGGGTGGTCACTCCTCACCCGTTTAGCCAGGAGCAGCGTGCTCAGGGCTAGGTGAGTACAATACACACATGATCCTTATTCCACGGTGCTGGATGCACTTCGATTCCTTGGAGCCCAAAGCATGGCCCAGATGTGTCCCCCTGGGGACTGGGACCTGGGGACAAGCGGTTGAGTGTCTTCTGCTGGAGGTGACCAACTGGCCAGAAACACGTCGCTTCTCCGGACAATTAGAAAAAACCTGCAACTTATTAATCCTTGATGAAACACCGAATTATTTCAAGGGGGTGCAAGCTAATCGTGGTTAATTCTCATTTTACCCTCTCAAGGCATAGCTGTTCCCAGCTAAAGCCATGCTAAATTACGTGAATAATTTGATAAATATATTAACTGCCTAATGCCCCTGAAATGCGTCTAATTGCAATTGCTATGGCTAGACAAGAAATGAGTCTCAAAAAGGAAGAACTCCATTTCTTACATGTTTAAAAATAAATGCTCTGGAGCGCCTGCTCTAATCTCTTCACGTCTACTGAGTGATTTCTCTCTATCGTGTCTTCTTGGGGAGCTGCTGCCACCGGGACCTGCCTTTGCCCGCAGCCGTCCCCGCATCCCACCCTGCCCTGGTCCAGATACACGTGGGGGATGCCGGGACCGTGGGGATGGATGTCCCCATCGAAGCGCTTGCAGGGGAGGTAAACAGTAGCAAGGCTGCTTGGGAATTTCCTACAGAAGCAATTTCTCGATGGGAAATTGGTCTTCTAATGACTGTTGATTTTTATTATTATTATTATTATTATTAGCCACAGAACATTCTGTTCTTGTTTTGGGACAATACTCAGTTCGGTCTGAGTTCGTTCCCTGTGTCCGTGTTTGCCCACAGGAGGCTGAACCTCGTGGGTTTTATCTGGGGCCCCCCAGCAATCCTGGTGCTGGTGGGAAATTGTGGTGAAGAAGGAAGGTGGAGCTCACCCCCTCCGTTTTCACGCAGAATAACCGATTTCACGGCTGTTGCTGAGACATTCCCATTCCAGCCGCCTTCCCATTTCACAGGGAGGGAACGAACAGCTTCGTACGGGAAAGCTGCGAAGCCAGTTACCCCAACAGGCTCACCAAGACTTGGGGTGTCCTGTTCACCTCAGGCTGGGGGTGCAGGGACGTGAAAGCTTCCCACCAGCTCCAATGACCCCAAAGCCAGTCTCCAACCAGCCACCTTGCCTTGCCACCTCTGCTGCTCCTGCCCCTGAGCCCCGACCCCAGCCCCCCCGACACCCCAAAACCCATGACGGAGGCGAGAAACCCCAACACTGTTCCAGCATCCGCACCCCAGAGACCCACCCCAGGGAGCACGTTATTAAGCACTCCCTCATCCTAAATCTTTCCCACCCAGGCCTGCAATGAGCTGAGCTAATTCCGCTTCTCCGTGGTTTAATCCTGGAGTTTTGCAGCCCCTGGCTGGGGCTCGGGGATGAGCAGGGGCCGGAGATGCTGGGGATCAGGGATGCAGGCGTTTCCTTGCGGAGGAACGCGACAGATGCACGGTGCCGTCTTGCCGGCTTTCAAAACCCGAGGATGTGCAACAATTATTCGGAGCTAAAATTAGTCGCGGAGCACGTGATGTTCCTGGAAGAACGGTTGTGAGAGTGCGAAGGAGGATGCGGAGCACCAAATTTGGATTTCCAGCAGGATGGAGGCAGCCGTGCCCACTTGTGGCAGCTTCAAAGCCAAGCGCGTGTCTCCGGGTGCTGCGGTGCCCCCGAGGACCCACATACAGGATTTGGGAGTGGTGCTGAGCTCCTGCCTCTGCCACCAACACACTGACATCACCCTGGGGGTGTCACTTCGTTGGCAAGGTCCATCCTGGTGTCCAGCAGAACCAGGAACCGGGGAGAGACAACGGCAGTGAGCGTGATGGGAACATGGAAGATCCCCCCTGGCAGATAGAGATGGAAAACTACAGAGGACAGGATGATGCAGGGCAGTGAGCAGGGATATTTTTTTTTTTCCAGGTAAAGGCCATGCAGCAGGGCTGTGGCACGTCTGGGGTGGCTGCAGCCGGCGCTGGTGCCAGTTTGGACTCTGTGTCTGTTCAAATGGGGGCTCCTGCGGGGACGGTCCGCACCAGGGTGGCTGCGGGGCTGACGGTGGGGTGGGCTTGGAACCCCCTGGGATGCTGTGAAGCTGGGCGGCACACAGCACCCACCACGCTGTGCAAAGGGGGCACATCCGGCACCATGATGCTGTGCAAAAGGGGTGGCACACAGCACCCACCACGCTGTGCAAAGGGGACACATCCGGCACCATGATGCTGTGCAAAGGGGTGGCATACAGCACCCACCAGGCTGTGCAAAGGGGACACATCCAGCACCCACCAGGCTGTGCAAAGGGGACACATCCAGCACCCACGATGCTGTGCAAAGGGGACACATCCAGCATGCATGATGCTGTGCAAAGGGAGCACATCCAGCACCATGATGCTGTGCAAAGGGGACACATCCAGCATGCATGATGCTGTGCAAAGGGGACACATCCAGCATGCACGAGGCTGTGCAAAGGGGACACATCCAGCACCATGATGCTGTGCAAAGGGGACACATCCAGCACCATGATGCTGTGCAAAGGGGGCACATCCAGCATGCATGATGCTGTGCAAAGGGAGCACATCCAGCACTCACGACGCTGTGCAAGGTGGACCCGTCCAGCCCCTGCAGCGCTGTGGCCACAGCCCTCCCCATCCCTCCTGCAGCTCCCCCCAGCTGCCCCCCCACCAGCCGTTTGCAGCCGGAGGTTACCAGGGTTTGTGGGGTGATGAAGATGCTCACAGCTATTATCTGCCTGACTTGGTCCGCGGGCACTCCCAGGTTTCCTGACACGCCTCGGATGCTGTGTTTGATTTTTAATGTGCTCTAAGTGGAAACTCTCCCCCCGCCTTCACTCACACGCGACCCCAGCACCAGAAGCACGAGCCCCAACACAAGCACCGTGGCCCGCTCTAGAAGCCTAGTAAAAAATGTATCACCTAAAAAACACATTTTTCAAGAGCTGATTTAAACCAGTGAAGTCTCCCAGCAAGAGGAAACGGAGAGGAGACTATCTCAGGGCTGGAGAAGCCCCTGGGACCACGCAGCCCTGGGAAAACCTCAGATCCCCGACACACAAACTGGACTTCTGCAGAAGGAGGAGTGCTGAGGGGTGTCTGAACAGGCTGTGCCTTCTCCCAGCCAGCACACAGCTTGGCTGCGAGGGGCTCTGCCCCCCGAAATGCCCACCCGCAGGCGGCGGTGTTGGGATGGGGGTCTGCACCCCCCCAGCTCGGGCGGGTTCACGGCTGCAGCCAGACCCCAAACCGTGTCCGGCTCATGGCTGTGGAGCCATGGGGTGCCCCCAGCCGCCCCCGCAGCCTCTGACACGGTAAAGTGAGGACTCGGGCACGGGCTGACCGGTCCAAAGGATGCAACGATCCCTTTTTCCCTTTTCCCCGGCTTCGGAACGGCACCGCCGGCATGAGTCACCGGCACCAGCCCCTGGAGCAATTAAGCCGAATGAGTAATCTTCAGTTCGAGAGCTGGAAGGGGAGAAAATAATGATCGACGCCTCCTAATGAGGGTTCGGTGCAGGAAAACTTTTGAATAAAACCATTCACATAGATTAATGACTATGTTAATTATTGCTGTGGGGACTTGGAGCTTTCCACTCCCACTCGCAGCCCCTCTCGCTCCCGGATGGGTGAAGCCTCCCCATGCACCCACCGGTCGCAGACCCCTGCCCGACCACAGCTTCGCTTCATCTTCCTCCTCCCTGAGCCTTTGCTGAGCCCCAGCCTCTCATCAACGAGCAAAAATTGGGACAAACCAGCAAGAAATGTCAAAGATGATGGAGGGAAGGAAGAGCCACCAGGCAAACCTCACATGTGCATCCCCCCGACACTTCTGCACCACCTGGGATGGATTTGCACATTGGGGTAAGATCAGCCTCTGGGATCATTTCTGTTTGCATTTTGCTTTCGGAGCTCTCGTTGGGTTTTTTCTGTGCGGTCATCAAGGACTGCAAATTTAAAAAACAGGGTGTTTTGGTGTGAAAAGAAGAGATCCCTGCAATGACAGAACCACACAGGGTCAAAGTGTTGAATATCAAAAGCCTTGTGCTAAAACCTCCAAAAAGTCCCGGTGAGGACCAGGACTTGGAGGCACAGCCCGAGCCCCCGTGCAGGGCTCATTTTTGGGGGTTTTGGATCTCTGCAGGGCTGAGCGGGACAGAGAGCATCACGGGGTGAAAGCCAGGTCCCAGGAGCAGGCACTGACCGTTTTCCCTGTGCTGGAAGGAAGGTGAAAACTCTTTGGCAGTGATCCTGGCGATCCGCGCTTCCTCCTGAGCTTTCTGCGCCGCCGTCACAGCCGCCTCTGCCTTGGCCCTGGAGTGAGAGGTCCTGCAAGGCAACCAGAGAGACAAGGACCGTGTTAGGCAGCTTCCCTCGGCAGACCAAGGCACGGAGAAACCCAAACTGTCCCCATAAAACCCCTCTGCTCCCACCCCCCTCTTTGGCTGTGCTGGAGGAGCTGGGGGTTACTGGGGAAGGGGTGATGTGCCATTAATAACACGTTCATCAGCCGCTTCGCAGTCTGCAAATTGCCCAGGCGGTTTGGAAATAGGGACAGGATGCTTTGTTACTCCAGGGATGCATCACCCCGAAGCAGGCTGGTCCCCTCCATCATCCGCGGTCCCCTCCATCACTCATGGTCCCCTCCATCACGCGCAGTTCCCTCCATCACTCATGGTCCCCTCCATCACGCGCAGTCCCCTCCATCACTCATGGTCCCCTCCATCACTCATGGTCCCCTCCATCACGCACAGTCCCCTCCATCACTCATGGTCCCCTCCATCACGCGCAGTCCCCTCCATCACTCATGGTCCCCTCCATCACGCTTGCTCCCCTCCATCATGTGTGGTCCCCTCTATCGCACCTGGTCCCCTTGATCTCAGCTTGTCACCAAGAGCAGGAGCAGGGGCTTGCCATTGGTACAGCCTCTAACACCCCTTAACCCGCCTTTATTGGGAAATTTCTTTTTCACTCTGGGTGAGCGACTGTCCCCCACACTCACCCGTTACCAGCGATTCCCCAGCCCCTCGTGTTTGACGGTATCGCATCCCAGCGCTCAGGATTTACACCCTCTTACACAGCCCCTCCTGCCAGCATCCTTCAGAGGCTGCTTTGCCCCTTCCCCTTTGCTGAGCTATCAAAGCACTTAAAAAAACCTCCTGTTCCTACCCACCCTGGTGCAGGCAGCATTATAAATAGCTCCGCTGATTTCTCTTTCCCTCCAAAATCAGGCCCCCCATCTCCTTTCATCATTTTTTTTTTTTTCCCTGACGCTCTCTGAATTCCCTCTAATTTTTCGACATCTGCTCGGAGCAGAGTGCCATTTCTGCCAGGCTCCTATAAATGGAAAACAGGGCTAGCGATGTGCCCGGCGTTGTGTCGTGCAGCACGAGCTGGGGATACGCAACGCAGCCTGCGTGCATCTGCGGGCTGTCACCGCTGTGAGCCCGGCCGAGACGCCTGGTCCCTGCTCCTGGAGTCGACCTGTCACTTGTTTCCAAGAGCTGACAAGCTGTCTTTGCTCTAACAAGTTTTATTTATTATTATATATTTATTTTTATATATTTTTTAAATTATGATATTATTGTTGTTATTATTATTATTATAACATTTTTAAATTTCTATAAATTGGCTGCTTTGGAGTAACCAAGGGAGTGGATACAACCTCTTCTCCCGGAGCTATTGAAGGTGGTGGAGGGGCTGCCGTGATGCTGTTGCAGGTCCCGCAGGTACCCCTTGACCCATGCAACCAAAAACTGGTTTAAAATGTTTTTTTTTACCCCTCCCTTGTTCCAGCTCTGGTCCTAGCAGGGATCCCAGTCCAGCTCTTTTAGGAGGAGCCACAGCAAACTGCTGGGAGAGGCACAACCTGCTGGGAGAGGCACAACCTGCTGGGAGAGGCACAACCTGCTCCTGGTTTTGGCACAAACACGGTCGGTGGGAAAGGCTGGGGCATCAGATCCGCTGATTAAACCACCTCAGTGCCAAGAACGGTGCCACTTGAGCCTTAAAATTAAGATGCTGACTCTGTGAGGTTGTGAAAATGTTTGGCATCTTCCATGGGAGCTTCTCAGCAGTCTGCATGTCGGCTCCTGAAGATCCTCCATCCATCTATCCCTCTGCTGTCTCCTTGGACTGGAAACTGTTCAGGGAAGGGACGGTCCCTCCCGTGCTGCAGCACATTTATACAGCAGGCTGCCAGTCCTGATACAAAGGATTAATCACGGTTGATAGTGTCTGGACCAAACTCAGCAGCAGGATTACACCCCACCTCCCTAAACTTCTCCCTGGAGATGCAGCTGGAGGCAGTTATCTGTCACTTTGTGCCAGGGAAGGAGGCTGGAAGCGCTGCAAAGCAGCTTGTGCCCCTTCCAAGGGTCCTGGGGACACACGAATGTCTCTGCAGAGTGGGGGGTTATGCTGGAAGAGCATCCGTGGAGCCACCACCCAAGCTGTGGTCCCCTCTCCAGTATTCATCACCTCTCCTTTTTTCACCAAAATGGGCCAAAATAACCATCCCTGAGGGATGGATGGATTTCCATCCCTGGGGGTCGGATGGATTTCCATCCCTGGGGGATGGACGGATTTCCACCCCTGGGGACAGATGGATTTCCATCCCTGGGGGACGGATGGATTTCCATCCCTGGGGACGGATGGATTTCCATCCTTGGGGGACGGATGGATTTCCATCCCTGGGGGACGGACAGATTTCCATCCCAGGGGGTTGGATTGATTTCCATCCCTGCAAAACTCACTCCAGAGACTTCTGGACCAGTTCATCCTCATGAACTCCAGGATCCGCCCAGGAAGAGCAGCAACTTGGGGCTTTGGCCCAGAAAGAGTTAAAAATCAATGACATTAATTAAGCCATCTCTGATCTAAAATATAGTCAATACCCACAAAGCGGATAGAGCGCCGCACGCTGCGCAGAGGCGCAGGCAGGCTTAATTGTTTGTAATGCTCTCTAAGATGCTTGGAGGAGAGGCGCCGTCGGAGTGAAAAGCAGAATTATGGTGATCTATACGTTGCATAATAAAATACATCAGTATTCCCAAATAAATGCAAGTAATCCAGTTAGCGCTCGCATGACTTTGTCACATACTAAATTTAACAGCTGTCTCCTTTATACATGCCTGCTGCTCCTAGCGTGCGCTCAGTCTTAATTCCCCAGTTAATTGCTCGAGTTTATTTCCTTGTAAAGTGGGTCTTTCTCCACGATGCATAGACGGAGCTTGATCTAATCACTCTTCTCCTCCTGCCATAAGTGCTGCCATAAATCTTCCCCGGACAGACACCATCCTGAAAATCCCAGTCAAAATAAGACTGGATCCTTCCCTATGGATCCATCCCAGCTGGAGGAGGAGGCTGGGGATGCTCAGAGGTGGGAGAATTAAACAGATCCTCTTCCATCGCTCCTTTGTCACTTCCTGTGGTGTCCTCCATCCCGTAATGAGCCCACCGGACAAAAGCTTGTCTGAGACGATGAGAAGTTGCACATCAGCTCCAAGGTGCTCATCTGGGTTCCTTTAGCCGTCGATGGACAAGATGGACAGAGCAGCTGTGGCTGCCCCATCCCTGGAGGGGTCCAAGGCCAGGCTGGATGATGCTTTGGGCAACCTGGGCTAGTGGGAGGTGTCCCTGCCCATGGCAGGGGGTGGCACGGGATGGGCTTTAAGGTCCCTTCCAACCCAAACGCCTCCATGTTTCTATCCCGGGGTGATGGAGACGGCCAGAGTGCTCTGAACATCATCACACGCAAGTGCAGAGAGACTTTTGAGGACGGTTATAAACTCTAAATCGCATTTTAGCGCACTTGGCCATCCAGGCTGAACTGGGGGAGGTGTTTCGGCAAGGATGGGGTTGGGAAGAGAGCGAAGGGTGATGGCGGGGGTGGTTTATAGCTCTCAAGACCCAAGGGTCTGGTTTGGGTTGGGGCAGGGAGTCCACACCGGGACTGGCCGGGGATGTTTGATTGATTAATTTTTTGCCAAGCTGACTCATTCTTCTCAGAGCATCATCGGGCAAGTGGTCAAACTGGCAAAGAAGAGTTGGCGGGAGACAAGGGAAAATCACAACCAAAGAGATTTCTGTAAATCCTTGCAGATTTCTTGCGATTTGGCCAGAACTGACAAGGGAAGGGACAATACCTGCGAGCGGTTCCTAATGCCAAGTTTATCAGCTCCGGCTAATCTCTAAGGAGCTGGAATAAACTGATTTGCAAGGAAGAACTGAGCTTTTTAGGAATGCCAGCAGCGATTCTGGGCTGGCTTTGAGCGAGCCACGAGCCGATGAGAGTGCTTCTGCTGCAAATCCAATGCTTGGAGATGGGTTAGCCAAAAAGGGGTGAGCTCGCAGCAAAATCTGGGACACCTGATGGTTTCTTGAAGAAACAAAGCAAAATTAAAAGCAGGCAAGGCTTGAGAGGCATTTAGGTTAATGGCAGGAGAAAGAGTGGAACAAACTGCTTAAAAATTAGGCTGGAAATTAGAGCAAGTTTACAGACCACCAGAAATATTTCTGAATGGAGACGGGTCTGTTCCGGAGTCATAAGCACGATGCTGTAATTGCAGGGATGGCACCTGGTGCTCCAAGAAACATGTTCCATTTTTGAGTCGTTCACTTCTATCCAAATTTTGAGTCCAGCGGTAGTGCAACGGGTGAGCTGGAACCAGACAAGGGTCTCACCATTCTCGTTCCATTTTTTTCTTGCATTCTGGTATGAGAAACAGGCTCTTCTCCCATAAAAACAGATAGACTCTTTGAGGGAAAGTATGTCTGGGGCCCAAGGAATCTGTGTGCTGGACACAGGGGGAAATCCGCATTATTCATGGTTGAAATGCAACAAAGCATCATACGGGCAAGATTTCTGGAAAAATCATAGAATCATGGAATCATTAAGGTTGGAAAAGACCTCAAGGATCATCAAGTCCAACCCAACCCCACCTAACTCACTAACCCATGTCCCCAAGTACCACATCTACACGTTTCCTGAACCCCTCCAGGGATGGTGACTCCACCACCTCCCTGGGCAAAAAAGGTCTTCTCCAAAATTCACACGGCAGCTCTTGCTGGGGGATTTCCGTTCTTGCGCAAGCAAGCTCCTTGCTTCTCTGACGTCCTCATGAACTCGGCTGAGGGATCTCTTGCTCAGCGGAATTTAGGCTTGACAGGGAAATATAAAAATGCTGCTTTATTGCTCATGTTCATCGGGATCCCGCTGCAGGGATGGAGACGCCCAGTCCTCCTCCATCCCATGCCGAATGCTGATGGAAACCTCTCCTGAGCTCTCCCGACAGTCCCAACACCTTGGAAACCTCTCCTGAGCTCTCCTGACAGTCCCAACACCTTGGAAACCTCTCCTGAGCTCTCCTGACAGTCCCAACACCTTGACAGGAGCACACACAAGATTGCAACAAGCCCCAAACCCTTTGCTCCATACTGAGCTGATTCCAACACTACTATTAGGGTTTAATTTTTTTCTACCTTGTTTGTATACCCACAAATCAACCCTCTTGCAAGGGAGCTCAAAAAGTCAAGCTCCTGGGAACTGCAAAGGGGTTTGCTGTCTTCTCCGCTTTTTTTTTTAATTTATTTTTTTTATTTCCTTAGCTCGGATGGAAAGATGGACAGACTGAACTGGCCAGAGCTTAGCAATGAAGTCAGAAAGCCGAGATCAAAAGAAAATCATTAAAACTATTAGAAAAGCCTTGTTCCGTGCAGCTTTTTAAACTCCTCCTACCATATAAAAGGAGAAAACCCTATGGTCCATAGGTTGATGGAAAACGTGCAAACCCACCACGTGCTGTCTTCCCTGAACACGAGTGGCTGGGAGACACTCGCCAGAGGTGAGGATGGAGTTAACCGGGCGCTGAGCTCATCCTGGGACACAATGAACAGCCTCAGGCTCTCCCAAGGGGCCAGGCTGGCTCCATTGGATTCACTCTCTCAGGTCAATCCGTAACAAACAGCTTTTGGTTTTTTGTTTTTTTTTTTTCTAAATGCACCTTTATCTTCCTACAAGAGGAATGTTTTCTTCCTCCATTAGAGAGGTTCATGTATTTTTCAAATGGCAAAATTCAATTTAAACACACACTAGCTGCAAGGAAAGACTTCGGGAAAAATTCCGAGAGAACATTTGCACGGTGCTTAGGACTCGGTGCTTTGCTCTCCCCTCCGAGCCCGAATCATCGGGATGCACTTTGTCCTGGGAAGGGATGGCTGGCCGGTCAGTCCAACCACCCCATGTGCACAAACCAGCTTTGCACGAGCCCCTCAACCGTGTTGTCTCACCAGGGGTTATTTTACGCTCCCGTCGGCACAGCGGAGAGCAGGATCCAGCCCGAATTCCATCAAGCTGAGACACACCAAGAAACACGCAGCAAAAGTCCCCCGAGCGACGGATGCTGGTAACCGAAGCCCAGAGCGAAGGAGAGGCGTTCCCGGCTCCCGACCGCGCCGGCGTGGGATCGATAGCTGCAGCCAGCAGCGGGGAGGGATGCGAAGCTCTGCCTGCTCAGGGCAGCATCTCAAACCCTGCGTGCAGGGAGGGGAGGCTTGGCTGGTCCTCCTGCTCTCCTAGATGGGACAAATTGGGACTGAATTATTAATAACCGCTGCAGACTGTCTGGCTGCTACCTCTGCGGGAACAGTTCTGATTTAGGGCTGGGGAGAGCTGCAGCACCCATCCCGCCTCCCTTCGCCCCTGGCATGGGTTTGAGCTCCGCAGCCCTCACCGGGAACAGCATCCTGCATCCCAGCACCTCTCCAGCCCCAAAAGACCGGAACAATAACCTGCCGGGGTAGGCACAACCCAGGGCCAGGCTCTGTCTAGACATTTCCTTTGGGGAGATGGGGAGACGGCAGTAATTACCGACCCGTTCGTTATTTTCCCTCTCTGGCATTTATTGCCCTGATAAAACCCCACTCTTCATTCCAGCTCGACTCTTTTCACAGCTCTCCTGGCTTGGTTGTTATTGCAACGAGGCTCGCCTTGAGTGATTTGTGAAGGCAGTCATACAGCGCCGGTACTCAGGGGGTGGAATATTAGACACACCAATTAGCTATCTGTGCATAAATTCCCATCTACCTGCTTATCGCCTGCAGATTTGCCTTGCCCGCTTCCTCCATCTGCTTTTTCCTCTTCCCCCCCCCTCCCTCCATCGTTGGAATTCTTAATCAAGAGAAAAAAGCGGCTAATGTGACCTCGGCCATGACGTCATGCAGCCAAAACCAGCTCCTCGGGCTCTTTGCAGGCAGACAGAAAGCAGGTGCTGTGCATAGCAAAGAGAAAGGATGCTCTCCCTGCGCCCCGCTGCCAGGCTTCCCAGCTCTGGATGGAGATTTCGGGGTGGGAGGATGGAGCATCCCTGCCTGAGCTCTGGGTACCGGGAGGAGGAGGGGGAAACCTTCTGCTGGTGATACAGGGAGAGGGAAGGGTCGGGGATGGCTGGGATGGCACGGGGAAGAGGGGATGGTTATTGCAGGCGCTGAAAAAATTGTTCCAAAAGTTATATTTCAAGAGAAAAGTTCTGAATCAAAAAAAAAACAACTAGTCAAACCCTTTAACTGTGAAAAAAAATTCCTTGATGCATGAGTTCGTTATTGCCCAAGAAAGCGAAATATAGAGAAGCACGGAAAATGCTGTGGTCAAAAGCCCAAATCGGAGTTTCGCTGTGGTTTTACACTGGGAAATGGAACATTACAGGGGAAACCATTCCCAAGCCAGATGGGAGACCTCACAGAGAGCCCATGGCCCAGCTGGGGCATGGCATGCACGAGGTCCCCAAAATTCATGGAAACAGGGATGGAGCCAGTTCCCATTTAGCTCATAGCACCAGGCACCTGTGCCAGATCCTTCTCTAGATTTTTGGAGCTTACACACGAAGAGTGAATTCACCAAAACATCATGGCACTGAAATACCATTTTTTTCTTAATCCAAATAAGGAAAAAAAAATATCCCAGGCTGTGTCCTTCTGTCTCATGCCTTGCCTTTAAGTAGACAAAATGAGTTTTGCTGAAGAACAGAATTCACAACAGGCACGGTGCAAAGTGACGGTGACTTGGGGGATAGGGATGAGCTGCAATCAAATGTCATGTCCCAAAAATCCCGGGAGAATCGTGGTACAGTGAGTTGCATTGTGTTCATCTTGGCTGCTCCCATCCCTGCGCATCCCCCAGGATCCTGAGCTGGGTCCTTGCCGGCGGAGAAGGATGAGAGCGGCCAAAGGGATGTAACACCACGATCCTCTCCAGCTCGCCTTACTGCCATCACCCACACCGCTCACGGAGCTGCTGGGATTTGTTTATTTTATCCCTCTCATCGCTGAACAAAAATTGCGAGTCCTGGCACATGGAAATCAAACGTCCAAGAGCAGGGCCAGGCAGGGCTGGTACCCAAAGGGACATCTGCCGTGGTTAGCCAGGATGCTGCCAGCTTCTCTCTCCACCCAAGGGACACGCAGAATGAGCCAGGCAGACCCATGCATTTCCCTCCTGGTGGGTTTCCTGCTTTTTAATTTTTTGTCCCCCCCGGGCAAGGGCAAAGCTGATGGGTCTTTTGCACCTGAGACGATGCGCAGGCTGCCCCGAGATGTTATTTACAGCTTGCAGGATAATTAACATCTGGAGAGGGAGTCTCATCGCCTGCCATCTGTCACTTGTAACGAAGATACGGAGGATGCGGGAGAACAACGCGGCCAGGCAGCACCCACCCGGCCCGGTGTCTCGATACCTGCCGGGCTTTGCCTTGGAGAAAAAGGACAAGCTTTGATGCCACTGTCCCATTGCTGTCCCAGCCTGAGCAACCACAGGAGACAGGTTTGGCATCACTGCAGACCCGGCCCAACACAGCAGGGATGGGCAGCAGAGCTCGGGGCATTTCCCTCTCCCAAATCAGACACAGAGGCAGCAAGAGCAAACTCCAGCTCCGGAGACAAAGTTTCCCCTTTTCTTATTAACTGGGGAAGGCATGAGACAATTGCAGAGATGCTGGGAGCATCATTACCTTCTGGAAATTGATGGGTGGTGATGCAAAACCTGCAGGAACCCAGTCAGAGTTCAAGGAGGGGGAAAGGAGTGAGCAGGGGGGATGCTGCCGGCTTTCCAGCTGTCGTGGTTTGGATGGGGTGGGTTTCCGTGATTTTACGGGGTAATTGTTGTGGACATAACGGACATACACATAACGGAAATGGGAAACGCTGACATCCCCCTCAGACAGCCCTCCACGCGCACATCCCAAAGGCACAACCACGCCGCAAACGCTCCTCTAACCCTGTGCAAAAATAGCGCATTACAAACGATCCTGCCACTTCCAGGCAGGAGGCAAAAGAGGTTGGAAGAAATCGCTAACAAACCTTGGAAAATAAAAAAAAATTAAAAAAAAATTAAAGCAGCAGAAAAAGGCCAAGAAAAAGCAAGCGAAGGCACAAAATCTCCAAGGAACCTGGGCAGCGCTGGATCATCCGCACACTGCAGATCTATACCGTCTGTATTAAATGCAAAAAACCAGAACGGGAGAAAAGCCCTACATCAATGCCGCATTCGGGTGGAGATTTTGAAATGCACAACAGGCCAAGTTACAGCTCCCCGAGCTGCCGTAACTCAGCCTGCTTGGACACGCAGAGCGCTGGGTTTGGCTGCTGACTGCCACGGCTTGGGGCTGGATCCTGCATGCCGGCTGCATCGCCCTGTCTCCGGGCAAGGCTGGCTCCAAAGGTGGCACCACCAAAAGCCTCGTGAGCCCATCCCTGCTTGTTACGCCCAGGAAATGCCAGTTTTTTGGTGGGAGGCTTGACCGTGGTGGGTCTGGATAGGTGGGTTGGTGTGGTGTTACCCATCCTCTTGGGTTTATGGAGGAGAGGAGGGTAGAGATGTGGTCAGGACACAGAATCACAGAACGGTTTGGGTTGGATGGGACCTCAAAGCCCATCCAGTCCCACCCCCTGCCATGGGCAGGGACACCTCCCACTAGCCCAGGTTGCCCAAAGCTTCATCCAGCCTGGCCTTGAACCCCTCCAGGGATGGGGTATCCACAGCTTCTCTGGGCAACTTGTTCTAGAGCCTCACCACCCACGATCACCCCCAGTCCAGCCAGAAATTTGGAGCAACCTTTGCAGGATGGGATAGAAAACAGCCTGGCTCGGGGTGGACACTCGGTACCTCCTGCCATGACCTGCCTCAGGTCGAAAAGTGAAGGATTTGGTGGACCATCAGCATCCCACCCAGGCCTCCATCACCATAGCACTCCCCAAAACAGCCCATTCCTCCCCTGTTCTTTCACTGACCTCCTCGCTTGGCTGCTGCCATGTATGGGATGAAGGCTGGGGTGGAAACCTCAATGCCAAAGGTGCAAGATGCAGCACAGAGAGATAAACTCAAGCAGCCCTTGGACCAAGGGAGCCTCTGGCCTGCCTTCAGGGAAGCCCCCAGACCCCTTCCAGAGCCATCGGCACAGCCCGACCCTTTGGGCAGCGTTCAGGGCTCTTCCCTACAGCCAAGAGAAAAGTGTTTGGAATAAAAGAATTTGAGGAGTTCAGGTGAGGGAGGTGATGACAGGCAAGCAGAGCAGATCTGTCCCTTTCATTTCAGTTCCATTTTGATGCTTAAAAAAGGAGTCAAACCAAATTCCGAAGCAGAACACGACAGAACCACAAGGAAAAGTCTTTTTTCCCTTTCCTAACCCTTCACCCCGTTCAGGTTTTGGCTGAAATGCTCTGGCAGTTTCACAAGTTTTGGTCATCTCAAGCAAAACAGACATTTGTCAAATCAACTTTCCAGGCAATTTTTTTTTCCTGCTGTTGGAGCTACAAAAGCCCCAAAGAGGCAGCGTAACACTGAGCTCATGGTCCTTTCCCCTGGTGATGGGCTGATGGACTGGGACGATCCATGACGTACCTCTGGCCATGCACCATTTTAACCAGACAACACCCAGCAGCAAAACCCACCCCGGTACAGAGCAAACTGGAAAAAAAATCATCCAGAGTCAACAACAAACTCGTTTAAATGAACTTAATGTTTTAGTTCCAGCACAGCCTGGACTCAGGCCAAGACATGGGCTGAAATGGCCCCAGGAGCTCTGCCGGATGCTCTCCAGCTGCCGGAGAAGAGGTGATTGATATCCAGCCTCGCCCTCTGGGACATCTCTGCTGCCTCCACCCCTGTAGGGCAGGAGACAGGACTCTTTTCTGGGTTCTAAGGGATGTGATAAACCGGTCTGGTTCTCTAAGTAATGGAAAAATTTATTTCTACCACGAGGGCCCTAACTGATGCTTGGAAATCAGCTACATCCATGTCTTGATCCATGCAGCCAATTCCCTGCCTGGAGTGAGACCTCGGTGATGGACACCGCTCCGTGCACCTCCTAGAATCCATGGTGATCCTAAGAGGTGCACGAAGTCTTGCCACATTCAGCCCCACCAGGATGGACCCAGTGATAATGGGGGAGCTGCTCTCTGCTGTAAGGGACAACTGGCCCCAAAGTGGCCGGTCGGAGACAGCCACGTGCAGGACACGGCAGCACTGTCCCCATCCTCCTCTGCCACGTCCAGCTCCCACGCCTCAACACCAGCTACCCCCAGGAACGATGAGAAAATGCCAACCCAGAGCAAAAATGGTCCCCAAAGAAAGCATGCCATAGACAGCACCCCCTTAACGCCATCGCTTAACGCCGTGCTAGAAGGAGCCGAGTGGGGACGAGGACCTTGGCTGTGCCCCAAACCCAGGGTACCACCAGCACCGGCGCAGCCGAGCCCTGCACAGAGTTTGGTTGGACATAGCCCTCCACACAAATCCCAGCTGGAAACAGCACCCACCAAATTGGCTCAGCAGATGCTCAAATGCTGCAGAAATACGTCCACTACCAGGCTGCTGTCACTGGTGGCTGCAGCTCTGGTCCCCATGGAGGTAACATGAGTGTTGTGAAAAAAAAATATAATATATCATCCCTGCTGCCACAGCAACGAGCAGCTCCTGCCTGCCTCGAACTCCGGAGCCCACCCAGAAGGAGCTGCATCCCTCGTCCCTGCTGCCTGCATGGGCTTCTCCTCCCTGCTGCCTGGGGAGTTTTGAGCACCCAGGAGCCCAAAAGCCAGCGTGCACTCCCCAAAATCCCACCTCTCACGAGGCATCTCAAGACAGGGTCTGCAGTGGGGTTTGTCCACCCAGTCCCACTGCCTGCACCCGGCTTTGATCCTCAGCTGGTGGGTGCTGCCCATCCCAATGCACCCTGAGCATCCCATAGGATCCCCTAGATGGGATGCTGCCGGGGGACCCGCTGGGGCAGTGGGTGCCCTTTCTCGTCCCCAAACGCCGATGTGCCCTGAGGCCAGCAGACAGCCCCAGGTTTGCAGGTCTGCGTTGCCTCCAAGGCAAAACCGGTGAAAATTTCCACTTCAGCAGCCAGCAGCACAACAGGGGAAAGGACTCAGAGCCCAGCTCAGCCAGCAGAGAATCTGGGCTTTTAATTATTTATACCTCACCTCCGTGCTACGGTGATGAGAGACAGACCAGGCGGAGACACGCTGGATAACGGAGAGAAAGCTGCAGCCTGTTTCCCCAGAGAGGCCACTGATATGATTCAGGTGAGCTGGAGGGCGACCAGCCCATGCCCCAGCCCTGCCCCACACCTCTGCCCTTGGAAAAGCGCCTCATCCCTGGCTCTCATCTCTGCCACCACTTTCCTGGAGGATTTGGTCCCCAGCACTGAAGGGTTGGGGAAGAGCCATCACCTCCAATGTCTCTTTGAAGCTCCCCAGGGATCTTGTCGTGTTGGACGGGGACCAGCCATGGTCACCTGCACGGCCATGGGACAGCCACCATGACCGCTGTGTCCAGCTTTGAGCCCCCAAACCTATTTCCTCTCCATAAGGGAGCCCCACCCCAAGGAAGTGTTGCTCGGGGTTCAGGGTGGCATCACTGAGGCTCACGAGGATGCTCCACGGTGGGGTGTCCACTGACCAGCCTGCTTGGCCTCACCATCCCCAGCAGGTTTTGCTTTGAGGATGGATATCAGACGTCCTTTAATGGAGCAGAATTAATTCAGCAAAGCTATATCGCCTGGTCCCCAGATCCCTTCTCCCATCAAGGTCCACCCCGCTCCCGCCGGGATGCAGCCAGCCTGTCTCCTGTGGGTTCCTCCCGATGCTGAACTGGGAAAACCAACAGTCCTCAAATAACGTGCCATGTCCCTGGGGGGTGACACACGGGGACAGGATGGGGTGAATTCGGGCCATGGTTGCAGTGAGGCTCTGCTGTCCCAGCCGGCAGTGAGCAGGCAGCAAAGGGTGGAGGTGGGATAAAAAAGAAAAGAAGGTCCCGGCGGATGGCGGGCTGAGCACCGGGCACGGCCACGGCATGGCTGCAACGGGATTGTAGGGCGCTCAGCACCCTGAAGAATTGAGACCTTTCTTAGTCACAACTTTAAAGGGATAATCAATCAGATCCATGGGTTAAATCCCCCTGGGATTTTCAGGGGGGAAATTTGCTTAGCAGGGTCTATGGTCAAATCCTTTAATTTCCTGGATTAGGAAGCCAAGACAGCTTGTCATTTGTCCTGCATGGAGGAGGCAACAGAAATCTCATTGCTTCAGGCTTTTCAAAGCAACTGCAAGAGCAGCGTGGGACCGGGAGCCCCCAGCCCACTGCCCCCGAGCGGTGCCGGTCCCCCCCCAGCATCCCAATCTCTGGCTGTGGGCAGAAGCGATGCTCATGAACAGCAGAAAGGAAAATACTCAATATTTTCATCTTGGTTGCGCTCCTACTATTGCTTTCACCTCTCTCCAGGGAGGAAGGGGCTTTGGGGAGGGACACGGGGGTGTTGGGGCTGTTGCTGCAGGGAAGCGGGTGGGTGGCTGGGGTGGGAGCAGCGCAGCTGGCAGAATGTATGCCAGGAAACCCAAAATGCGAGCTGGGAGAGGAAAAAAAGCACGCAGGCATCTTTCAGGAGACGGGAAGGCAGCATAGCTGCAGTGTAGGGACCCCAACCCTTCCCCTCGGCTCTCCTCCGCTGTCAAAGCCTCGGGGTGCTGCATGGCTGGGATGCAGGGACGCGGCACAGCAGCTCCCACCGACACAGCCAGGGGGTTTCGGGTGGCAGGGGGCTGGGATGCTGCAGTCAGCATCGCCTGCATCCGTCCCTTGGGCCCAGCTGCTGCGGGTTTGTGTGTGCCCCCCACTAGTCTCCCAGCACCCCGTAGAGGGTGAGGATGAGGATGGAGGAGGGCGGCGGGGGGAGCCCGGCAGCTGCGCAGGCTGGGGGAGGATCTCTGCCTTCCCTCCCGAAGATCGCGGAGAAAAGCAACGCTGCAGTTTCTGCCCGTTGAATAGGAAAAGCAGCAGAAAGGAAAATCAGGGGCTGGCTTTTTTCTTTTTTTATTTTTTCCTTCATCTGATGAAGGGCTGCTCCACCCAAAAGCTCGTGGGTGTCAGCGTGAAGAAGAGGCTTCACCATCCTCTTCTTCAGCTCCTTCCCTCTTCCCTGTGCTGGGCGGGCAGGCAGGGGGTTATGGTGTTAGTGGAGGGATCTAACAGGGATCAGGGGGCTGAAATCATTTGCACCATCTCCCCAGAAGGGCTGTCCCAGCGGGACGGCAGCACCAGCCGCTCAGCCCATGGGCTAAGCTGGTCAAAGACTTGGATTAGAGACCAGGCAGATGATCCGGGATGGGTTGCTGTGCCATGCGGGAGAGGAAGAGGAGGAGGGGGAGGCAGGCTCCCCTTCAGCCCCCCGTGCTGCCCCCCGCCTCCTGCCCAGCTCTCTGGGTCGGCCCCTTCCCATGGAAGCAGCGGTTGCAGGAGTGAATCACCCTCCCGTCCTCCCTGCCTCACTCAGTGCAATCCCTGCCCATTTCCATCTACTCCTGCTGCAAAAGCGATCATGGAGCCGGTACCGGCACATCGCTCTCCAACAACAGCACATCACGCTCCAGCACCGGCACATCCCACTCAATCCCATCCCACCCTACTCCATCCCATCCCATCCCATCCTACCCCATCCCATCCCATCCCATCCCATCCCATCCCTACCACTGGGCATTTCACTTCCTCCTGCATCCCAAAACCCTTCTCCTGCTTCACTACGGCAAAACCAGTCCCTCCAGCGGCACTTTGCTGTGTCTGCCAGGACCTCCTGGATTTCAAAGATTGTCCCCAAGGAGCGCGGGGAGGAGGGCAGAGCCACCTTGGAATCTTGGGCTGTGAATCTCCACTCTGCCCGTGTTATTTCATCACAACCTGGCAATGTTGGAAATAATTATATCAATGCATGTTGCACACCTGGGCCACGGAGCCGGGATGTTTCAGCTCATATTCGGCACAGGGGACAGGGACAGCGGTGGGAACAACTGGGTTGGGAGTGGCAGTCACAGCCGAAGGATGGGAGAGCAACGAAAGGAGAAGCTAAAAAAGACCCCACTGAGGTTTTCCCAGTTGGATTACTTTGTAAAACACCATTCCTACAAAAGGCACTCAATTTCCCAGGCACGGATGCGCCCCTCCATCCCTGCACCGCAGCCAGGCAGCGGGGTGGCAGTTGGGGACACGCAGAGCCAGCCCTGCGTGAGCGTGACGGCTCGTCCTGACTTTTGACACGGCCGCAAAAGGGCTTAAGGCTCTAAGTCCTGTCTGAGCAGGAAGTTATTAAATTGGCGTTGCAGGAGGGCTTAACAGTCACGGTGCAGGCAGCGGGTCCCGCAAGAGCCGGCGATGGGTAAGGAGGCGATGCTGCAGGATGCTGCTGGCTGGGGATCCGCCGTTCCTCGAGTGTCCTGGGCTAGAGGTGGGAATTGTGCTTGCTGTGAGTCAGAGGAACCCGTGTCATCCCGGCTGACAGCGACACACCAACGGGAGGAATAACAGCTGATCCTAATCTCTGCCGCCGTGTTATTGCCTGACCCCTGTCAACACGCGGGAGCTCCGGCCCGGGCAGGAGGAGGGGAGAGGGGTAGCAGAGGGAAGGACCTGGCAGGTAGGACAGTCAGCGTGCTCTGCCGCAGCTCAGCTCAGCTTTCCACCGACGGGAAAGCCTCTCGGAGCTGCCAGCCCCAGGCTTTGCTCCTCTCTGCATTGCACAGGGGGAGAGAGGGCAGGGAGGAAAATCACAGAATCCCAGGATGGTTTGTGTGGGAAGGGACCTTAAAGCCCATCCAGTGCCACCCCCTGCCATGGGCAGGGACACCTCCCACTAGCCCAGGTTGCCCAAAGCCTCATCCAGCCTGGCCTTGAACCCCTCCAGGGATGGGGCATCCACAGCTTCTCTGGGCAGCCTGGGCCACTGCCTCACCCCCCGCACAGGAAAACATTTATTCCTCACATCTCTCTCCAGGGAGGAAGGGGCTTTGGGGAGGGACACGGGGGTGTTGGGGCTGTTGCTGCAGGGAAGCGGGTGGGTGGGTGGCTGGGGTGGGAGCAGCGCAGCTGGCAGAATGTATGCCAGGAAACCCAAAACGCGAGCTGGGAGAGGAAAAAAAGCACGCAGGCATCTTTCAGGAGACGGGAAGGCAGCATAGCTGCAGTGTAGGGACCCCAACCCTTCCCCTTGGTTCTCCTCCGCTGTCAAAGCCTCGGGGTGCTGCATGGCCAGGATGCAGGGACGCGGCACAGCAGCTCCCACCAGCACAGCCAGGGGGTTTCGGGTGGCAGGGGGCTGGGATGCTGCAGTCAGCATCGCCTGCATCCATCCCTTGGGCCCAGCTGCTGCGGGTTTGTGTGTGCCCCCCACTAGTCTCCCAGCACCCTGTGGAGGGTGAGGATGAGGATGGAGGAGGGCGGCGGGGGGAGCCCGGCAGCTGCGCAGGCTGGGGGAGGATCTCTGCCTTCCCTCCCGAAGATCGCGGAGAAAAGCAACGCTGCAGTTTCTGCTCGTTGAATAGGAAAAGCAGCAGAAAGGAAAATCAGGGGCTGGCTTTTTTCTTTTTTTTTTTTCCTTCATCTGATGAAGGGCTGCTCCACCCAAAAGCTAGTGGGTGTCAGCGTGAAGAAGAGGCTTCACCATCCTCTTCTTCAGCTCCTTCCCTCTTCCCTGTGCTGGGCGGGCAGGCAGGGGGTTATGGTGTTAGTGGAGGGATCTAACAGGGATCAGGGGGCTGAAATCATTTGCACCATCTCCCAGAAGGGCTGTCCCAGCAGGACGGCAGCACCAGCCGCTCAGCCCATGGGCTAAGCTGGTCAAAGACTTGGATTAGAGACCAGGCAGATGATCCGGGATGTGATGGGTTGCTGTGCCATGCAGGAGAGGAAGAGGAGGAGGGGGAGGCAGGCTCCCCTTCAGCCCCCCGTGCTGCCCCCCGCCTCCTGCCCAGCTCTCTGGGTCGGCCCCTTCCCATGGAAGCAGCGGCTGCAGGAGTGAATCACCCTCCCGTCCTCCCTGCCTCACTCGGTGCCATCCCTGCCCATTTCCATCTACTCCTGCTGCAAAAGCGATCATGGAGCCGGTACCGGCACATCGCTCTCCAACAACAGCACATCACACTCCAGCACCGGCACATCCCACTCAATCCCATCCCATCCCACCC
>WKFP01014700.1:160710-180902 GCA_011057875.1 Pterocles orientalis
TGCCCAAAGCCTCATCCAGCCTGGCCTTGGACCCCTCCAGGGATGGGGCATCCACAGCTTCTCTGGGCAGCCTGGGCCACTGCCTCACCCCCCGCACAGGAAAACATTTCTTCCTCACATCTCATCTCCATCTCCCCTCTTTCAGCTTAAAACGCCCTCGTCCTGTCCCTGCACCCCCTGATCCAGAGCCCCCCCATCTCTCTGTAGCCCCTTTTCAGCACTGGAAGGTCTCCCCGGAGCCTTCTCTTCTCCAGGCTGCACACCCCTAGCTCTCAGCCTGTCCTCGTATGCTGCCGTAAAGAGAATTACCTCCTGCCCCAGCCTTTGAGTCACCTCCATCACCTCTGCATTTCCCTCCCTGTCTCCGCACCCCTCCAGGAACGGACGGGAAGGGACTGGGAAGGGATGCGGGGTGCACACTCTCCCTGCATGAGACCCAGTGACGATGGTGGGAAAGGGGCAGCGCTTCTTGGAGGGGCTGTAAGTAGAAGAACCCCCCCTGGATCCCGGGGTGCCCAAAGAGGGGCAGGACAAGGTGCTGGGATACCCCAACACGCTCAGTCTGATCCCTGAAGCATTCACTCAGCCCCATCCCTGCAGCTGCTTCAGCCGTGACCCATTTCGGCTCCAACCCACTGCCGGCTTGTCCCCCCCATCCCGACCCTGGGAAGGGGATGTGTAACCCTTTTGGGGGCCACAACGTTCCTCCTAACCCACACCCCCCCTCCTCCCTCTCCATCCGCAGCGAAAGCCCCGCCGGCAGCACGAGGTGGGGACTAGGGCGAGACTAATGCGGGGACCCCGCAGCCACCCCCCCAGGCGCCAGAAGAGCTGGCAGAACCCTTTCTCCAAACGCAGCCGAGTACAATGGCAAAGCTGCAGGCAGAGGCCTGGGAGAGCATTAAGCAGCATTATTCTGGCTCGGCGTACTGCCGGTAGTGACATTACCGCAACTTAAAATGTTTGGGATCAGAACTGCAGAATCTATTCTTTTCTGCGGGTTTTGCCTGTGCTGCATTTCTATTTTTTTTTCTGAAGAAAATACCTGTTCGGCTCAATCTGCACTTTGCCGTTCAGCTCTCTGGGGCTTTTCTTCCCATCCTGCTCCCCAGCGTACATCAAACGCGGACGGATGCTTCGCCCTCGCTGCAGCATCCTGAAGGAGCATCCATGCTGAGCCCAAACATTCTCCCTTACCCGTCCTCGCCACCAGGTTGTCTTTATTCGCTTCCTTTTTCTCTTTCTCTCCCGTTTCCCTTTCTGAAGTTGAATGACACTGTGCTAATTTGGAGCCCGACTCCTCCTGAGACTCTTGAGCTTAATTATATTTTTCTGCTCGTCGGTGAATGCCTTGGCTATAATTACGCCTGGAAGTGCGTTACTTAGGACTAACCTGAGAACAGCATCCCCTCCGGGGTGCTGGGGCACTGGCGGCTCCGAGGAGCTGTTATTTAAGGTGCTGAATGATGGGACCCCACGAACCTTGTGCTGGAGAGGAGCCGAGCGCTTGCCAAACGCCGCCCATCTCTGGGACCCATATCCCTAGCACCACGGATGTGTCCTCCTCTCCAGCCACTAACGACAAAACCTTGAACTGTGGGAGCAGAAGGAAATCCTAGAGAGAATTAGGGTCTGTCCACCTTGCACTAAAACTGCCACCATCCATTGCGGACAGCTGGAGTTGGTCCTGAGCTCCCATCGATGCTCCACATGCATCCATCCTCCACATCCAGCTGTGCTGAAAGCCGAGGGGTGAGGATGAGCTCTCTGACCCACCTCTCCTGCATGAATATTATGTTTTAGTGCCCAGAGCACACCAGTGCCGATGGACAATTTGCCTCAGGTATCAACGTTATCACTAATGAGACGGGAGCTGGTGTCTCCAGAGCATCCTGCACCCTTCCAGGGCAGCAGCAGCAAGAGCAGCTGGTAGGAGAGGGGAATGAACATCCCATCGCCCAAAGATGGGGACCCCATCCCTGCACCTTCATTTTAAACCAGCTGAAAAAAAGGGCTGGCTCCCTCTGAGAACCGATAATTGACAACAACGGCAGGTTTTCAGACCCGATTCACAGCCCTTCTCACCCAGTGACTCCACCCGAACTATTTCAGCGCGTGGGAGACGCCAGAGGAAAGCGAGGGTTATTTCACCTCAATCACACCGGAGAAAATTTAGGAGAATCATCTCCTGAACCAAAAAACTATTCCTTAAACGAGCTTACTTTTCTGTGTCACAGATAACACTGTACTCCGTTCAGAATAAAACAACTTTAAGAACGCAATTTACTTGTCTTCAGCACGCTGTGTTTTTAGCCTACTTTCCGCAGGAAATGGGGCTTTACTGATGTGATTGTGCTGTTTATATATCTATATGCCATCACTCCCACACTAATAACTTTTGAACGTGTTGGCCAATTCCAACCCAATCTGACAGAGCGGTAGAGTTTTCAAAAATACCGAATTCTTACAAATTTAATGAAATACGTGGGTGGGCACATATTTTTCCCCCACCAAGGGAAAGGCTGCAGAGTGAATTCAGCCTTATTATTAGACAGAAGAGAATACACACGCACGCACGTAAACAGACACACAGCAGTGCTGGGATAAAATCCCCAGGTGAGCTCACGTTGGTATTAGACGGGGAATATTGCACTCCTGAGCCCCAAAGCCAGGATCCTCCGCCGCGGCACCCACTGCCTATTTTGTGCATTTTTTTTCCATTTGGACAATACAGTTTGGTGTGGGCACTGCAGGGGAGCATTTATTCATTTAGAAGCTTTCAAATTAATCGGATTAATTGTGTGAAAGCCTTTCTAGCTGGTTCTAGGTTTGTAAAACCTTGCTCTCTCCTGGTCCTGCATGCTGGGATGCAGCTGAGGGGTGCAAAAACCCCCACGAAGGGGAAGAGCTCGAGCGGAAGGACCGCAGGTTTCAGACAAAGCAGCTCTCCCCGCTTGCATTTCGAGGTCCTTGGGCCTCTCGTGCATGCAGCTGAATCGCAAACCCAAGACACCCTCCAAAACCTTGGTGCTGAGCCTGTACGCCCGCCTAATCCCACATCTCCAGCAAAGCCTGAATCCCACCCCGCTGCCGCCGAGCGGTTTGGCTCTTCATTGATGGGTTTTGGGGTCTCAGCATAAGCCATTAGCACATGCAGCAAAAATTCCTACGATGGATGTTATCCGCGCCATCCAGCACTAATGCACGGCGTGTGTCACGTCAGAGTCTGTCTGTCCCCAGGAGATGGGACAGCTCTGCAGCAGGTCAATAAAGGGCTTTGCCAGCAGCCCGCGTGCACCGGAGGCAATGGCTGTGCCGTAAAAGGAGCAAAGCCCCGGGTTCCCAGAGCTTGCTTTCTTCCCCGCGTGTCTAGTCAAGAACAGATTAGAACCTCAAGAACAGGTTGCCCACGGAGCATCTTCTGGAGGGACCAGGTTTGGTCTCTCTGGAGTAACCTCGAAGCTGTGCACTCCCATTCATTGATGTCTTTGCATCATCACTGATGACTAAAGGGGTCCTCTGGGTGGTCCCCAAACCCCACAGCTTTCTCCTCCCCCATACACACGTGTGGTCATGGGCTGCACCCTCCCGCCCAGCACTGCTGCCGCAATCCTGTAGGGCTCAGCACCACGTCACTCCGGCCGGTACAGGGGAGGAAGGTATTCGTGCCTTGGCATTGCTCTCCAATTTAATTTTTTTCCCATTTCTCCCATAATTAGGAGGTGGAACACTATACACCAAGAGCTCATTAAAGTATTTCCAGCATGGGGGGGTCATATCTCTTCCAACTCCCACTCTGATGTATTTCTAGGACCTTTACCGCCTGGGGACAGAGGATGCTCAGGTTCTCAGACCTGGCATCTCACATTTCCAGGATTTAAGCCTTCGTATCGAGGCATTCGCATCCTCAGATCACAGGGAAAGATCTGGTTTTTCCTCTGCTCTGCAGTCTGTTTCCTACCTGACAATCTAGTAGGATTTTTTTTTTTCAAATCTTTGACAACAATTCGGTACAACATCAGCTCAAAAACATCATCAAGCCCAAATATGCTCCCAAAGCAGGGCTGGGAGTCTCATTCCCACTGCAGATAAGTCATCAGCAGACATGCTGCTAAAGATTTCAAGCGTGACTCTGCATACAAATGATCCAGACCCAAGAATTCATCCCGCCCAGGCGGCTGAGGAGGTACCTGGGTTTCCAGCCCAACCCCAGCCCGGCTGCTATACGTAGCACTGGCTCAGAAACCAGAAAGGAACGCCCATGCTCTATTAAACCAACCCTAAAACGTGATACGGAGAGTCCTGAGCTCAGCAGAGCACCTCTTCTCTCTCGCTGCAAGTCCCGAAGCTGCAGGCGCATTTTGGGAGCCACCTAGAAGGTGTTCGACTTGGTCCCTGCTTTGACCCAATTTCAACCAAAATCAGACATGACGCCTTTCCCCAGCCCCTTCTGCTGGTTTTTCCCTGCTCCAAACCACTGAGCAGTTCCACGGTGGCTACAGCCAGCCTGGGGGTGGGGGCTTCTTGAGGGATTATTTGGGCACCTGGATCTGTTGTTTTCTAGCATAGCCTCGGGCAGGGCAAAACCTCCCCAGGCATCAGCGATGTGACTGTTTTCCACTCAAAACCTCTTTTGGGAACAGAAAAAGCCGGGAATCCTCCCAGCACATGCCAACCCTGGGATGGTTCCTCTTGGCTAGAAGTCAGACAGAGGATACGGGCAAAGAGCATCTCTGGAGCTCTTCTGCTGAGGGTATCATCCTGCTCAGTAAAGAGGCTAGGGAGGAATGGGGTAGATACCCCAGTGCCTCCTGAGTGACAGCCTGCGAGCCCCCCATGGTGACCCACACGTGCAGTCCCACCACGGTGCAGCCACCCCCTGCACAGGCTGCAGTGAACGCACCACCCTGGGTGATGCTGCACGGCCTCACCCGTGGGTTTGGAAAGGTTGCGCATCCGCAGCCTGCTGGGACTTGGCAGAGGGACAACTCAGCTTGAATCCACCCCATTTTGAACATCACCCATGAGACCCGGGCAAGCCCAGCGGCTTGGCTTTCCAGGATGCTGCCTGCTCCCACTTTGGGCTCCAGATAGCAACAACCACTGCAGACGCCCACTCCAGCACTTGCCTATCTCCAGCAGCTTCCCTAAAATACCCCCCTGAGCACCTCCTACTGCAAAAAGTCCCATCCCACTTCTCCCATCAAACCGCAGCCACCAGGGCAGGATCTCTGCTGAGACGCCGTGTCGCAACGGGGACCACCTTACCTGGATGCCGCGATCTCCGCTTTCTGCTTGGCGATGGTGGCCGCCCTCTCGGCCGCCTCAACGGCCCGATCCACCTTCTCGCGGATTTTGCTGGCCCGCAGCGGGATGAGGTTCTTCCTCTTGCCGCTGACCAGGACATTCTGCTTGTACTTGCCCTCCTCCTTGGTGCCGTCAGGGAAGGTCATGCAGCCGTAGCCGTGGCGCTTGTTGTTGGCCCATTCTCCCTCGTACTTCAGCCCATCCGAGCGCTGGCTCACCCCGAAGCCCGACCGCTTGTCGTTCTTCCACTCGCCGACGTAGATCTCGGTGGTGGTGGCGTCGATGTCGTCTTCGATGACGGAGAGCTCGGCTTCGCCCTCGCCCAAGCTGATGGTGGAGTTGATGTCGCTGGCGGTGGAGCTGACCGTGCTCATCCCGGCTTCACTCCGGAAAGAGCTCTGCTTGCTCCGTTGGCTGGCCAAGGAGCTCTTAGACTCGGATTTACGGAGCTTGAGCCCGCTCAGCAGCGACCGCCGGAAGATGCCCTTCTTTTTGCTCTTGAGGATCTCAGCATCGCTGTGGGCCATGAGGACGAAGCCACCCCGGGAGACGGCGGGGCTGCCGGCCACCGCCGGCGAGGCGTCGGGGTGCAGCGCCGTGCCGTTGGTGTGCTCGCTGCGCAGGGAGTTGATGGACGTCCTCAGGGGTGACCTGATAACCGCTGCCATGCCGTAGGGAACGCTCTGCCGGACGCCGTAACCCTGCCGCATCCCTCCGACCCACTGGCCCTGGTATGTCCCTGGGAAGAGGAGACAAAAAGAGGGTTTTCATGGCACGGCATCCTGCAGACCGTTAACGGCATCAAACTCCCGCGCCAGCCCTTCGTTAGCGGGAGCAGCAAAGTGCAGCTCTGGATCCCAGTCCCACCGCTGGGACAAGGATTGTACATCGCATTGTGGGATGAAAAATAAAATAACATCTTGGTGGGACTGCAGGAATGTGCTCCAGCTTCAGAGAAGAAACAGCAGAAACCAGCCAAGGCACCAGCATGCAGGGAGCGATGCTGCAAAGAACTGCCCCTTAGAGCAACCCCTAATTCGAAAGGGAACGGGGAAGGGGAATCGTTATCCAGGAGCAAACTCGAATCCTGTCCACGCTGCCGGCAGTGACCAATGTGGACGGTATATTCCAATGCATTTATTTATATACCTAGCGCCTTCCCCGCAGCACGTAGCGGAAGGGAGCAGCTCTATAAAGGCCTCGCAGGGAGAGATCCATTTGGCTATTCTCCTCGGAAACGTGCCCCTGTTTGAACTCCTACATTTGCGTGGGTGCTTACTGGAGTCGCTTAACTGGTCGTTAGCAGGATGAGCCACACGCGGGACCTCGCCGCAGCACTGGGGATGGAGGCACGAGAAACCCATCCATCCCGGGAAGCTCAACGGGACCGTAACGCCTGCCCTGTCCACCGAAACACGCGGCCGTAATCTGCCCGGGGTTTATAATCCCTTCCCTTCCTGGAGCTGGGCGATTGGCACGCTTTCGCGTTTTATCCCAGCCGGTTGAACTTGTTTTTATTCTTAGGTCGGCTTAATCTTTTCTGGACTAACTCGAGATGCAGGGATTCACCGCCCGCCTAAGCTCTCGCAGGGCGGATTGTTGAGCCCGAGGATGGCTGGTACTGGTGCTACTGGGATGCTGTGGCTGGTCCCAGCCCTGGGCTGCCCTGCTGCCTCCCCCATCCCTGGCTGGCAATGCGAAGAGCAGGGTCCTGTGCTGGGGTAGGGACCTTGCAGCATCAGAGTCTTTCTTCACACCTGCCCCACTCCCACACACCAAGGGAGTGTTAAAATTTTGGGGTGCATTTTGGGGTGCATCAGCTATCATATCTGAAAGTCACCAGTGCTTTGCACAAATCCCCCAGGGCTTGGGCATCCTTCCCTTGCTCTGATGCAAACAGCCTCCCAAGGTGCTGCATTATCTGGGTGACAGCCTTGTGCACCCCAAAAAAATGTCATTCCCAAGGTGAGAGACCCCACGAAGAAGGGGCACGGAGGGGCAGGGCCAGGCGGGCAGGATTTACTGAGGGTTTATAGGATTAGCACTGGGGAGGGAGGCAGAGCACCGGGATTACAGCAGGCACCGGCAGGGCAGGGCGAGGAGGTGGTGGCAGCGCCGGCAGGGAGGATGGGGGACAACCAGCAAGACGGCTGGCACACAGTTCAGAGGAGACATCCAACATGTCCTAAAAGTGGGACAGGGAGCCTGGCTTGCCCCGCTGCAGCCCACTTTGGTGTCCTCAAGAACAGGCAACAAACGATGCCGTGCACCCATGGCATCCTGGAACGGTTCCTGGGGCAGGGGACAGCCCACCCAGCCATCTGTCCATCCCCTGCAGCTCTGGCACCATCTCACTCCCCTTTCCAGCCCCTTCCCAGAGCATCTCAGCAGGACAAACTACTGGGGGTGATGGGCAGCAGCAGAGGGAGAGAGATTTCCCCCAACACCCCCAGCACCCCTGCAAATGGAGACCCTGAGATGGTGTGGGATGTCCTCGCCCCATGCTCAGCCTCTTGTTTCCTCCAGAGATGGATTCAAGGGGTTTTAGGGAAAGATGCCAGTGCAGGCAACGGGACAGGGAGAAAAGATCCTGTGTGAGATCCATCAGAGCCTGTTCTGCCCAAGTCCTGGGCTCCCTTTCCCCTGGCTGAGTCCCTTGACTCAGTCCCTGGCCCCAGGCAGGTCCCTTGACCTCCCCCTCTCCTAGCAAATCTGCAGGAAAAATAAAAAAATAAAAAGATTAAACTGAAGCACCGTAAAGCAAGCACCGTCCTTTGCTGAAAACCAGAGGCAGCAGCAAAGCGCAGAACAAAGCGCGCTCGGAGCAGGCGTGCCAGCGCGTCTCAGCTGGAGCAGAGGCGGCAAATTGGTCCCAGCAGGTTCCAGCTGCAGCGAGCGCCTGTGCGGATCTCCAGCAAGGCAGAGGTGCCCGGGAAGCTGTCATCTTTATATTGGCCTTAAAACCTACTCTGAGAATTGCACGGCCGCCAGGAGCAATCGCTGCATCTCCTTGGCAAGGCTGATTTTTCTAAGCAGAGGATGCAAGGACGGGAGAAGCCATCCCACCCGTCCTGCTTCTCCCCTCCCAGCATCACAGAGTATCTCCCAGCAGAGAGCAAACCCCAAACCCCAAGTCTGCTGTCATGGGGGTCGTTGCTCTCCTGATTGCTTCCCTGCCTCCCTAGGAGGGCACAGTCACCTCCCTGGTGGCCACCAGGACATCTGGCCACCTCCACGGCCACCAGCAGATCAGAGCGCTTCCTTCCAAGGAGCTGATTTCCCCGGTCCTCCCTCACCCAAACAGCACTCCTTCATCACATTTATAACCCCCAAATATCCCGGGAATTGGCCATGGAGACGGGCAGGTCTCGGAGCCATCTGATCTGCATTGCTAAGCACCGTCACCTCCTCCCCTCGCACAGCTCAGCTTAACCTCTGCCCCCCACATTTGCAGATAGATGCACACTGCTTGACCTCACAAGGAGCCAGGAGACTCTTTCTCCCTGCAGAGGAAACAGGATTTTATGATTTCTCCACTTTACATGCCAGGATGGACCGGCTAGAGCTGTTCCAGAGCCAGGGAGCTGAACAGGCAGTGTGCGATGGGCAGCCATGGGCACCACAGGATGTCCCAGGATGAGCACATGTGACGCCAAAAGTCCCCAGACTGATGGCATTGCCCAAGTCAGGGCACTATGGAAAAGACGCAAAGCCACTGTGATGGAGGAGAATTGCTGGGGAGAAAAACGTGCCAACCTCTTCCCCCCCAGCCATGCAGGCAACTCTTCTGGGTGCCTCCAAGATGCCACAAACATCCATCCCACTCTTGCATGACCCTCTGGCACTGGGAAAGACCAAAGACCAGCCAAGAAAGTCTTGGACATGGAAAGAAAACCCTCCTGAGCCAGGTAAGCTGTGGCTTCCTACAGTAACACAACCGAAGCAGCAGCCATTTCCGGGCTGTAGCTCTTTCTTTACCATCAATATTTGCAAAACGCTTCCCGAAGCATTAATTGCATGAGGTTAATGGAGCGATTGCATCAGGGAAAATGCAGCATCCATTACGTGGTCAGGGTGGAAGTTGTGGACAAGAGCAGATGGACCATGGGAGAGCAGCAGACAGACAAGCAAAGACATCTCAGTCCCCATCACCCTGCTGAAAAGGCGGCCGGATCCTGCCCTGGGAATGGGAATTTCGCCATTCTTTGTATCGGCGACAAAATCAGAGCCCAAGGGAATAGGCAGGTTGTACTCTCGCTCGTGGTTTTGCCCCAGGGAAGATTTCTTGATTCCTGATGTAACCACTCCAACAGGATTTGGCCAAGACGAAGATGATGCCGGGAAGGGTGGGGATGTGGCCACGCGTGTGCACGGAGCGGAGGTACGGAGAGGACATAACCTGGGGCTGGGAGAAAAGAACTGAAGTCATCCTGAAAGACGGATCGGCAAGAATATTCCTCGTTTGGAAACAGCAGATGGAGAGTGAGAAAAGGGAGACGGGCTCGCGAAAAAGGTGAGGAAATCCCGGCTGGGATGGAAACCCGGCGAGAAGAAAATGGGCAATGAGGGTGTTGGCCACTTGTGTTCTTAAGCCTTGGGTGTTGGTTTTTTGTTTGGTGTGTTGGTTTGGTTTTTTTTTTGGCTGGCTCCACTTGGACCAAAGCTGGGTTGTTTCCAACTGGCTTTTAAAATTCCTGCAGGAATTTCCATCGCCCTGAGGACCGCGCAGAGCCCCATCCTCCGCCAGAGCCAGCCGGGCTGAAAGCAGAAAGCGGGAAGTCACTGGCCTCCAAAGCATCGTTCCTGATGCTCCAGCAGCAGACCGTATGTTTTGAGAAATGACAAGTACCAAAAAGCAATCTAATTTCCTTCAGCGCTTTCTCAGCATTTGGCTCAGGAGGCTAAAATTCAATCTGGGAAGAGAGCAGAGACTCTGCAGGGCTGCTCCTCTTGTCCCCATACTGCCAAAATCCCCGAAATCAGGGTTCGCCCCGCTTTGCACCCTGCAGAGACGGGGAGGTGAGCAGCACCCCCATAAAGCTGGTACTGAGATGGCCGGATGCGACCTCTGCGCCTCCGTGTTCCCTGCTGCAAACTGGGAGAACGCAGCAGCACCCCAGCAATGCAGCCAGGTATCGGGAGGACTAATTAGCTCCTAATTACAAAGAGCTCCGGGAGGATCTGAGGCGTTACAGACACCAGGAAGACCGATGGGCTTCTGTTCATTTCCTTGGCTTTGCCGAAGAGTTTTTGGGGAGAACAGGGAAGGAGGAGACACATCTCCATCTCCAGCGCATCTCCCCGGGGTCCAGCTGCTGCGGTGGGGCTCGGTGGGTGCTGGTGGGCTCAGGACCGCGGAGGGAGCTGCTCAGTGTTGCAGAGGAGATCTTCACCGTGGCTGGGAAGAGGCAACCAACTCACGGTTTGCTCTTCCCACACGCGGGATGTGGGGCTGAATCCTCGGGCAAGAAGTGATGCCGTTCATCACCGTACCAAGTGCCTTTTACACACAAGAAAGGGAAAGGAGACCTGAAACATCTCAAAAATGGCCTTTCTGGCCCAGATGGGGGTGGTGAAGGTGAGAAATGCCATGGGGGGAAAGCATCCGGCTTTGCCTGGCACCCATGGTTCTCTCCTGATGATGGAGAGGTGGTGAGGACCAGCAGCGATGCCCAGGGGAGTCCGGCTGTCAGAGAAATAAGCACCTCGGGGCAGGCTGGGGCAATGGGCAGATTTCGCAGGATCCAGGGGGAAGCCCCAAGGGATAAAGACAAGCTGCTCACAACCCCGCAAGAAACACGGGGCTTCCTCCGGCTAGAGGTGGGATCATTCCCTCGGATACAAACCCAACCCGTCTTCACCACGGCATGGGAAGGAGGCAGAAGCTGGGATTTTGGGGGCTGGAATGGATGCGTTTTGTTCCCTTCCTCCCCCCCGTACCCAAGGATCTGGCTCTCTGCAGGCTGCCGAGCCTGCTGGCTCCAGTCCAGGAACACCATTAAGTACAAGCCTTATGGACTGGAGGCTGCTCGCAGGCTTTTCCCGGACCGAGGCGGCCGGTTCTGCATCCTACAGGATGAAGCCCTTGGCAAGCACAGGGGGTAAAGCACGCGGGGAGGTCTGCACCGCCCTGCCCTGCCTTGCTCCTCCGCTTCAGCTTCTCGCACGGAGAAATTCCAGCGGTTATTTAGGATGTTGTAAAGCATTTTAAGGCCTGGGGACACCTACATGTTATTATCACAACATGACCTCGGAAAAAAAAGTCAAATGCTTGGAAAAATATTCCTTACCCATCAGTAACACTAAGATTAAAAAAAAGAAAGAAATAAAACTAAAACTAACAAAACAAATAACCCACTGTTATGGGTCAATGCAAGGTATTTCCAGGTGAGCTAAAATAACCAGCAACACAGGCGCAGCTTCCCAGGCTTTCCAGAACACGGGAGCAGCCGGTTCTGAGGGGCAGGTTCCTCTGCAGCCCCGGTCCCATCCCTGAAGCACAGCCCGATCTGCCTGTTACGGCGACTGTGTTCGGCGACAGCAGCGATCCCAACCTCCCAGCTCCACTCAGCAAAATTGAGGAACGAGGTCTGAATTGTCCAAAGTGCCCGTCCGCTTTTCCAAACCAAGCTGCAGTAATGAGACCTTGCAAATTGCTGGTTTATCTCGTGCAGGATCCTTCCTGGTATGCTCCCCCCACTTTTATCTCTGAACTCGGCAGCATATTAATTGCAGACGTCCATTGGCAGTAATTAGGCCAGTCTCCTGAATTAACGACAGAAGGAGCAAGTTTTACCGATATCACTTCCCAGCTATTTGAGATCAGAAAGGCTCAGGGAGGATTCATGGAAAAAATCATGTTCAGCATCATCTCAGAAACACCCATCCCAAAGAGAAGATGTGTGAGAGGAAAGAGAGGACTGGAGGATGCTAATCCAGCCTCCGTCCTGGTGATGGGAACATCCCTGGTCGTGGGAACTGGCTTGAGACGCAGGGCTAGCGCTTGCCACCTGCATTGCCCGCCACGAAAGGTGGGAATCAGCGCTGGTGCACGTGGGCAATGCCGCACGGGTTCGGCATCAGCGGCAAATTCTCTCCCCTCCAGCCCTGCCGAGGCTCTCCATCCCTCTGACCATCACCCAGCCGTGCTAAAAACACAGTCAGATGCTTCTGCCGTAGCTGCTAATTTGCCAAAAATATGCTCTGGTAACCGCTTACACAGGGGAAGAAATAAAGTCTGGCTTTTTGAGTATGCAAATAGGATCCGCAGGAAGGAACACGTGACGGACGTTAGTCATATTGCTGAACGCCGCGATGGATGCACACACCCGCGACGGGCACGGGGAGGTCCAGGCACCCACGGCGGAGAGAAGAGGGAAAGGAGAAGGGGGAAAAGCAGAGAGACGAGAGGAAGGACTAGAGCAGAGCTGTGACAGGCTGCTTTGCTGCTGCCTGGGCGCCGGGTAGCGTTAAGCCTGTTGCTGGGGCTCAAGAAATAACACATCCCAATTACATACAATAATACGTTACAAGGCTGCAGCTCATCTTGGCACGGTTAGCTAGCACTTTTTAAAGCCAAATGGCTTTAAATAAATAAAAACAGCAGGGTGGTTGGGTTTGGATGATGTACCATCACTTTGCAGGCAGGTAGAGGAGGGTGCAGGGCAGAGCCAGCGCCTCGCCGGGCACCTCTGCAGGAGCAAAAGCTGGGGGCTGGAGAGAGGAGACGGATTTATCCAGCCACAGCCTGGGAATCTGCCTCCTCCTCTGCAGATGCAAATAACACCGTAAAGTGACTCTGGCTGAAATAGCACACACCAGGGATTGCTCAGCCATCCCTCATGGGGAAAACCACCCAAAAGGCAGGGTCACGTGCGGCAAGGACGCTCATCCGGGGGATGTGAGCCCCAACCAAAGCATGGGGGGCCCTTTATATTCCCATTGCCGTGCTGCCTGCCCCAAAGATCCTCTGCAAGCAGGAGAGCAGCGGAAAGAAGCCGCTTCCCTCCCTGGCAAACATCACGGCGTGTCACAGTACCGCAAAGACCGCTGATATCTGTGCCCACAGGTGGGAAACTGAGGCACAGTCTCACCTGGCAGTGGTTTCTGAGGCATCTTGGCTTTGAAGGGAAAAAACTCAATTTGCTCTCCTCCATGTGGAGGAAAACACAAATCCACCCAGAGCATCCCCTCCCTCTTCTCTCTCACCGCTCCTGTACCTCCTGCCTCCCCGAGCCCGGCCGCGTTGGTTAGCAATTGCCTTTTCCAGCCAGCGCTTGGAGAAAGCCTTCAAACCATTACAACAGCAATCACATCTCGGCATCGCTCATTCTGCTGGGGCTCATAATAGTGTCTCAGGCCAGGCGCAATTTTTCTTAAAGCGCCAGGTGCTGGAGTCAGGGGAAAGAGAGCTTTTCAAGAGGAAAGAACTCAAGAAAGAAATTTCTAGTCTTCCTGGGCGTGGGAAGCACCAGGGAGCCAGGGAAAGTCAAGGGAGCATCATCCCCTGGTGAAACAGGACCCATAGTTTGTCCCAGGGAATCCCTGCGGATTCGGCCACTGACTGGGACCAAAACGGGGATGAGGCTTTAGCACAAGGGGTATGAAACACTGCTCAGCACCTTTATTAAGGCTAATGTGCTCCTCTCACAAAGCAGAGTGAAATCGGGCTAATGCTTAGTTAATCCTCCAGCGCTCTAATCCTCATCGCAAACTCTCTGATCTCACCCCATTTCTCAGCAGAGCTCATGGGACTAATTCTCCAGCGCTCACAAACGATGCTGTGTGCCGGTGTCGGGTTTTGGGGGGCTGCATCCCTGGCGAGGGGAGGGGGGATGCTCGGCTGCGCGGGATGAGGTTGCACCAGGAGCAGCGATGGAGCAGGATGGGACAAGGCAAGAACAGGGTTTGCTTATTTCCTGGGAAATAAATGATCAAGCCCAGGGAAACACCCTGCAGACCCAAAGGGATGTGCTGAGTAGGAAATCATATCTTGATCGTGATCGTCTTGGTGCGAATATCTGCAAACTTCGGGACCTTGCTGTGGGTGCTCACTCCTTCATGAGGATTCCTGCTGCTCTGCTGTACGCTACGGGGAAGTGGAAGCTCTTCAGGGAACGATTTTGGGAAAGGAGTGGCTGTTCTAAGGGAACGCTCATGCATCGATCGCAATTTTAAAGGATTTTTTCATTCAAAGGCCAGAATCTGTCTTTGAAAAGCCAATATCAAACCCCAAAACATCAACACTTGCCATTCAAGTGGGTTTTTCTACTCCAAGCTCCTCTTTTTTTGTTAACAAGTACTTTAATCCTGAGTTAAACACCCCACTGCAGAGGCAAGCCAGCATCAAGATTCTCCTGTAACTCCTGCAAAAAAAAAAAATTCCTTTCTTGGCCAGGATTTCAGCCAACGCCAAAGCCAGACCCCAAGCAGGCAAAAACTGCAAAATCCCACCGGACAGATGTTAAACCACAGCATTGCCCCTGTAAGACCATCACCAACCCCATCCTGCCCGGCTTCTGTGCCTTCAGGTCACGCCCAGATTAATAGAGACCATTCATCTACATCAGCGTTACCTGACTCACAGCATTCAAAATTCATCAGGTTCATTTTCAAATCGAGGGATTTTTAAAGAGAAGGCATTTTTAGCTCTCGTCTGCTGGTTTCCAAGCCTGTACGAATGACTTTTCTGCAATAGTCTGGATGGAAACCTTGCTTCAAAAAATGAAGCTGAAAATCTTGCAAAATCACATGATTCCTCAAGCTGGAGCTTCAAGGGAAGGAAAAAAAAACACAACAAAAAACAAATGACCACAATGTTCAGCTCCAGGAGCAGATGTCACCCAACCAGGAGCAGCCCATGGGATGGGAAATCACATGCAGATATCCTGAGATTTGGATCAGAAGCCGTGAGGAACCCTGGAGTAACCCACCCCAGCATCCCCAGTGAAAGAATATTAAAATTGTGCCTTGGGACTGGAGTCACCCGCCGTTACGGGTCAGGGAGAGATGTGTACGGGGTCAGACTGCCCTGAGGGTGGGATCCTACCCCAGCCCCTGGAGCTTCACGCACCGGACAAAATACTTAAGAAGATGGGGCTGGGGTCTACGTCTGGCTCGCAATTTCTACCTCCTGTACTTTTCCCTGGGGTCAAAATCCTTCTTCCTCTGTCCTGAGCTGCACCTGAAACTAAGCAGCATGTTCCAGGGAGATAAGTAATGACCATGAGTTCATATCATCTATTTTTAATGCCACCGGTCAGAATCCTCGTTTAGTATTTTGATTCATTTTCCCATGTTCTGTGGGTCCTGATGGTTTGGTGATCGCTCTCCTAGAACCGCTGTCACATCGCAAGCAGCTTCGGTACCAAAGCTAGACACCAAGATGCTCCATAAACAAAGTTCATTGCTTTTATTTTTCTAATGAGCAGGTCCGTGGAGGGGGTTATTAGGACGGTGCCTGGGTTCTGCAGGAACTGGGCGGATCGGGGTCAGGACACGTTTGTATTTGCCTGTTTACACCCACTATTCAAAGTGCAGCAACAATTCCTTCCCGGCAGCAAAATAAGCCGAGAGCTGATACTTTTAAGGTAACTCTGACCTCCACGCTATGAACAGACCACACAGAAATCTGCCCTCGCTGGCGAGTTCCCCGCAGCTGGAGAGGAACCCGTGAAAAACCCCGGTACGGAGAGAGGCACAAGGCAGCCCTTGGTGATGCCGCTGCCCTTGGCGGCACCGGCTGGTGGTGGTTCATCCAGAACCGCTTCTGGGCTCAGGCGAGGGGGCTGCGTCCCCTTCCGGCCAGGCAGGTCCCCCCAGTGTCTCTGGTCCATCCCCCCGGAGACGCCCTCCACACTGGCCAGGGGTCTGCTTTTGCAAAATATAGAATCCCAGGATGGTTTGGGTTGGAAGGACCAGTGCCACCCCCTGCCATGGGCAGGGACACCTCCCACTAGCCCAGGTTGCCCAACGCCTCATTCAGCCTGGCCTTGGACCCCTCCAGGGATGGGGCATCCCCACCATATTTCATGTTTCTCATCTCCTCAACCACTTCAAAGCCATTTGTTGGGTAGTTCCCGGTACCACTGCTAAGAGAGGGGCTGGGGGTGTCACCAGTGCCACCACAGAGCTGGGGGACGCTGGGCACGGAGCCGCTGGGATGGGCTGCGAGAAAGCCCACGCCGACAGATCCCACCGCACCGCGTCCCTCTCCCCATCGCTTGCTCGGGGCCTAGAAAACCCAGTTGCCTACTCACACGGTGCTAACAATGCAAACACTAATTATACTTCCCTCACCTATCCAAGGGATGATTCACGGAGGTGAGTGGGCACGCAGGATTACACAAGACGAACGCCGCGATGCGACCGCCCGGCCAGTTCGGGGTAGCCCTCCTGAGACACACGGCTGCGTGGAGCACGAGGGCACCCAGGATGGGGACACGGGTGGCAGCAGGAGGGACCCGGCATGGCCCCGATGCACCGCAGACATCTCCAGCCCGGGGGACCACTGTGAGTCGTTCCCCGAGGGCTGGACGGGCTCTGGGGACCCCAGAGAGGGGCAAGTCCCCTCCCTGAGCCCCTGTCCCATCTCAGATCCCGAATGCTTTCAGCTGGGGAGAGGTGGAAAGAGGAGAAAAACAGCTTTGGGAGGGACGGAAAGGGCAAAAGGAGATTTGGGGCTTCCTTCATCCACCCCATGGCATCCCCCCCCAACACCCATGGTTTCAGCTGAACCCAAACCCAACGCACAGCTCCACAGGACAAGCCTGAGCTACAACTCAAACCCTCCCCAGGGTGCAATCACCGAGTATTCCCAGAGTGTCTGTGGAGCTACAGGGAGGCAGGAACCCGCTGGGATGCCTCCTGCTCTCCAGCCCCACTCGGGAGAGGCTCTCCAGTGGGAGGAGGTCTCCAACCCTCCGCTCCAGAGAGGTTCCACCAGCTCCAGCAAGGGGATCCAGGCGGATTCAGCCCCTTTCGCCCCAAGCAAAGGTGCAAATCCTGCTCCTGCTCTGAACCAGACCCAGCAAACGGGTTGTGCAGCCCCAGCATCCCAGCAAAGCCATCCCCAGAAGCCCGGTTTATGTAATATCGGGGTGTCTCTGCGTGGGGACAGGAGGTGGCAGGGATTTTTAGCAGAAGGATAAAGACATGCCAGCAGTGCTGTGGTTTTTTTGGGGGGGGGTCTGAGTGAGAGCATGCACGCAGGGACAAGACAGACCGGTGCACGCATGTGCTGCAGGTGCAGGACCGTGGGCTGGGCGTGCTCGGTGCCAGGGAGATTTGGCAAAGTGCAGGCTGCGAGGGGAACAGCGAGGCTGGATTTGCTTCTCTGGGCTCCGTGCAATAGGTTTGCATCGATGGACGTGCACCCACACGGCTCAGGGAAGGTGGTTTGCTCCCATCCGGTGCGTGCACGGGACAGGGGAGCGCTGGCGCGGGGCTGGGGGCAGACCCCACGCGCGTGCAGGGACGCGAGCGGAGGGGTGCAGCGGCGTCGCGGCGTGGGGAGGAGAGGCGTGTGTGCATGGCGATGAGTGTGTCCGCGTGGGAGGTGCGAGCTCGGCAAGCTGCATGTGGGGGAAGCGTGCATGCGTGTGCGCGGGGCAGGCTGAGCACCCGGCGTGGGGGGGGACGGGACCGGGGTGGCGAGCACAGCCAGGATGGTGGCGGTGGGGACAGTGACAGCGTGGCGCTGGCCACCTCATGCCATACCCTACATCCAAGCCCAACGCGTCAACATGTGTGCATCGGTCACGCAAAATATCGCTCCCCAAGATAGCGCTGGCAACGGTCGGTGGGGTGTCGAGATGTGCCGTTGCCCACCCGTGTGCAAGGAAATGGTAAAATTGGAGCAAAATCCATGAATTCTGGGGCATCACGCCTCCTGAGCCTCGCTGCGCATTTAGGGACCCATCCCCTAGCCCTGGGGGATGTGCTAAAAAAAAAAAAAAATCTATGCAAGGGATGAATATTTATCTGTGGGTGGCAAGTGACAGATGCTGGGGCGAGGATTCTAGGATACTTCAGCTCGATGAAGGTAATAACTTGAATAGATTAATGAGAAACATCCTTCCCTACAGTTGCCTCCCCGGTGCCAACGCTCCGCAGCCCCCTGCCAGCCCAGCTCCTGCACACACCAGCTGCTTGCACCCAAATGCACGAAGTTCACCACGGTTCGGTCTCCAAAACATTGGAAATACCCAATTTCAGTGTTTTCCAACACAGAATGGAGACAGGCAACTGGGAAAGGGCCGTGGCCTCTGGGTACTCGCAACCGAGTTGGTGCAAGTGCAATTTCGGGTGGGTTTGGTCCCTCCATGGGGAGTGTCCAACCCAAACTGGGGCAAGCTGGTGCGGAGGAGCCAGGTCGGGGTGTGCGTGGCCCGTCCCCGCTCCCAGCAGCAGGATGGGCTTGGCCACAGGTGCCATCGCTCTGCATGTCCCCCCCCCCAGAGTCCCAGGGGGGGACCCTGCCCTGCTCTCCCGCCGATCCTCCTACCTCCTCCCAAAACCATAAACACGCAATACAGCTTCTGTTCCCCTAAACCACCGAGAAGCCGGGCTGGCCTGACAAGATGGAAAGAAAAAAGCTCTTTGCTTCTGGTAGGTTCTTGGAAAGGGCGAACCTGCTGCTAACCACCCTCATTTCGGAGATGCTCCCCGGGTTTCCCAAAGAGCCGCCGTGCTGTGGGTGATGGGGAGCATGCCGGGGTGGGGGCACGTGCGTGCCCGGGGACGGGGCCAGCCCTGCAACACCCAACCCTCCGAGACCTGGAGTTTGTCGAGACTTGTGTCTGCCTCCCGCAAACCTCCCCGGCAGGGGCTGGGTGCCAGGAGGGGAGCAGGGCGATGGCACCGGCGTTGGGAGCATGCAGACCCCCCCCCCCCCACCGTATCCCCTCCTGACCGCTCTGAACGTGGGAGCTGCGATTATTCCCTGCCCAAGCTTTATTCTCAACCGAAGGGCTGCTGGGATTTATCGACGGCTTGCAAACACACACTCGGCAGATTCCAGCTCAGACCCCAGCATTATTCCAGGCAGCTGGAACAAAAGGTTGCAACTATATTTTCCTTTAAGATAAAGCCACCAGCATAAAATTATCATTAAAAAAAATTAATTCAAGAGATTGTTGCGCCTCTCCCTTCAAAAGCACAAAAGAGCAGCTGCAGGTACCGCTTCATCTTGCCTCCCTGTATAATCACAAAGCAGCAAACTGGGTTTTCTAGAGCAAGGTTTTGCAGCACCTTTCAGGCAGGCTGCGATGGAGCCCATCAGCGCTGCAATTCCCCTAACGTAGCCGTCCTGGAAAACAATAATGTCTTTTTTTTTTAAAAAAAAAAAAAAGAGAAGCCTGCTTTAGATGAACATATTCACCAGCAAAATAACGGGGCAGCGCTGCCGAATGCCCCCAGTGCCGGCAGGTAGGCCTGCCTCGGATTATGGTGGCAATTTAGATGGAAGTAGCCACAAAACCTGAGAGAGGATGATGATACAGCCACTTACAGCACAGCACCAGCTGTTTCTCCTAATTCGGCTTTAAAGCTTGTTAGTCCAGCAATTTATTTATTTTTTTTGATCACTCCAATTGGGTTTTCTTGTTTTTCATTTAATCCTAGTTTCCCCTCCGCATCTCGTTAAGCCATGTTGATGGCAGAGAATAGCTTTGGTGATCCCTCTGAGCCCCTACGCTAAGCATTAAGCTGTAAACTAGGAATATAAGACTCTTGCCTGAATTAAAGTCTTTTCCCCTGGTATTATTATTTGCAGGGCTGCGTTTGGAGGGGCTGCAGGGCACACAAAGCCCCCAGGCCCTCGCTGGAAGCATTTGCAGCACCAGAGCTGCACCCACCTGCCCTGGACACCCCCCCCCCCCCCCCCC
>WKFP01014700.1:195833-243758 GCA_011057875.1 Pterocles orientalis
CACAGCAGAGGATGGGGAGAGGAGGAGGAGGGACAGCGTGCTGGCCTCCCCGAGCCCAGCGATTCGAAGGCTTCTCAGCTCCGTGGGCCACCGTCCATGGCGGAGGGGGGTAAATGTGGTTTTGGCTCTAGCAGCAGGACTTTGCAGGACCTCACAAATTGCAGGCAGCTCCTGGGGATGCCCAGATGATGCTGAAGGGGAAACCCATCCAAGGGGTCTTGAAAAAATTGCCCTGTTTCACGAGGAAAGAAAGGAAAAAGACAGCTGAATGTGGAATGAAATGCCAGGGTTCTGAAGCGGCGTAGGGAGGTTTGTGTTTTCCTGGGGTGAGGCCATCTGAGATGGAGCTGTGGAGCTCAGCTGACCTCCATCTCAAAGGGAAAAGCTCCTGGAGATACTTTGGGCAACCAAGCCAGGGGCACATTAGCCTGGGAATGTAACAGGGGAGGAACGAGGGCACCGGTCAGCACTCACTCCAAAAAAAAAAAAATTTAGAGATTACAGGATGCAAAAAACATTAACTACAGCAGTAAAAACCATGGGCACAAGGTGGAATTGCAGCCCTGCGTTATAACCACCTTCACCGTTTGATTTCCACCCGTGCTTGGAGATCCTGACCTGCTGGTGCTGATCCGCATCCCGCTGGGACTGGTTTGGGAGCAGGTATCTCCTTCTCCTGAGCACCGGCAGTCCCAGGCTGGTTCCAAGTCATTCGCCACATGAAAATAAAGGATCCAGAGTGGTTCTGGATCAATATCCCAGGAAATACAGTACGAAACAGCCATGTCCACAGTATCTCATAAAAATCTTGTGATCACTGGGGACTTCAGCCTGAGCGATGGATGCTGGAGCTCTCGAGTTGCTAGTATTAAAATATCCTTAGAATATCTGGGGAAAAAAAGAAAAAAATCATTATTGCCTCCAACATGAGGGAATTGCACATTCAACCTCACAGTGGCCGGTGAAGATGAATTTCTCACTGTCCTAGGCACAAGCAATCATGGCTTGATTACATTTGTTATGTGCAAACGAAGTAAAGCTCAAAGCAGTCATATATAGATACCTGGCACTTCAAAAGGTCCTGTTTCACAAAGCAGAAAACAGTGGCAAGTCAGGAGAAAGAATTCCACTGAAAAATGTGTTGAAAAAAGGAGAAGCCTTTAAGCATTTTTTTACCCAAAAAGTAGCAACGCAGACAGAAATCTCTGTTAAAAAAACCCACCGCGGCTTGGAGTGGAAGAGCTGCCAAGACATAAAATATAAACACGCAAAAAGAAGAAAAGGGAAACTTGTAGGAATTAATAGACCTCAGAAGCTGGGAAAATTAAAGACAGAAGGATGTTTCCCAAGATTTTCATGAAAAGGAGCCTTGCATTAGCAATGGGCCAATATTACCCAGAAATGGGACGTTGATTGATAAAACACAGAAAAGGCAGAAATGCTCCGTGCAGGCTTCTTCCTGGTATCTGGGGAAAAAAAAAAAACAACATGTTCGTGAAATACTTTCCAAAAGTCCATCAGAGGTACGCCGAACAGCAAGCTGATGGAGCTGGATATTTTTAAACCAGCAGATCTGAATAACTTGCAGGAGTTGTAAAGGAGGTGGCCAAGGAGCTGTTAACGGTGATTTTTGGTAGAAGTGCCACTGGAAGTACCCGAGGACTGGGAAAAAGCCAGCGCCGCGCCCAGGCTCGAAGGGGTGAACAGGACGGCGCCGATTTTAAGCCTTTAAGCCTGGGAGGGATCTGGGACAATGAATGGAATCACTAACACTGAACCTGAGAGATGGAGAATTAACCGAGGGTGATGTAATGAGCGGCAAAGCGGAGCTGGAGGGAAACGGGCAGCGGTGAGCTCACTGCCTCTCACCGACAAGGCTCCGAGGGTGTTAGGTGGAGATAATCACACCGATGCGATATCCTGAGCTTTCTGCACAGCCCTTGGCTTGGGCCCACGCGACGGATTGATCGGGGAACAACACAAAATCAACAGGTCCTGCATTAAATAGATGAAACCTGCAAAACCGAGAGGGGTCAAAGCACCGCCGTGAGCAGGCAGTGAGCTGAGCAGGGGTCCGGGGCATCGCTTCAGTAGCCGGGTGAGGACCGGGGGGGTCTCAATACCCCCCCAAGTGTGCAGAAGAGCTAAATGCTGGGCATCAGAGCAACCTGGCAATAAGAAAGAGGAGGGGTTTATTCTCTCTGCCCAGCTCAGAGCCTTCCACAGCAGGATTCTCCAGAAAATGAATCTCTGGCAGCAGGAGAAGGAGTCAGTGGCTCAGACCCCCAGGCTGCTGGGGGGTCCTGCATCCCCCTGGGGTGGGATCAGACTCAATACGGGTGTTTTGAAATAAACAGGGCACCTCCCACCCTGGCTTGTCATTTTTTTTTGAGGATTGCCCACCTGGCGTGTGTCTCCTTGTGGTACGGCCACCACGGTGTCACCGCCACCACGCACAGCAGCCGGAGTATTCCCAAGGTCTAACGACATTAGGTTGAAATGTGCATCTTGGGAAACTGGGACGATTTCCATTTTTGCTTCCTGCTTATTTCCTCCCCCAGTTAATTGAATTCCAGGAGTATACAATCGCCTGATGTTGTCCCCAAGTTTTCTCTTATCTACTTGGTCTCCAGCTAAATTTCCCCCAAAACCAATTAAAGAAGAGAATGATATTGCAGCAAGCAGGACGGCTGCTAATCTTCCGGTAGATTGGAGCTTATGAAAGTGATTGAAATGGTTGGAAATTACATTACTTGAAGAAGGTCAGCCTTCGAGTTGTAAGGAGCGTTTTTCTTTTTTAATATGTGGCTGCTTCAACGCTAATAATCTCTCGCAGGTCAACAAAAGTCAAGACCTGGGTTAACCAGAAAGAGAAACTCCTGCGTGTCCTTGGGTTTAATACCGGTTTGCGAAGAGCTGAGGAGAAAACGATGAAACGTTCTGCATTCTGCAGCAACGCTCGTCGTCTCAGAAGGGAAATGGGTTTGCAGAGAGAGGAAGGAGAGGGATGGCTAATGGGCATGTTACAGGCGTGTGTGCAATAAATCACCCTGATTGTCTTCTTTGTGCCGGGCATGGGCTAAGTGCATTTACTGGTCACTGAATGTATCGCCTTAACCTGCTGCATACAGTATGTATGTGTTTATCCTGCCAATTGCTGCAAATCTAATCAGCTTTAGCTGGGTAAAAATAGAGCCAGTTTCCGCGTGGAAATCAAGAGGCACAAAAACAGCAGCAAAGAAGCTGATCCTGATCAACCGAGCACATGGGAGGGAAGATTCGCACCGCCGGGAGCGTGCAATGTGTTGTGATGCTTCTCTTCCTTGTGGCCAGATGGATCGTTTTCCCCCAGGGCTGTATCCTCCCCAGCAGCCATCAGGCAGCGCGAAGGATGGAGCTGGGGAGGGTGGGAACCGCAGGCAGGACCTCCTCCCAGCGCTGACGTTTCGGGCGCTTCCAGGAGCGGAGGAACAGGGCTGCAAAATCGGCTGGAAAGGACCAACGAGGCGAGACTGATGCAGAGGAGGCAGAGGTGTGCAGGAGGGGTTTTGCAGCAAGGGTGAAGAAAGATGCACAAGTAATCCTTTGTCGTCCAGGCTGGGGGAAAAACCACATTGCTGCAGGTTTAGATAAATTGGTAGAGGGTTGATGACCAGATTTGAGTTCCTGTGGAACTTACCCAGCAAGCGTATTCGGTAAAATCAAGCAAAGTCCCGCGAAGCAAATATCTTACAAGGAGAAACGGAGCAGTGCGTGGCTCCGCAGGTGGTGGCATCCCATCCTCCTTCCCTCCTCCATCCCTCTGCTAAAGGACAGAGGAAGATTTTGCCCACTGGGATTTTGGAAACCAAGAAATAAAGCCATGGGAAAACAATGTGATTTTCCTCCAGGATGTCTCATTTTCCCTTTTATTTTACTGGATCACCCTGCAATAAATGTGTGTCGAGCTGTTTGTTCATGAGAAACCCCAGATCCTCCTCCATGCCTGTCATGCAGATGCTTTGCCCTTCCCATCCCAGGCGGCAAACCTCTCCAATACAATAAAATAATTTGTTTGAAGGGACTTGGCTTCCCCAGCCTCCCACGTCTCCCCGCATTTTCCATCCTCCTAGTCCGCCCGCCACTCTCGTGGAGGTCTGGCAAACCCTTTGGCACGGCAGAAAACCCAAGGGGACGAATTTTCTATAGCCAAAAGATGCTTGTAAATAAAACTGAGGCAGCCAGTCTTAACCAAAGGAAACACAGCCTTCATTTCCAGCCTCTGAATTTTATGGCTGAGACCAAGGAGCGGGAATGCTGCCGATAATTAAGGGACATCTGTCACCCGCGGGTTCCTGCTGGTTTTGTCAGGAAATGCGGCTGACATAATGTGAAGAGAAGAAACCTGCTTTGGAAAACGACTTGGCATGCTGGGTTTCCATCCTCATCGCTGCCATGTGCAGAGGCTGCTCCTGCCCGCTGGTGGGGGAAAGGGCCAGAGGAGCTGACGTGGGGCTCGCCAGCCCACCCGTGATGGGTCATATCCCAAATCTTGGCCAAATCCGGGGAAAAAATCCATGGCTGCTCCCACCGACCCACCTCACTCTTGAGACAGGCTTCAATCTATGTGAAAGTTAAAAAATTAGACAACTCCAAGAGGTTTTTGTTGTTGTTGTTTTGGGGGAATTTGAGGTGTTTTCTCAAAATAGCTTGGGTTTTTTTCCAGCTATTCTTAAGAGCCACAGAAATTCACTTTTTTATAAATTCAGAAAGTTCTCATAAGAGCTCCAGAACCGAGGGTTGCAAGTATTGGCCAAAATGGCTTTTTTGGGGGTTTGGTTTTTTTTTCCCCTCAAGCTCCCAATGGGCTCAACACCAAAATCTGCTTTTGCCAATGGGGAAACTGAGGCAGGGAGCAAGGACACATTTTGGGAAAGGTCCCACAGAAGGGCAGTACCGCTGCTGTCACACAGACAAAACCCCTCGCTCCTCTGCTCTGCCCCTATGAAAAAGGTGCTGCTTCCGAACCCCGGGGATTTGCTTTTGCCGGAAGAAAGAAGGCTCCTTCTCTGTTTTCAAGAGAAGATTATTGGTGCCACTCTCCAGCCAGACATTAACCCTGGACAGTCAGGAACCGAGCGAGTAACGAAGCCGTTTGGCACCTGGTTGGAAAGAAGGGATGACGTTCTCAGTTTAAAGGAGATGCTGATGTACGGATTTCTATGTGAATAATGAATGTTTGGAAAAGCTTTGAGCATTGCGAATGGTGAGGACAGTGTGTTTTCCTGTGTTCAGAAAGCCAGTGGCGGTAGTTCCCAGAATTGTTTGGACTGTAGCAATAGAGATCTATAATTCATAACAACAAAGAGACGTCTTTCATTGAAGCGAGAAGACACGGCGATATTAAAAAGTTGGTTACTCATATTCTTTTCCCATGAAATACTGTCACACAAGGGTGTTCAAGGATCTTTTTTTTTTCGGAGCAGATAAACAGCTATGGAAGGATTTATTCCATATTTGATGCAGTTTTTCAAACCAGGTTTCTTTTTTACAGCCTGTTTTGCCGGGGATTTCAGCAGATGCACCCTGGAAGAGCGTGTCTAGACTGCCTAAGCAGATGAAAACTCCTTAGAAAGCTATCCTACACGTTCCGTGTGTTGTGTTTTTTAAAAAAAAAAATCAAAATACAAAACAAACCTCCACAAAATTCAAAGCCAGGTTCACGGGGTTTCAAGATCTGCTTAAGGAATCAGCACGCAGGATCCAGGAGTGGTTAACAACAGAGTGTATTACACGGTACCTATTAACATGGGATAATCCTGAAGGAAAAGAAAGGGTGAGGGATAAAGGAATGTCGCCCCAGAACAGCGAGACATTTAGAAATCAAGCCATGAGAATTCTAAACCGCCAGATTAACTCGGCTGTCGCTGTCAGGAGACACCCCAGGCACAACGCATGGGAAGCAGCTGGGATGGAGAAGAAAAGGGAATTTTCACTGGGATGGAGTGCTGCACACCTTGGTCCTGCCGAAACAGAGGATCCCAGGAGCACACGGTGCTGATACATCCTGCTGGGAACTCTTCTGCCGTAGGGGAAAATCTGGATTTGGACTGAAACTCCACTGCTCATCCCACACTGGGATGAATGGAGCTCCCTGAACAGAGTGGAGCTGGAGGTCACCTCCCCTGTGATCCGTCCTGTTCACTGCTCTCCCCGTTTCATTTTCAGCCAGGAACAAAACCTTCCTTGGGCTTCTACCTCCAAGAAGTGCTCTTCTTCTCACAACCAGCCCAAGCCTGTGAATTTGCGATGGTTAATTCTGGGGAAGGTCTCAGATTGAAGTCAGTGCCAAATAAATTCCTGCTTCAATTTCTCACGTTTCTGCCATGCCCCGGCGCCTGCCACCTTCTCTAGGAAACTAAAGACCATACACGGGGCTGAATTGTTCAAGTAAGGTGCCCAAGGCAAACTCTGGAGTGCAAAGCCTCCAGGTTATCTGTTGAAAGTGAAAATTTGGAAGAACCTGACTTTCAAGCCGCATGCAGGCACTCCCCTGATTACCAGAGCTGCTGAGCGCTCAGTTTTGTCTCCAGCTCTGAATGTATTGATCCTGCGTGCTTGCACACAGCTCTGGATGCTGCAGAGCATCCTTTGCTCCTACTGATGTGCCGGCAGCACTCAGCTCTATACAGGATCCATCCCTAAATCCATGTACAAACCTCCGAAATTGCAACAGTCTGCTTTCCCTGCTGGGCAGGGGGTGGCAGAGGGACATGTCCTAAAAAGGGGAAATCACATCCGGGGAAAAACCCAGACCCATCCGAAAGGAAATCCTGGCCCAGCTGCAGTCAATGAAGGTTTCGCCACGAGTTTGGACAGGGCTGGGATCTCGCTCCATCTGCAACAGGCTTCTGTTCCGGTGTCCCAGAAAGACCTCTTTAAACAAGAGCAGGCTGTCCGTGGTTTTCATCAGTCTCAAGTATTTCCTATGTTTATTTTCTTGGCCAAGCCCCAGGTTTGCCGATTGCCGTGCTGTACGCTCTGCCGGCCTGCGCTCCCTCCGATGCAGTCGGACGTCGGGAGTATTTTCCCTTCCTACCCTAAACTGCTAAGCTGTGCCGCCCCGAGCCATCAGTCCTACCCCATGCACCTCTCCAAATAGTCTCGGGTTTATATTTACTCCACAAAATGCTTCAGGATCATTCTGGGAAGAAAGATGCTCCAGCAATGCAAGATGACACCATCTTTGAGTGGCTCTTCCCGTGAGGATGTGACTGCAGCCTGGCAATTTGCTATTCCCGTCCCATGAAATCAGAAGTGCAAGAGGGACTGGAGACTTGGGTGTGAGGTTTCTTCTTGCCCCTTGGCCAAGGCAGCGAGGGAGCAGCCATCGACGAGCTGCCCATGGAGACCTACCCGAGCTCTGCATGGACCATACGTGAACCATAGTTTCCATCCTTGCGACACCGGGGAAATTACCGTGACCAAAAGGATGTCCTCAGCAAACACCAGCACTCGGCCAAGCATGGTTTTATTGCAAAACTGCTGTCTCAAACAAGCCACTTGCTCTTTTATCACTCCTGTTTTTTCATGTCAGACAGAAATAATTGCAGCACGTGATGCTAATTTTCGGGTCCAGAAGGACCAGCTTCCTCCCAGAGCCGGGATAAAATCCAGGCTGTGTGCTGGCATAACCCTCATCCACCTGGTCAAGATGCTGCTGCTCCTGCTCTGCGCTGAAACCCCGGGTGGAAAAGCCTGGATCAGTCTTGCTGGTGGGGCTGAGGGTCGGCCCTTCATCCCATCTGCTCTGAATCACCCACTGCGGCTGGGACAGGAGCAGACAGCTCCAAACCCTGAGCCGTGTTGGCTGAAGTCCACAGGAAAAGCTGTGAGCGTGCGACGCAGAGCCAGGCAGCGCTCAGCTTTGGGATCTAGCCACACGAGCCTTCCCATTCCATCACTGCTCTTACCTATCTCCAACCACCCATCCCAAAAAGCTTCATATCCCCCAGTTAACTTGCCCACCAGAAAGCCACGTGCTCCAGAAGAGCACTGGGCTGGGCAGGCAGATGGGGAAACTGAGGCACGGGGATGGATCTGCCCAGCATTGCACCGGGAATCGCTGCAGAGGCAGGTCAAGGACAGAGATCTAGTCCAAGGTTTCATCTTGCTTTTTCCATGCGATAGCAGCAGTGTGCCCCCCTGCAGCTGCACCAGGCATAAAGACAGGAGCCAGTGTCCCCTGTGTGGCCATCTCAGCTCTTTCTGTTGGTGGCCTTGGGGGCACGAAGGAGGGCCAGGGTCTTGATGATGCTGGGAGCGACTGGCTGATCTCAATAGCTTCACTCACACTTTTTCCACAAAACTGTAGATCTTGGAATTGTTCTTCCAAAGTTCCAAACTCAAAAAAGGAGTCTTTAAGCCTGCTCTCCCAAAGGCTGCATTTCTTTTCAACAGCCCAAATTGGGAGGACTGGGTTACCCTTCCTTCTTAAAAATTAATCTTATTTTTTTTTAATCTCATGCCATTGAGACAGATTTCCAAATTTCTTTGGATTGCCATTTTTAACCCTGTTGTTGCTAATAATTTAGGAATATAGGAATACCTGTGCTGAGCAGTGAAGACCAAGTCCTGTCGGTTGTTTCAGTGGTCCAACACGCTGTGTTTTGGGACCTGGAGAGCTGTGCACACCCCTCCAGCCAAGGAAGGGTTGAAACACTGCTGGGTCCCTGCATACAGCACAGACCCCAGGCTGGTCCATTTGGGTGGTTCCTGTTGTAGCTGCTGTTGGGTAATTTTGGGCAGACTCAGATGAGAAGATGGGGGCTCCATCCTTTGCTGTCTGTCCTCGTCACACAGGGCACAAGCAATAAACACACAAACTATGTTTCCAGAGCATCACCCACTAGAGCTATCACCTGTTCTTTCAGTTCTTATGGTCAATGCTGTTGGTTTTTTTTAATTATGATTTCCTATTTACATTCAAACAGCATCCAGAATCCCTCGGAAGTGTAGAGATCCCATGCTCTCCGCATTTATTTCTTCCAAACACATCTCTGCCCCATAAAACACCCACCGTGCAGATGAGATCCAGGTGAGACCCTGGACATTTCCCAAATGAAGGGCTGGGAAGCACTGAAGGAGGGTTTCCCCTTTTCTGAGGAGGGACTGATGGCCCAGGGCCACCCCTGACAGGTGTCCATCACCCCTTTTTTCTTATAAGCATCCAAAAAGGATTCTGCAACCCTGCAGGTCTGTGTTTTGGGCTTAACAACTCTTATTCCCAGGCTGAGCAAAGCCAGCCCTTTGCATGTCTGTCCTGTTGTCACTGCATCCTACAAAGGGATGATTTGAAGTGGGGGACGCTGGACTTCACCCGAGTCTCATCAGCACCACACGAAGCCCAGGAAAGACCCCTCCTGTCACCAGTTGGTGCTCCTGGACAGGAGGGCTTCATTCTGTAGAGTTTGCTGCGGGCTGTCACCCAACAATGTGCTTTTGCTTTCCAGCTGCCACATGAACCCTTCCCCGTCCGCATTGCAGCGTGGCAGTCAAGTTACTTTAGTTGGCCTGGTTGGGCAGCACGAGGATTGGGTGCCCAAAATGGGCACAAATCTGCCCCGTCCCAAAATGTACAGGACAAAGTCACGTTTTCCATGATTTCTGGGGTTTGCAGCAACAGTGGGTTCCTGGCACCCTCTAATGGAAAAGAAAAGTCAGTTGAATTACCATCCCCTCCGCCTGCAAGCCTTGTCTCCTGCATTTCTATTTTTGATCTAATATCACAAGAATAACTTCTCGCCAGGCACGTTACACCCCGTGCCAGCACGGACCCAGAGAATGTGCTAAACAAATGTCAAAGCTGCTCGGGGGCAGGAGCGGCTGCCCGGCGATCGCCCCCAAAGCCGGGGAGGCAGCGCGCACAGGGATTGCTGCTTTACTTATGGAAATGCGAGGCAAGAGCTAACCAGCTCTGACATTTGTGCCTTGTTTGTGAATTTAAGACACATGCTAGTGGGCTAGTCATGTTACATCTCCTGTCCTTCCCTTCCCCCCCCCTCCTCTCCCTTGGCCATATCAATAAGGTGGCATTTTCCAGGATAGTTTTCCCAGTTTGGCAGCCTGGAAGCATCTCAAATCTCTGCACAGGTTAGATTGGGCTCTGGAGATGGTTCGTAAACAAAATTACTGCTTGAATTACAAGGGTTTTTTTTTTTAAAGCTTAGCTCTTGCTATAAAGTGACACCCATAGCCAGAGAAGTTCTGTACACAGCCCTTTGGCAGAGCTCTTGAAAGATTTGTCCCTGGCTGGTGGGGGACACCTGACATTTAGAGGCACAGAAAAAGCCCGGGTGGTGGCAAGCACAGCGTTCCTGCCATCGATGAGCCAGCAGCCTCACGCAGCCCACGGCCAGGCAGAGGGGCCGTCATGCTGCCGGCATTTGGCATCTCCTGCGGGAGCTTGGCTGGGCTCTGAGGATCCCGGGGTGGCCCATGGGTGGGATCCCTGCCCCAGGTGAAGCACGGCATTTCTGCCAAGCACCCATCTGCCCGTCGCTGACTTGCCAATAGAGGATGCAGAGGATAAGTAGGACCCAGCCCAGTCAATCGTGATCCTGTCCTTTATACACTGTACCCAGAGATAAATAAAATCATTTAAATAACTTTTTTTTTAGAAATTAAACAGGCAACACCAATCCATGCCAGTCTCAAAGCTCTGAATTTACTGCAGGTGCAGGAGGTTTGTAAACTTAGCAGTCCCTAAGGTGGTATTTCCCTTGGGAAAAAGCTCCTAAAAAACAATGAAAGTGAAAGAAAAAAGCAAACTGCCCTGAGCCTGGTAAACGTGCCATCACTGACGCCAAGATTTCAACACCCCTGTAGCTACCTGAGCATCTTTTGTCTCGCAACAGAGAGCAAAAACCAGGCTGCAAAGTGCCAGATCATAAAAAAAATGCGAGGACCAGTGTCCCCTGAGGGCTAGCTGGGACTGTCACTTGTATTTTACTGGTAAGTTTAAGGCACAGTTTGAACACAGACCTCTGGAAGTGAAAGCTAGTACTCAAATTCGGCAGGTCTCTTCTCAAATCCCTTTAAAATCCTTTTACTTTTAGAATCCCAGTTTCCACAGCAACAAGACACACAGCTCTCTGCGGAGTTTGGGGCTATAAATAAACCCCAGATCTACAGTTGTGATATTAGCTATGAGGGCTTTAAAAAAAATTGCATGTGGTAATGAAGTGAAAGGATCAGTGCTGAAAGGAAACAAATTTAATGAGGAAAAGATGGTTCCTAACTCGGTTCAGAGCGTAGCTTTGAACAAAGGAAAACGGACAAAACCCGCCGCCTGGTAAGATCCTGCCTTTGCTAAGGGTCGGATTGATTTAAATTGAATTGTTGGAAACGGTGCCTTGATATCTCCATTTTACATATGTTTCAACTTTCTGTTTAAATGATCATCTTAAAAAAAAAAAAAAAGGAGGAGAAATGGCCATTAGCCATTGTTTTCACAGCCTTGCTGTTCCTGGGGAAGCAATTAAGGAGCGGAGGCTGGGCCAGATTTTAATAGCCTGATGCATACTGAACCTCGCTGCCATACCAGTGACTCCAGTGGCTCTGCTGTGGAGAGCCTCCCTATTTAGAAAAGGACTTCTACGTGTGCTAACTTTAAACATATATTTTAATCCTAATTGCTTTTCTGAACCGGGCCCGTTGGCCGCTGCAGGGGAAGATGCTATTCCATGAGATGCAGTCAGAGGGCAGGAATCCGGTCTGCTGGGTCTAAAGCAGCGCTGTCCTCACCCCTTGAGAGCAGCGGATAAACAAAGACGCAATCCCATAAGGAAAGATAAATATTAGCTGTTAGAAGTGAAGAGGAAATGAAATAACTATCACATGGCATCAAAACAAGCTTGTCAGGGGAGAGAGAACGGGCGGTTTTGAGCTTGCAGAACAGATTTGTATACAGTAGTGAGGAGGAGGAGATGAGGAGGGAGAAGAAAGGAAACACAAATCAAAGAGTTATTTGGAGTTTCCTCTGTTACAGACAGAAGGTTCGTGTTATTCAAACAGATGTACCGCATGTCACCAGTTTTGTGCTGTTTGTTATTTTAAGGACGGTCTTAGGAAGAAAATAAATTCCACGCTGAGGCTCCTTTATATCCATTTTAGGCAGTCTGTGGAGCAAAGCCCAAAGAGTGGGGCTGTGGAGATTCCTCCAGGCTGAGCTGGTGGACATCCTCTGCTCTCTTCCCAGTAGGCAATTTTACTGAATTGCTGGGCAGGAAACCCACCAGCGGCTCCACCTCAGTTGGGTCAGGTTGGGGCAGAAACCCACCATCAGCACCATTGCTGCTGCTCGCCAAGGGATCAAAAGAACTGGGAGAAAAAAGACGTCTGTTACGACATGGATAGTCTTGGGCAAAATCCAGGCAAAATTTGTACGTGTCTACGTGTAAATGGGAAACTGCTCTCTGGCCACCAGTTCTCCACACAGTCCCCAACGAAGTCCCTCAGCCTGGGGCTGGGGGCACAGAAGGGCTCTGCAGTGAGACTGGGATAATTCCTTTACATGGGATCTGAACGTCAGCCTGGGTTCTCCCTGGATTCACCCCCAGCAGGAAAGGTTATGTCGGTGTTGGTCTGCACGCTGTGCCTCTCCAAAGTCATTGGCATTGCAATGCAGGGTAAAAGAGGAAGCAGAGTGACATTGCAGTCTCCCATGAGCAACACCAGAATCAGTTTTTGTTTCTCCAGAAGGTGTTGGCTTGCCTATGGTAAGAAAAGCAAGAAATAATATGTTATTCTGGTCAAAACTGTGCTGTAGGAACTTTTTGGTGAGAAAGAAACATCATAAACATTATCCTTATTGAGAAAAAAAAATTATTAAATGCCTAGCTGCAAATTCTGGAAACATTTAACTCCTGCACCTTCTGCCCTAGTGACGTTTCTGGATCGATGCATGTTTTCCAAAGAACTTTCAAGCTTCTGTGCTCCTCAGGACCACTTAGTCTGGATAAAAGCAAAGCAAAAGAGGACACTCAAGAAACCTTTCCCTTCGGAGAACACATCAGGTGTAAGACACACACCCTGGTATGATGGTCCATTTCTTTTCCTGTGATTAATTGGTCATCACGCAGGACACAAAGACTTGGAATCAATAAGCAATAGTAAAAGAAAAAAAAGAAAAAGGCATCGCAGAGGAAGCAGGCAGCAGGCCCATTCTCTGACGGCTCTGTCCTGCTCCCACTGAAATCAAAACGAGTGTTGGAGTTGGCTGCAGTGAGAACAGGAACAGTTCTTAAGGCACTAATTGGTACAGCTGGCTGAATAACGATAATGAACAGTTCATTCAGCTAATTTCATCTCTTTTTCTGTTCACGAATTGCCCGTGAACCAATCCCAATTTTCTCATTTTGATTGTCATTCAGGAGTTATTTGTGGGTTTCTTCAGGAAACCATCCCCAGCGTGCAATTCCAGCGTGCATCGCAACATGTAAATATTGGAGGTTTGCACAGAAATGTTTGAAGCGTGGGGCTAGCAGGTCGGGCAGGTGACATTATCTTTCTTGCCTGAGCTGATATGTCTGTAACCAAGCGTAGCGTGAATTTCAAATGTTGCAAAGAAACGCCTAACTTTACTTTCATATTCGATAACTACTTCTGCACATTCCTTTTCTTCCTCGTGCTTTCTCCTGGAACACTTTAAACAGATCTATCTGGTTAGTGGAACACGGACCAAAGGCAGAGAGGGAGGGATATGATGTGAAAACACCCCAAGGAATGTCACTGGAATAGTCAACTAAATACTTCCAGACTTTCCTTTCCAGCTGTAAAGCAGTTTGGCTGCAGCAAAGAGTAAATTAATATTGTTAATGGATGAGAGTTGGAATTGACTGGTGGATAAGAGAGGAGGACTCCTCTCCAGGTTCCTGCACATCCCTCCAGGCTGCCGGAGCAGCACCCTGCACACGGGGCAAGCGTTGGCTCCGGCAACCTGGACCCCGACGTGGCAAGCAGCTGTGCTAGCTTGAGAAAAAAGGAAACTGAAAATGATTGCAACACACCCTTGTTTTGTAAAGAGTCACCCAAAAATGTGACTTTCCTGGGGTGAGATTAAAGTAAGGAAGAATTCAGAGCAGGAATCAAAAGGAAATAGCTGCTCTGTGACGGGGCTGGTGGGGACAGCGAGGCTGCAGCTCATCCCTGTCCTTCCAGCCACACGGAGCGGGAGAGAGGGGCTCAGGCCAAAGCACGGGCAAGTGACAGACAGCGAAAACCAAGAATGTTTCTTCTGCGGCGGTTTCCAAGATGGATGCAGGGAGTAAGGAGCTGGAGGAAGCATTTTGGAAGCCAGGGACTGTGGATTTTCACGCTGAAGCAAGCCCTACGGGGAATTGCGCAAAGCCAGAAGGTCTGCCTGGCTTCTGGGGCCAAGAAGAGATGTGTCGGTGACATCCCACAGGGGAAGGGACCCAGGGACCCAGGGCAAGGGAAGGTCAGGGCTGACTTGTGCTTTGAATTTTGAAAGGTGACAGACGAGCCAGGGTGGTGATCGAGGGGAGGCCGTACCTCGGGGAGAGGCAAGTCTATCCCTTATGCTTTCAGCTGGAAAAAAACACTGAAAAATCCCGATTTACAGAGGGATCTGTGCCTGCCAGAGTCTATCGGCAGAGGGCAGTGACACTCGCACACATCCCCGACACATCCCTGCCAGCCTTCAGCCCATCCTGCTTCTGCTGCTGTCACCGCAAGGACACCTTCCGCCGCCCCTGTCCAAACCAAACACATTCGGTTTATTATTTGAAAGGCATATTGCAAGGGATGCTGCAGGCCCGACATCTGGCCTCTTTTTTTTTTTTTTTCCCAAAGCCCACATGATATTTTTCTATGTGCTTCAAAGCTGGGGTTTGTTTGTTTTTTTAAAAAACCAAGAGCTCCAATTCCAGCATCTGCGAGAAACCTTACAGGAAATAACCCGTGTGCACAGAAGTAGTGGAGTGAACATGCAAGAGCAATATTTATCTTTCCTTTCTGTATAACGGCGCAAGCGGCACGCAACGCTATTGCCCCTGTCGCTCACTGCATCCCAGCAGAAAGGAGATGGGAGTTTAGGATGGAGCTGCAGGATCAAAAGAGTTCACTGAGGCTGAGTGGGGAAGAGGAACGGGAGAGGTGGACATCAGAGAATGGGAAGTTTGACCAGGAATGGAGAGCAAGGTAGCCAGGAACGGCACGTGGGGAGAGGCAGGGGATGATACGCAGCAGAAACCAAGACAGCACCGGGTTCATATCTGGCTTTGCAAGTCACCTTGGGAGAAGACTTTTAATTTCTGGCAGAAATGCTAAGATTTAAGCCACGTCTAGGAGGCCTAAAAATGCCAAACCTGCAAAGCCTTCTGTCCATTTAATGACAAGCATTGAACAGCCTCCTAAAGGAATTAGAAAACTTTTAAAAAGTGATAGAGAAAAGCTCTGAAAAGGTCCCTGTGGAGGAGTTTTGTGGGCTGGGAGCACTGGACACGAGCTAAAGCTGGGTAACTCAACTGGGCTGTTAACCAGCAGCCTCCTAAATAAAGCTTCTCCTCTTGTTTCAATGGTAAAGGTTCTCATCTTTAGCGAGAACTAAAGTAGATGTGTCCAGTGTTGAAGAAATGGACCCTCTCCTGACCGAGACATTCAGTAACAGCCTCTGCATGTTCTGAAAATACAAAAAGAGGAAAATAACTCCACTCTCAGTTTTTGTTTATGGATTACTCTGACAAGAAATCTTCCCCAGCTGTTTTTCTCGAACATGCACAAGGAGAATTTACAGGGAGAAGATGCAGGAAATAGGATTATCTGGGGATGAACAGAAGAGCCAGTTTTGGTGTCCAGAGGGCTGTGCTCTTGCGGGGGACACGGCTGTACAGACACCCCAGAACGACCTTCACTCACAGCCCGCTGTCTTGAGCAAGTAGTAACACGAGCTCTTACAAAGTTGATTTATCTCGCTGAGGGCGGTTCCTTGCTTTGCCCGCTGGCTAGCCAGGAATTCTTGGTGGCTTGTGACAGAATTATATGTCATCCTCCTTTCGGTTTCCTCAGGCTTCATGCAAAGCCACTTGTATTCAGAGAAAAGGCTCCAAGTTCATATACACACTTCAGATTAGGGTTTGTCTTACTGTCTGGCATCAAAGACAAACAATTTTGGCTCTGGCTGTAAACCACAGACTCACTTGTTAGCAAAAAAAAAAAAAAAAATCTCATTCAAACTTTCATCTGCGCTCAGGCTTAGACCTGGTTCCCAAGCAGAAAAGTTTAAACTTTCAGCTTGCTACACCATCACCAGATAGCTGATTTTGAGCAGAGCGTAGTGCTTTCAGGATGGATTAATGCTGGGCTAAAGATGCCAGTATAAGCAAAAAGGCCACCAAAGAACCTGGCGTCCTTATGCCTGCTGCCTGGCCTGTGCTTCGATTCAATGCAAACCTTTCCTAAGGGACCGAGAGCACTTCCTCTGTTTTCTGCGTATCCCTTCCTCCGAGGGACAATGCTGGGCACGGCAGGAAAAGGAAGCACATATGGTTTGCACTCAATGACGGATTACTGCAAGGAAAGGAGACGGAGAGGCTGTGGGATTTTCAAGGACCCTCTCACAGCAGGAGTCTGCGATACAGAAGGAGAGTTGTGTAGCTTTACAATATGCGACATTATGCAGCCCCAGTAAGCGTCCTTTGACTGCTTAGTCTTGCATTTCAGTAGGACTTCAATAAATGCAGCTGATAGCCTACAATATTCCGCAGGGAAATAAAAAAGGATAAACTACTGGAATTTTTGTTGTGCAGTGGTTTGTCTTAGTAAGGTGCATAATGAGATTTCCAATAAGCCATCACCCAAAGGAATAAGCCTTTTTCTCTTATGATACCACCACAAGCGTTCACATAACTCACGTGGCAGAAAGCAGCCCACACTGGGCATCGTGTGCGTCCCATAAAGATCAGCTCACACCAAAACGCAATTGTGCTTATAAAAATGTCAATGGTCGCTCTTTTGTTTATTTGCGTTGCAGCAATATTGCACTTGCTAAAATAAAAGACACGGTTCGTCTTCCAAGAAGATGACAATCATATAAAAATCAAGTCTGGACTCATCCTTTGCCTGCCTGGGGCTGCATTTAAAAATGTTATTCCTGGCTTGCTCCACTTAAAGATCTCCGCCCGTATCATTTATCGAGCTGATGCACAGTCTGGCTACTGGGCTACAGCAGATATACAGCTGAGACCCATGGAAAAACATTATGAAAAAAAAAAGAAATCATGTGTCTGCCTCTTGGTTGCTGGATGCCATCCGTAGGCAAATCTGAAGATGATAAAGCTGCATCGCTGTCAGCCAGAACCCTGGTTTAGAATGGAGAGTGGGAATGTGTGGAGGAAAAAAAAAAAAACAATTTTAAGAGGTCTTTAGTGTCTCTTTTGTTTCCACACTGTATTTAGAGACAATGTGAAGTCAACTGCCAAATTGGCTTTGACTGCAGAGCGCGGCTTGGTTTGGTGAGGCTGCTCGGGCAAACGTCTGTGCCAAAAGCTTTACTGGGATTTTGGCATCAGGCACCCAGCAGCAGTTCACGCCACATTGAACCCCTCCAGGAGGCTCTTTGCCATCCCGAAACAGGGGCTAAGGAAAGAGGGCATTGCAGCCATTCCCTCTCCTGCTCCCCAAGGCTCCTCGGGGCTGAAATGAAGATCCTTTGGATGGAAAAGCCAGGGAGAAGACGTGGACCACAGTGGAGACAGCAAAGAGCATGGGGCAGCTCTTGAGTCAGTGGATGGACTGCAGATACGCCAACCATAAAGGAGAGAATGAAACCGGTCAAAAATTACTTCAGAAGTCAGTCAGGAGAGTGCCCCAAGGCAGCCCCTGGCCAGGCCGCAGGGACAGCCCTTGGTCTCCGGGGGGGACACAGGCGCCCCGGGCCCAAATCAGTCACTACAGCTCCTCTGCAGGGTCAGCCTGGAGCAGGGTAAGGCACAGCTCTGCCCTGAGGAGGAAAATACCCAGGCTACCCAGCAGCCACCCTCTCCCCATCGCCTCAGGTCACCCGCAGCCCCGCCACGGCACCCGCCGCCCGCAGACAAAAGACGGTTATTCCCGCCCCTCTCCCATTTAACAGTCCCCTCGACCAATCAGCGCCAGAGGAGGGATTAAAGGGGGATAAAAGCTGGCGATTGACAAGCCCCCGAGACCTTGCTCCTGTACGCGAGGAGGGGGGTGTGGTGAAGTGTGCTGGTAGCCAATCCCCGGGTGCGAGTAGACAACTCGGCCAATCAGCAGAGCGGTGGGTGGAGCCTGCCGCGGGGTCAGGCCGGGAGTGAAGGCGCTCCATCGTTCCTTCCTCTCTCTCTCCCTCCTGCTCTGCTCCCGGCTGGGACTTCTCACCGCGGGATCCCTCCGCCTCAACCGACGGTGCGCGCGCGGCTCTATCCTCCTCCGCCTGCTCGCTGCCTTCTAGCGAGGGATTACTTCCCGCGGTTGTGGCGGCGGTGGGGCGGCTCCGGCGGCAGCGGCGGGGCCCAGCGCAGCGGGACGGGCTTGCGCGGAGGATGGAGGCAGCCGGCGCCCGTCTGAGAGAAGGAGCCGCCCCGTGAAAGAGGACGCGGGAACGCAGAGGCCTGCTCGGGGCCGCCGGGCCCTGCCGGGCGGGGACCCCGCGGCCAGGCCGCGCCTCAGCGCTCGGGCCTGTTCCCCCGGCGGCCACCCTCAGCGGGGGCCCGGCCCGGCCCTGCCCGCCGCCGGGGGCTGCCCCCCGCGCTCCTCGCCGCCGGGCCCCCTCACCCCCCGGGGGGCGGGTTTGCCGGGGGGCCGGGAGCGCGGAGGGGGCCGCTTGGGGGGTGTCGGGGCCTTGCGGGCCCCCCTCGGGGCGCTGCCGCCCGCCCTCGCCGGCGCGGCCCCCAGCAGGGTGTGCTCCCTCCGGGCCGGGGGTAGGAGGAGCACCATGGTGGAGAAGCGGTGCCCGAGGCTGCAGCGGGACGGGGTGTACCGGTGGTTCTCCGAGCTGCCCTCCCCGCAGCGTGTGGAGTTCCTCTGCGGCCTCCTGGACCTGTGCATCCCGCTGGAGCTGCGCTTCCTGGGGGCCTGCCTGGAGGACCTGGCCCGAAAGGACTACCACTCCCTGAGGGACTCGGAAATCAAGGCCAACAACCCCGCCGACCTGGGCAGCCTCACCAACCTGACGGACGAGGTGGTACGCAGCAAACTTTTGGTTTCTCTCGCTCTGCTGGGGTCTGCCCACCGAGAGGCGGCCGGGGTGCTGTTCCGTACCCTCACCCACATCGATTCGGTCATCAACAACTACGGGCTGCAGCTCAACGAGGGCCGCACGGGGGATGAGTTCCTGTTGCTCTTCACCATGGCATCCAACCACCCTGCTTTCAGCTTCCACCAGAAGCAGGTGCTGAGGCAAGAGCTCACCCAGATCCAGAACATCATGGCCAGCACCAGCAAGAATCCCAGCACCTCGACCCTCAACACCATGGCAACCTATCCGGGCTGCCATAAGGTGGGTCTGCTACTTTTGTGCACCATAATGGCCGTGCTGCTGGGCACTGGGTTGTGATTTTAAACCTTTTTTTTTTTTAGTAAGGGGATTCTAGTGATGGCTGGCATCGATCACTTGCTCGGTTGATGATGGGGATGGTTGAAGAGGGAGTTTCTACAGGGTCATGACATTTAAATGAGAAGGGGTTCACCAGGAGATCAACAGGCAGCAGCATAAACCTTAACTGATTGTTTCTGGCAGTACATCTACTGAGGGGACAGTCCCACCAGTGGTGTGTAAGACCAGTGATTTAATAAGGGAAACAAACGTGTAATGTCTTTACATTTGGGAACAAGCATCTGTTCAAAAGTTTCCCTGGAAGAAGCTGGAAAGGAGGATCAGCTTTTGAGAGTAGCTGTCCAGGGCCAAAGGCATCTGGGTGAGCCTGAGTTTTGTTTAGATGAATGTGATGGCAAACATTTTGAGTTTCTGATACTAAATGTCAAGAAATGTTGCGGTTCCCTGTCATCCTGAGTCTCTGGAGTACTGATCCTGGTGTCAGTGGTTCACCGTCATTAACGTGATGTTCCTTCATTCAATTGCCATCAATTAAGCTAGACAGTAACATTTTAGGAGGTGCTGTTCGTAATTAGATATGTTACTGACTGCAGAAGTGCTCTTAGCCTGCTACAGATTAAGGAATCAGACTGTCTTGTCTGAATTTAACCTGATTGCAAGTTCAGACTAAGTACCAGCGACGTGGGTGTGTGTGATCAGGTAACAGGCTGGAGCTCTTGAGGATGCAGGGACTCGGTTAGCAAACGGCCATGTTCCCCTTCTGTTGGGAAGGATGGCGTATACCTAAAGGCTATGGAAATTCCTATATTGGAGCTGTATCCTAAATATAGCTGTTTCTGAGGGCTCAGTACAGATTCCATTAAGTTGAGCGTTGAATTTTGGACTGAGACAGAAATCTATGCTTGGTCTTCCCCTGAATACAAATTTCCTTCCAATCTTATGTTTCTTTGAATGCTGCTGCTTTAATTGTAAAATTTAGATGAGTATTATTAAACTTCAGATGTCTGTTAGTCTTCCCTCCTGTGTTTTTAAACAGTGCTTGTTCCTGACATTTTGTTTTAAGGGGAAAGAACAGGCTATGGGAATACCTCTTTATTCAGTTTAAATGTGAATAAAATATAGATGGAAAGAATATTTCACACAGAACGTAGAAGGGTATAATTAAAACCAGAGAAAGCTTTCTTTCAGATACTTAACTACTTGAAACTTCCCTTATTCAAAAGATGCATGGACCCCAGATTTGAAAGGAAAGACTGTAAATCATATACAAGTTTTCCCAAAATAAGATGAGCAAAAAAAGATAAAATGATGCAGGCAGGAACAATTTTTAGAACACGCTTTCAAGGCTTCACAAATAGTGCACAATTTATGTAGCTGAAAAACTCTGGCACTATTTATGTCAATCTAAGATGGATGGAGAATGCGTCCTACCATTTTTTGTGCCAGCAATAAAGCATACAGGACAGCCTTTATTGGTTTGGTTTTTTTACTTCTGAACTCATTGAAGGGTTGTCTCTTTAAAAATGCATTTTTTAAAAATAAGTTGGTGTTGAAGAATACTGGTGGCTAAGTACAGAATAGTTGAGAGGAAACAAAAAAGGTGACTTTGTTTTCAGTCTCTTGAATATTCATTCTGTTTGAACAGATGCTGATTTCCTTTTTTAAGATTGTTCAGTTTTTTGTGTTGATAGCTGGGTAACTTTGGTACTTTTAGAGTAGGCAGTTGGCTTAAAGCAGGAGTTGGATGAAGCAAGTGGAAAAAAGTGTCTTTCTCCATTCAGCCCTGTTTAAATATGCACAAATAAATTCCAACACTCTGGACTTAGATCTTGTGATGTTACCAAGTTATGTTGTGACAATGCTTGTGTTGTAACATCACCTAGAAAAAAAAATGCCGATGTCAAGAGAAAGTGAGCTGCGCTGGGCTGCTGCCTGCCAAGAGTCTGCGTTCTCCATCCTCTTCAGAATTGGAGGAGAATTTCTTCCCCAGAGCCAGCACTTTCTCATCACTCTTGTTGCTTTACTACAGCTTGGGCTACACTAAGCTGGTACTTGAAGTCGGGGCTGTGTGTTGAGCTGTGTGAATGCTGCTCCTAAATTCTCAAGTGCAGACCTCTCTGAGCTTCTCCTTAGAAAATGAGCTGGAGAAGTGGTCACCATCTGAAGTCCTGAGAAACTTTTGGGAGCTGGAATGGAGTGGATGTGTGATGGCATGCAGACAGGGAGACCTTTGTGAACAGGGCTAGTTATCCTTCAGCCTTTCCCTTCTGATGAGTGTGGGAGTAGGGGCTAACACTTGTGTGACTACCTGGTTTTCTGTATAACTAGAGGTCCCTTAATTCCTGATGATTTACATATAACTTGTTTATTCAAGGAGATGCAACAAAAAAGTTGAACAGTGCTCTTTGTTCTCTTTGCAGAAACAAATGGAAATGTGCTGCTTCTGCTTAGTCCTATTAAAATATGACCCAACTTAATATTAGCTACAGCTTTTTTCCAGAGGATTTGAGCTTGCAATCCCTCTTTCTACCTCCTGTCTCTTTCACATCTTACAACAAAATATCTCAAAATAAATTGTGTATGATAGTGAAGAGACTGAACAGTTGATACAAGATTACTGTAAACATCTCATGATTCTTCAAGTTGCTTTGGGGTAGGTGAATGCAATTAAAGTTGGTTAGTGATGCAAACCACTGCTTTTTGCTGTTGTCTTTTGATGTTTGCTGCAATTGCTGACTACAGGGAGGCTCAAAACAGCTGCTGGTATCTTTTTGCTTTAATTTGTGCTTTTTGAGATTATTCTTGGATTATATGAATCTTAACTTTACGGGAGAAGGTGGCTGTGGCTGGCTTAAAGTAGGTCAGTTCTTAGATTCAAGGTTTCTCCTTGATAGTACAAAGTGAACATTAAGTTTCCTTGCCCTGAGCAGGGAGAACACTGCCCTCTCTACAGCAGGCTGTTGCTTTAGTCTCTGTAAAGATGATCATTTCTGCCCCTTGGCTTGTCATGTATTTTCTTCTGGTTTTGAATGGTGCCAGCTCTTGCAGGACTTGAGTTGTTGATTCTTCAAACTTTTTTCTTGTAGGCATAAAATCTAAGGTTGGCTGCATGGTTTTTAAAAACAAACAGTGCAAAATGTCTTCAATGAAGCCCAGGCATATATCTAAAGAATTGGGTCTTTAAAAACTTTTGGGATTAACTATAATGGGTTTATTTTTAACTGCAAATGATGCAACTGAGTTTTCAGGCTGGTTTTGCACCTTCAGTTGTCTTTTATACCTTTGCCCCAAAGGAGATAGAATGGGTTTCTGGCCAGCACTCAGAGCTTAGCATCTGAAGACTCATTTCTGAACTGATGCGTAGTGCTTAGAGCTGCAGTTTGCAGCTCTCTTTGTAGAGGAGGGGGAGCTGGAAGCATCAGGGCCTGTGAAAACCAGTAGCCAAATGTCTCTGGCTGTGCATGTAGTACCCTATTTGATAGGCAAATTTGTGACCCACAGAGGAAGGAGAAATATCTCAAAACTGTCTCCCAGCATTTTGGAGCCCCATTCAGACTGCTATTGTGTACAACTCATGACCATGAATGTCTCCTTTTTGCTGTAGGTGGAGACTTACATGTTTTTATTCCTTCTTGGTTGCTTTGAGGTTGAAGTCTTTGCAGAACCCCTCAGGCTTATGTCTTGTAGATCATGTCATACCAGGACCTGCTTGGACACTGACACTCATCTAGGCGTAATGTGAATCTCTGCGTGGGCTAATTTTTTCTCTCAAGAAGTCTATACATGTTAGTAACCCTGAGGACATCACTACCAGAACTAGAGAAGTTATTAATGAATCTGTCGCCTTGTATTTCTTGGAGTTGCTTCATCTCCTCATTGAGATCATGGTGTAAAATCAGGGAAATAAGGTGATGCTCTGGCTACCAAGTGCCTGCTCTGCTCACTGGCTGTCGAGAGCTCTTCAGTGCAGGTAGTACTGTGATCTTGTGTGGCTTCAGCTGCAGAACCAGGGTCAGAAATAGGTCTGACTGCGGTTTGTTTGCAGCTGAAAGGAGATAAGAGGCAGTGACACTGTAGTTATGTGCCTGTTCCAGGTTGATATCTTGTGAATGGGAAGAAGGGCTCTTGCCTAGTCAGATTCCAAATACTGCACCAACGGCTATTCCAGGTTTATAGCATAAGGGGCTATTTTTCACCCGTGGTAATTCCATAGGCTCATCTAAAACTTAGAAATGACTAAAGACTATGTACTGGGAGCTGTGCAGAGCTGGTGTTCGGATACATTCACCTTTCTGCACCACTTGCTACAGGTGATTGGGGTACATATCTTCAGAGATTTTTATTTCATGTGTGGAATGCAGAGTTGGAAAAAAGCTTCTTGTTGGGTTGAAATGGAAACCTTAAGCCTTCAGAGTAAGCAACCTAGCTATTAAGGGATCTGTCAGCTGCCTTTGGCTTTTATGTTAGCTTTGTAGGGATAGAATAAATCATGAAAAACTTTTTTTTTAGCCTCCTAACCCATTGAAGGTATTTCATAGCTTTAGTAGATTACCATCTTAATAGCAGTTGCTGGTTAGATTAGAAGTGTTTGCTCACTCATATCAGTAGCTGCTATCTCAGGAACGATCTGATTTTCAAAAACATGTGAAATCAACCTCAGGAGCTGTAGGGGCAGGTCTTGTGGCTTCCAGGTGGCGACATGTGCCAATCTTTGCATGTTCTTTGTGTTCTGGGAACTTGAGGCAACAAGGATTACACACGCCTGTTGATGTTGCACTTAAGAAGTGTGAGGCTTCCAGTTCTGGCTCATTTCTTACTGATGCTCTTGTTTGAAAGTTTTTGTGACTCTGATGAAATGGTTCAGCCTCAAACATGCAAATGAACACGTAAAGGGATCCTTGAAAGACAGTGGTCTCATGTAGTTACAGTATTAGTTACCACCAAACTCACTTTGCCTAATCATGTGCTATGTGATGAACTTGAATTTGAAACCCTAAATTAGTTTGCTTGGGAAATGGACTGTGCATCCAAACACCAGGGGCACAGCAGCCAAAAAATTTGTGTTGAGCTAATAATGTTGTTTTTTCCGTGAACTGTTTTCCCATTTTTTTTTTTTGCACAGGCTGAATGAAGTTTTTAAGAGTTCATTCCACTTCACTTTTTAAATTTACTTTTTTTCTACTAATTACCTTGTAAGTGTTGTCAGTTAATCAACATTGAAGCAGGCTGTGTCTCTTCTGGAATAAAAATGCCTGTTGGAAGGTGTTGGACATTTTGAACTGTACCAGGCTTGAAACTGCCTTTTAATTGCATCGGTGTAAGCTGTATGCAGATCCTACCTGGAAAAGCAGAGCCTGCAGTTCACCACACCTAACAGGCATTCCTGTGGCTAACTTCAAAGGTACTGAGCAGCATCCTTGCTTAGATTTAACCCTTTGGTTTAGTGTGGTTTTTTTAAAATGTTTGAATTGCTAAAAGTGAGATCCTGTCATCTTTCAGCTGAACATTAGGTACAGCACTGCCTCTTTCTAGGGCTCTGATTCCCCTCCAGCCTTCTTAGTGCTGCAGTACCTGTGATGCTTTTCTCTGAAGGGTGTTCTGGTAAAGGGACGTGTATAGTCACTTCTATATTCAAATACTGCAGTGTCTGTTTTACTGCTTGCTCTAGAACAATTTTTCCCTTAAAAAAAAAAGGCAAATATGGGTATATTATTCCTGAGAATATGGTAAGTTTCTGTGAATCCCCAGGATCTTATTACAGAAAGGCTAGGTCTAATTTCTCTGTCAAAATGAGAACCATTGTTACTCTTAAACTAGAATTTGACTTTACTCTTTGGCAAAAGAATTGCAGCAAGTTGGATTGAAGTTGTTCCCTACTTAGATTTGAAATGGGTGTTAAACCTAGCTAAGAGATGTCGATATGGTCTAGATCTGGGGCTTTTTGGGGGTTTTGTAATGAGCAACCATCTAAATTCCTTGCTCTTGCCTCATACTAAAATAGAATTTTTCCTTTGGTCCCTTTGTTATGATTATCCAATAATTAACATTGGAAAGGATAAACTTTTTAACAGGTGTTCCGGCCACTATAGGTTTTGGGTTTTTTGTAAATAGCTGAAGTGAATAATCAATTAGTTATGAGTAAGATATTAATTCTAATTAAAGGCCTGCCAAGTCATGATGATAAACAGTGCAAGTGAATATTTCTCATGCATACTATAAATTCTTTTCCAGTGTCCTATTTTTTTCTACCATAAGTAGTTTTATTGCACTCAAGCCATTATTGAAGTGGATATTGAGGAGAGGAAGGGGGAGAAATAGAATTTGGTGAATTTGTGACTTGTCAGATAACTTCTGCCAACTTTGTTAATTTGTGAATTGTTACAGAAGAGACCAGAGTGGCAATGAACCATACTACCAGAGAAAGGCTTACGGTATCCCTGCTTGGATTATACTTCAGCAGATCTTAGAACTGCTTTTCTGGCTGTCCTTCTACCTCCCAAATGTAGGTACTGGCCCTGTGGGGGCGATTTCCCACCCATGTGCTGGCAACATAAGGGTGGGAGCTCTGAAGTCAGCATAATACTAACATTTTAAAGGCAGATGTCATTAAGGGCTAAAGGCTTGTATAGCAGATAGGACTGTGCTACACTTTGAATTCTCTTGGGAGCTGTAAGGTCATCTTCCCTTCTGGCAGCTGTGCTTTTAGCTCTAGGTAGCATTCAGGTGAAGAAATAGAACATGCTTGTACATCAGTGAGGGACGGAGAAGAGAACTGGTTGCACCTGCAGCCTGTCCGGAAAGCTATAGTAAATCCTGAAAGATCAGGTAGATGAAACAAGCTGTTGTTTTGTAGCTTATTGTATTAATACTTTTTTTCTGTTGCCTTTTATGGAGAGTTTCTTGCTTTAGAGTTCAAATTTTCGCTCAGTGTATCTTTTCAGTGGGAAATCCCACGTATTCTGCCTGTTTGGCAAGCTCCTGTGGTTAACTGTTGGAGACTAGTGGTGGCAGAAAACACTGCGTTTGCTAATATTAAAGAATTCTGAAGCTTTGCAGAGCGCAGCTTCACTTGCTTGGTTTATAGGGTGAGTGCATGTCTTTGCACAAACTCGAGCTGCAGGCTGTTTCGAAGTGCTGCTTTTGGCTGGCTGTTCTGAATGGCAACCGCACACTGTAATGTAATTAAAGTCCAGTTACTCTATGGTACATTTATTTCCCTAGTATTAACAAAGTATTCATAATTCTTCAAGCAAAGGATTTTTAGTGGAAATGGCTTAGTCTGTAAAATATAACCCAGTCCATCTGCTCTACTGAATTTATAACGGAGCTTTGTGGCAGGTGTGGGATTGTCCCATAGCATTGAAGTACTGCACGCCTCATTTCATTCCAGTAATAGTCCCACAGGACTAGAGCATCTGATCTATTATCCTGTTTGACTGTGAATTGCCTCTTCCCCCTTTGTGTTTAAAGATGGATAGCTTCTTACCAATTTCCTATGAGGATGGCTGGGGGACCTTTTGTAGCTGTTGATAAATATGGACACACCTGACTTGGTGGCACCTGGTGCTTACATCTTTTTTTTGGTAGGACCTGGCTGTTAGAACTGCATGGATTCCTAACACAAACCAAACACTTCCAGTTGTGTTCATGCCCCAGTCCAACAAAGCAACTAACCACATGTAAATTTAGTGTTGAGCAGTGTTGAGGACTTGACTAAGTAAAAAGCTGGATGTGTTTGAGTGTTCCTTAAACATCCTTGTGGAAGAACGCAAATCTTCAAAAGGAGTTGGTTTTAATTTTCTTCCTAACAGTCAGGTATTTGCGTACATAAGTAAATGCAGAACTGGTGCCTGAGGCTATGGTTTCACAAGCAGCCTGGCAGAGTAATGACTTCTTGCTACTAGGAGGAAGATTTATGCTCAGCCTTGCTTCTCCTGGTTTTGTAGTCCTGGTAGATTTTGAGTCCTTGCGTTGGTTTCTCTTGTTTCTGGCTCAGACTTAGCCTGCTGAACAATCTCATGCATTGGTAGGCTGACACCTGGGTGTTAGCAGTGCATTTTTTTCCAAATTTGGGAACCTGAGTTGTGTACCTGCATTGGGAAATAGCAGCTTGTCTGCATAAGCATGCGAGGGCTGAATCCTTGCCATAGAGCTTCTGCTGGAGCATTTTGTAAACAGGATCGAACTGTGTTTAAGACCTTGGTGTTAACCTCAAAATAAGCTGCTGTTAATACTCACTAATATGAAACTGGCAGGAGTGAATGGAGCTGGCTGGGTTTTTTCCCCCCAGACTTCAGTACTCCAATTCCTGAGTGCACTTCTACATGTTAGGTGCATCAGCCTCAAACACGGAGGTCAGTTTATGATTATGAAAAACCTTTAATGGAGGACTTCTAAGGAAGTATTGGCAAGTTTTCCTGCGTGATCAATGGGAAAATGTGTTCATGTGGCTTTTAGCTGCAGCCCCAGTATCTCACTTAACTGACTCATTGCTTTTGTATTTCGTTCACTTTTCCTGTGTAGTGCATGACCTAAATTTCATACCTAGCCAGGTGCAGAAATCTGTATTTCGTCCCCTTGGATCCTATATCACTGTTTCCTTAGGTTAGAAGTCATGTTACCCTTTAGGAAGTAAGCTATGTTGATTTTCAGTGTTGGCTCCACTTCAAACTAAGTCAGCAAATACTTTGCTATTAAACCATATATTTTCTGGGTTCTGTTTAGTTATTTTGAAAAGGAACATATAATTGCTGTTTGGGTAAAACTCTTACCACATCAAGTTTGACTTCTATCAGTCCTGTTATTTTTGTGAAATACTTTTGCTACATGAAATGTTAGTCATTGTCCCTGGGGAGCAAAGCTAACAGTTACTGGCTCTGGCTTCACAGATTTATCAGTTTCCACATTGATGTTCACTGTCTCAGATAGTGGCAGAGCCACTTCAGGTAGCTGTGGCTGAAAGAGAAACACTACCTCTTGAATTAACTGTCCCCGGTGATTTTGCAGTTTGATTTTTTTTTTCTGTGTGCTTTTTGATGGATCAAAGGTTTTGGAGAGATTTCCAGAACTTTTTTTTCACTGTCCCAAGAAGATCTGTGCCTGTTTGTACATCTCTGATGCTGAGAAGAAAATCACTACACTCTGCTGAAAAAAAATGTTATTGTTTGGCAGGTGAAAAGGGAAAGATGTGACTGGCTGAAATTATAGCAATGACTTCCAATACCTTGACATGTTTATGTTCAATCCTTGAGTCAGTTGTTTCTCTTCCTGGTTAACTGGGGAGGGCCTCAGGGTGGCATTCTGTGATCCTTCTGTCTAGCCCTTGTTGGGAAGGACATGTAGTTGATACCAGTTTTGATAGTGTCTTTATTACTATGGGGAATGAGGAACATAAGAATTCAGGCTCAGCCTCAGTTATTCATCACTACCTCATGACTTTTCTTTGTTGTTATTTTCAGTTATGGCTGCTACTTTAACTTGGAATTCAAGAGACAAACTAGGTTTTAATCTGGGAAACCAGAAGTTCATCTGTGAGCCAGATGCTTTGCTATGGAGGGAGTAGATGCAGCATTAGAGTTGAGTAAAAATACTTTAAAAATCTGCTCTGCACCCATTTGAGTGCTGCATCTTCTAGAGTCATAAGTCTACAGGCTGCTCTGTTCAAACAATTTATGAATAATCTAATGAAACTGTGGGTGGGTGCAAGAGGACTTTCCTTCTCCCTGGTTCTGTACCAAGTGCTGTGCTGAGGGTAAGAGTAGGTATAGTGAAGAGTATTTCTATCGCTTTAATACTCTGGGGTTGGATTTGATTAGTCTTCATGTCATCAGTTCCTGCTGATGTTCTCAAATAATTTCAGTTGAAAAATCCAAAGTCTTCTGTTGAAATGTCTGATGTTGTGCCCTTAGACCTTGAATGATTTGTGAATTTTCCTGCATTTATAAAATGTCACTCCTGTGGGTTGTTATATGTAGCCTGAACGCTTTTGGTTTCTGTGCTGCCAGCCTATCCACGGTTACTGCTGCTGTAGAGGACAAGCCTTTAACAGTCTGTGAACAGCAGATGCTTATTCTTCAGTGACATCTTGGCTTTCTTCAGAGATGTTATGGATCCTAAAAGGTCCAAAGCAGTTTGCTTACCACTTCTCAAAATCTGAAACTCACTGGAATGCCTTGTTCTTTATTTAGAAACCAGCGATTACTTATTAAAAATTCTATTTTTTTTAAAAGCAATTGTTTGTGCTTAACCCAAGTTGGGGCTTACAGCAGGGATCAGACATACTTCCAGAATTTACCTGGCACTGAGGTTCTGCAGTTCAAGTTGGACAAGTCCTTCCTGGGCATCTGCTGTTAAGCTTTTGCTAGTGTTTCTCCCAGCCCTACCAGGACAGTATCTTCTGCAGCTCATAGCTGATGGTTTATTGTTCCTCTGTGTCTTGTTTGGCCTCAAATTTAAATAAAAAAGCTGTTACTATTTTGGAAATAAGACTTCGATTTGCAAAACATTTTTCATTATTTTACTTTCCCTTAGCAAATCTAAACCTTTGCAGTAGTGGTATGTTTAAGTCAGTGGAAAAAATTATTTAAAATTTGGAATGAAAGCTTTAAGCAGTCAGATTCCCTGGTTATAACACCATTCAGCTCACTGACAAAGTGTTCCATTTGGAACTAATAAGAGCTTTGCGATTTTTCTAGGCCAATTTGAAACTGCTCCGCTTTGATGTGTGCCTGAATCAGATAGTATACGAGCTCAGTCAGTTGAGACACGAGCTAAATTAATCTCTACCAAATATATTAAAATTAAATCTTCATGGAAAGAATTGGAGGTTGTATATAAACAAAACGTAAATTTTAAACTGCACGCGATGCTTATTGCAGGAATAGTGGAGAGAAGGGAATAATGTGAGATAGGAGGCAATATGTTGTAACAAACGGCTTGTTTGGAGATTCTTCTGAAACCATGTGCCTATGTTCTTAGTTTCAAGTACTGTAAGTGTTGATATTTGCTGCTCTGAGTATTTGGAACCTGGTTATTTAGGATAACATAGTCTTCCCTGAATCTCATTTTCTAGCTTCCTGTGTCACTCGGTGGCAGTTCTGAATTCTACCAGGGCCAGGAGGATCGTGGTGTCATCGCTTAGTCTGCTGCAACTTCCTCTCTGCAGCAATCCATGGGAGTGAGAGTTTAATGAGCTCCAGGAGAGACACTGAGATAAGCTTTGGTAAAGACTGACTTTGGCAAGGGGGCTTCAACTATTCCCCACCCTCCCCCAGGCTTAAAGTTCAATGGCCAGCTTTTCTAATGGGAAACCCTGATACTAAGTGTTTGTTACTGGTGGAAAGCTGTGCTGAAGAAGCATGCCAATACATTTTATTTTTGATCAAAAAGTAGATTAAGTGCTGAAAAGGAAGGCAGGTACTTGTAATCCTGCTTTCTTGTGACACTCATCTGTTTTTGGATTGATTTCTTCACACACAGGGATGTCAAGTATACCAAGTCTTTCACTGGTGCTACTGCCTTTGACTGCATTTAGATCTACACATGCTAGTTTTAAAGCTAAGGAGTTTACAACAGGTAATTGTATAGAGGTAGAGATGTGCTATTTTTGGCTTGCACTGTGTATTCTGATTGATGTCAATGTATAAGGTTAATGGTAAAAGCAAAATCTTGTTTTAAGCATAAATTGTCCTACCTCGTGGCACTGTCTCAAGTAGTCAGGGTCTGAGTGAGCCTGTTTCCTTACAGGGACCTGTAGTCTCTGGTGTTAGTGACCATGAATAAAGGATGACTTCTTTTGTTATGTTGAGATGCACATACTCTCCTGTGATTTGTGGAAGGCTAAAATCCAGGTGAAATTCTCCCAGCAGCTCTCCATACCAGGATTTAGTACATTCAAAACTGGCAATTGAAATTCAAGCATTAGTTATGAGTGCTTTTGTTAGTCTTAACTACCTCTTTAAAGCACACTTTGCTCTTTAAGATACTTAAACCCTTGTGTTCAGTTCTGCTAATGGAACTCTTCATCCACTTCTGCTTCTCATTACCTAGAAAACAAGAGAGGAATTGCCTTGCTTATGAGGCAGGCATTCAATGCTTTACTACAAGTAATAGATGTGTTTGTGTTCCTACTTGTGAATGCTCTTGTGGACAGCAACTGAAGTGGGCAGTGTTCCATTCTGCTTTTTCTAAGGACTTGTTTGGTTCTGTAGTTTTAAGTAATGGTGAAAATATGTTTTCTTATGCGGAATGCAGTTTGGAAGGTACATATTAGGCCATGAAGTCTGTTTTGACGATGCAGCCTTCTGCTTGGGCTTTTTTTAGTGTGCAGTTTTTCATTGAAATATGGTGATGATAGCAGGCTCTTAAATGGCAAAGACAAGAAAATCAGCATTTTGCTAAATTGGAATTCGTTCCTTGTCATCTGTGTAGAAATACTTTGAAATGCTTTGCATCTGTGTGAGGTGACATAATAAAAAAAATGGTATTTTTCCAAGAACCCTTTTCCCCTGGTTTTCATGTTGAAAAGTTAAGAACGGCAGTGTGGGGAGGTTAAGGGTCTCGCAATATCTCTGTAATTGACTGCTGTGTGGCTATTGTTTAAAAAAGAATTATACTTTAAGTAGCTTTTTAGATTAGCCAAGCTAATCTAGATTTGTGAGCAGCTGCTGACTGAAACAACTTCCCTGAACTGTTAGTTGTGGAATGATCAGTAGTAACACCCCTTGGTTTTAAAAGAAGCAAATGTCTCTAAACTGCCTTCGAAAGGGTTCTGCTCACTCTGGAGGAAGGTGTGATATTTGCCCATTGCCTCGGTTTATTTTATTGGATTTTTGTTGTTTTTTTTTTTTCTTTCCAGGTCAGTCCAAGGTCTGAGACCCCTATCAACAGTGTCAGTAACAGTTTGGAAAATGTACTACATACATCAACACATTCCATTGAGGAGTCATTACCCAAGAGGCCTTCAGGGAAACACTCCAAAGGTGTGTCCTCTTCCACATGCATGCTTCCAATGGGGGAACAAACTTGTATCTCTTGATGGCGATTACTGTGATTGGAGACTGGAATTTTGCTGCTTTATTTCTGGGTTGGGTTGAGCAAAGGAAGTGGTAGAAGGGTTTTTGTAGGAAGTGTATCAGTGAAAAATGGTCAGCGAGAGACAATGATGCTTATTATTCTGCTGGGAAATAAGCAAGAAAGTTCCTTATGAGTTGAAATACTAGCTTAGCTCTCCTGAAATGCTCTCAAAGAGTGACTGTCTCTGACATTCTACCTCTCATCCCTGTAGTAACAGGTTATTTTTTGGATGGAGCATATGGTGATGAGTGTTGCTTTACTGGGGAAAAGAAGGGCATTTGAAACAGCAGTTAGGCTTCTGCTTCCACCTTTCGTTTGGTTCCCAAGAATGTGTAAGTGAGAAGCTGAGGGAAGAAGAGTGGAAGATAGACTGCTTGCACCTTTCTCAGCACACTTGTGCACCCTGAATGTTGTTACAAAGTGAGTCTGGTTTTTGTAATGCTGTGTTGAATGCTGACCTGGCTAAAAACTGGGCTTAGCGAATTTGAGTTAATAAGTATGCATTCTATTTCTGTGCTGCAGGCTATGATTACAAATATTAAAATATCTAGGCTAAAATGTGACTAACTGTATTTTTGTTTAATGCATACAAAAAGCACTGTTAAGTGAAGAAAGTCTTTGAACTGTGAGCTGCAATTTGTGTAGAACAGCTTTTGTGAACTTTGTGTTATTAATAAAAATAGCAGGGGAAATATACTATTGCATTAGCAGCCCTAGTGTATTGCCTTCAAATGTTGTTAAAAATACTGTTATGGACCATAGCAATTAACTTCTTATTTGGAATTCATCTTCAGAGTTCTGTTGCATTCTCTGCCACTGGATTGCCCCATAACCTTGCAAATATTTCAGTACCATGGAAACGGTGATCAGGAATTTCAGAGAGCATCTTCACTTAGAGGAACTGATCCAGATTGGAAAGGGTTAAGTGTCCCAAGGAAGTATTCTTAGCTTGCCTCCCCCAGAGCTTCTTTGCTGTGACATACTCAACTATAATCCCAGTAGCTGTAAGTAGCAATAATTTTTTACAGCAGAATAGTGCTGTAAGTAGCTATTTCTCCAGCTGTAAAAGTTATCAGGGTGGAGGAAAATGCAACACTAAGCAGAAGCATGGCTAGGTTTGTGGGTTTCGTCTGATTAAAAATAGGACAGAGTTCAACACTGTTTTCATTTGTACTCTGTGATTGCTATTCCAGTACCATATATGCTAAGATTAGTCATGGTACACTGTGAAAATTAATTAGGTTTTCCTCTGATCTGTTTTGATCTTCTAGAATACCTGCTTAGCTTTCAGAGAATGTGGCTTTTTAATTTATAGATTGCCTTAGTGTGATAGCTGGTAAAAGAGTTTTACTAACTGATACTCTGCTTTCTGGTTCACCAGCAGTGAAGATTGTGAGTTCTCCTTGATGTATGATGATCTGCCTCTTAGGGTGGAGTACAACTGAAGATTATTTGCCAGCCTGGAACCACCATTGCTTGCTTGCAGATTTCTAAGTCTCCTAGCAAAGAGACGCATCGCTTAATTTAGCAGGACCCGCTAACTTTTTAACCTGGAGCACGTGGCTTTCAGTCATGAGAGTACAGGATGGACAGGTTGCTTGGCCAGTTGTGTAATTCTTGTGTTGATATTTTCTAGTAAGTCTTGTTTCAGACAGCTCGAGGGGACAGGATTTCTTCTCACTTGTGGTCAGAAATAGCAAGGTGCGGAAGTTTGTTGTTCCTCTCTTGGCAAAGTACTGGAGCTGGAGGTATCTTGGTTAAAAAGGCTGTAGCTGAAACAGAAGGAAAATGAGAGAGCTCATGAAAGGTGCTGTATCCATTGTGCTTAGTTGAATTAGAGACAGTTTGTATTAATCAGTGAATGGTTTTAAACCTGATTTGTAGAAATGTCAGTTATAGAACATACTCTGCAGTTGAACAGTGAATGGGTTTGTAGTAGGCTTGGACTTGAAAGCTCTCAGTGGCTGCATTGTCCCTAATCCACGCTTTGAAACTAGCTTTTTGCAGAAAATATTTCAAGTTTCTACATGGGAGAGAGACAAGCCCCTTCTTCCTTCTGTATGTATCCGTGGTAAAGCAGGGTAAACCAGATGGATGTTTCTGCAAAGTGAGGAGTTGTGACACTGGGAAGATCCTGGACCTGTTGACAAAAGCATTTCGGGTATCTGTGCTTTATCTGAACTTCTATTTTATGAAATAAAAGTTCAAGACTTGGCCTATGCCAGTTTAGAAAAAATAGGGATGGGTATTAACATACAAGATGTGGGCCTCTTCTGAAGTGTAAGAGCTGTTACACACAGTATAAATTGTGCTTTTTACTCATTTTTTGGATTGGTAATTTAGGATTGTTCAAACCTGTTTCTGTGGATGTGGAAGCTATCTTAACCGGAGGTAATTTCAGGAAGCGGAGACTTTAACTATGGTTTTAACACTGATCTGAACAAAAGAGTCAAATGCAAATGAAGACTGGGCATTTTTTGCAGACTCTGATTTGAGTGCCACACAGTCTTCCTTGTGGTGCCCTAGGCTTTCTTCCATGATACTACAAGAATTGAACCAGGGCAAATATAGCTGTGGAAGGTGTCCATGTCAGAAATGCTGATTCCAGTTTCAAAGATGAGATTTTATGGCTGGATAGGCACTTATTTTAGCAGTAGTTGGGCTGTGAGTGACCGTCCCTTCTATAGGAGGTTTGTGTTTCCCAGCACAATACCAACAAAGTCAGCAAACTTACTTGGAGGGATTCTGATAAAGGCCATGAGACTGATTGTCTTAAGTTTAGGATTTTACCCTACATTTTCTTGGGAGTCACCCCAGAACCTTTTCCCAGTAGCAAGTGACCCCGGTGGTTAAAGAAGGTCACTGGTTAAAATGGTATATTCACCAGCAGCTTTTGTTTTGCAGGCGGTCCTGTGCTGGTAGCTAAGGGAAATTTGGTTATTCTGCCAAAGTCCAGAAGGAACCATCTGACCTCCGGGAAGTCCCATTCACAGAGCTAATTTGTAACGAGCCTATGGATGTGGAGTTGTTCTGACCTTGTGTGGCAGTACACAAAAGAGTAGTTATGGTTATCAAAGCTGACTGAAAAATTCAGTTTATTTTGTGTTCTCTAAAAAAAAATAGGAATTTCCTGTACACGAGCTGTTATTAATTATACTCACTGTAAGGTTCTGAGCAGAACGATTTGGCCAGTAGGTGGATAGCACTGTAGGCAAGTCCTACTCTGTGCATGTGACATATTTTAGCAATGTATTAAACATGGTCAGTGACCACAGCATATTTTCCAACAGCACAGCGGAATAAAATACATTAGACCAGATGTTGCAGTGCAGAACAAAAAAATCTTTATAATAAAGGCAACGTAAGTCGCAAAACACTACAGTACAAGGACTGTGCAGTCTTCATATTGTAATTTTTTGTAAGACTGCGTTGAGTTCTGATTTGTCAGAGCCTCTGTTTTAAATTTTGTGTTGGTAAGATGTTCATTGCTGCTTCGCAGGTGGCACTTACCACTGGTTTCCTCTATAAAGCATTCTGGAAGATAGTTTCCTTGACTGAACAAATCTCATTTTCTGTAAATGACAAAAATTCCCCTCTTCTTGTGTTTCCTATATATTTTATCTTGCTTTTCCGTTGTTGCCACACAAAACCTCAAAATTGTCCCTGAGCCAGCCTGATTTCAGATGAAGCAACTGTTGAAATATGATCTTTATATAGTGAAACTGAATCACAATTCTTGCAACACATGCATCTAATGATAGGCACAAAGCTTTTAGATGTAAAATGGGTGCAGTAGGCTTTATTCTACAATTTGTACTCCATTTAGGGCTCCTGCTGAGGACAGTGAAACTTCTTGCTTAATTGAACGTATGCTTTTAGCCCACATGGAGGGTTCTGCAAAGCCTCACCAGTGTCCCAGGCTGGAATAAATACATAGAGCAGCACCGTGGGCAAAAGGAGCTGCAGTCTGTGGACATGAGGAGGAAAAAACTTTAGAGAAAATCCATCTCAGTAATGTATTCATTTAATTTTGGATTAATATTAGGATTTAAATGATATCCTTGTTTGTGGTAATCCTGTTGACCTTAGGAAGGATATGAGTTGTAGGTGGGTTAAGCTGATTGTTAGGTACAGCAGAGCTTTGCTATCTAAATTGTTTCTGTACAATAGTCAACAGAAGCATGGTATAAACTATCCAAATTTTTAACGTCTATTTTTGCTACCCATTTTATTTTCCTTGGCAAAATGTATTTGTATGGTCTTGCACCTTTTTTTGTCTCCCACTTGCTTGACTCATCCATTTTCCACAATAAATTAGACTGCAGGAGCTCTCTTCATTAATGGCAGTCAGCAGTCTTCCTGAAATGTTCGACACCAGCTGTTCAGCCTATTGAAGGCAGGGAGAGAATATGGGACAGGGGAGAAGCTCCAAAATCCTTTTGGTTCAGGGTACGACTTTATAGGGCCTTGTTCTGCATCAGTTGTGTAGCTGGATTATTCTATTTTTAAGTAAATGCATCATCTCCAACAATATTGGGTCAACTGCTGTTAGGGTAGGGCTTAAAGAAATATTTAGGCTATGATAATCCTTCAGGAAAAATCTCCCTCTACCAACTGTATATAATTTTTCAGCTGTTTGTGTATGTCTTCATTCATTTTATCACTGAAGTAGAACTCTGCTTCTGGATGTCGGCAATGTTAGGTTGTTAGATCACACCCAAGGCATTGCATTCCCGACTTACTGTCTCGAATAGACTATTTTTATGAGTATTGAGTATTTAGTTCATTCTATCAATCAAATCTAAGGATTAGGGTACTTAAAAAAAGATGTTTTGATGTTGCGTATTTTCCCCTGTGCTAAAAGATGATCGTATGTGAAACTCCCTGAAGCCTGTATGTTGCATGAGTCATGCAGCTTGGTCTTCAGTAGTTGAGGGTGGTGTTCAATTAATGTTGGAGGTTTAACTTTGCAACAAAGACAATACTCTGAGGTTTTACACTCCTGAGGCTCCACTTGGACTCTGGCAGATTTGTTGTTCACTGTTAAGTTAACTTTTGTTTGTTAGAGGTTGGAGCTGGTGTTTCTTTGTCATCCTTGTCACCTCCCTTTCCATATAACTCATTGATAGTGAAAATCCTTTATGAAGGCAGGGGGTGAGAGGAGAGGAAATGGGAATTTAAAAAAACTTATTGAAGGGTAGAAAACATGTCATGCAGGACTTCAAGAAGAAACGAAGGTGAACATTAACTGCTGATTCTGGCAATTCCTGCTGCAACCTGGTGGCAAATGGCTCACCAGAACTGGACTCTTCTGTGTCTGCTTGAAGATTGAGGAGGGGGTGTGTGAGATGTTCGGAAATGCTCAGCTGTTCTGTGCATCTCTTTAGAACTTCACACCCTTTGACATCTGGATATGTCTGTTTCGAAATACCTGATTTCACTGCTGTGCTAAACAGAGGGATCCGAGAATTTAAAATCAATGGTGTGCTTATCCTACCTAGGCTTGTTTCCCCTTAACTAAATTGGACAAAAAAAAATCCCTTTAAAGAAGCGAATGGGAGTGATTCACTTGTATTCCTAGAAAACCATAATGTCCTTGCCCTGTTTTTTTACCTACTGTCACAAGTGTACTAATGACTAAATGGCAATTTTCTTGCGTATGGCGTGCTTAATAAGCTTTTACAGCTGGTTAGTTGGTAGGTGGTCAATGTTCTTTCCTTTCTTATATCATTTTTTTGTTAAATCCCCCATTTTCCAAAGCCCACTTTTCATTTTCATGTGAGTTTACATTTGGATTATTTCTTTTTTCCAAAAGGTGTCTCCCTGAGGGTGTGATAAGCTTAATGTAGAATATTTTTTTCAATAAGTAGTTGGAGTTTTTACAGGTAGTTGCATATAAAATTAGAAATGTTGTCATCCCTCCCAGATTTTTGGGTCCAGATCTGAAAAGTCATGAGAACTTAAAGTAAATCTTAAGAGGGTTCTTGCTTGACCTTTGTCAGCATTAAAATTCTCATATTGGGGCTGCATAGGAGGTTGGCAATTTTTGAAAGAATTGGAGTACAGTAGGGAAGAGATACAAGATACTGTGGGACTTAACATTAGAGAACTTGGTGATATTGGGAATTGGAAACAATTCTGGTTTCAGGTAGGGCAGTAAGTGACAGGAGGAGCTGCATTGTTGGTAGTACTGAGCACGGACATGACATACTGGGCTGGTTTGAAAATGAGGAGTGGGTAGAGAGGAAGGATGAGAACATTTCACCAAAAAAAAAAGTTGTTTATTTTGCCAACAATTTTATTTGCTTCCCCTTCTACTCCAGCAAGTATTTCTTTACTCTGCTTCCCTTCTTCCTAATCTGGAAGTGACCTTATTTAGTAAATGACAATGCTTTATTTCCATGGCAGTGAGCAGGATTTCTCACATTCAGTATCTGGCACAAGGGAACAGATGGACTGCAAAGAAGAAATGACGAATGTAATAATACTTAAGCTAGTGAGAGAGACCTTTTGCAAATGGTAACTCCTGAGTCTGACTGCAGGACGTGTGCAGTTAGAGAAGAGGAAATTGGTCATGGTTTTCAAACTGGGTTCTCCTGCAGTTTGACTACCAGCTGATGCCAGCCTTGATTCACAGGTCAGAAGACAGTGGGCAATTATTTTTTTTTTTTTAGGCTGCAGATCAAGCTTGGAAGGAGGTGGTGCCTTGTGGCCCTTGAGGATTACTGTGCGAGAGCTACTGGTTCTTGTCTTCTAGTTAAGGCTTTGCTAGTGATTTACTGTAGAGTCTTGTTTATGTATCCGTAAAGTTAGGGTAGTTCTTGCTTCACATCAGGGCTGACTTAATATTTGTATAGCTCTCTGAGAAACAACTCAGCTTTCTGTCAAAATGTTTGGGATTTTTCTAATTGGTGGGCAGAAAGGCTCTTTGGAAACCCTTGGAGACAGAAGCAAGTTTTCCTCCCCTTTGTTTTGCTTGGATAGTTAAATATTTCTTTCTTAAATTACATATGCCTTCAATGACTTATCTCCTTTTGCTAATAACCAAATGAGAAAATGGTGCTATTAATGTTGGGTTCATTGTCAATAGACTCAAAATTAAGAAAAAATTAAGCTGCGGAACAAGCAGTGAAATTCTGTATATTCTATTTTATTGGAGCTGTTTAAGGAAAGTTGGTTTCTTCTGTTTAATGCAGGCTTAATGTAGCTGTCATGAACTACATCTGTTGAAAAATGCCAGAGCAGAGCCAGATATTGAGACCTGGATTAAGAGATTTGACAGCTGTATGGGTAATGAAAGCATGGAGAGCTGTTTGTGGGTTGATGCTAAGAAGTAAATTGAGAAGAAAATCTCATTTGGGGATTGCAGATAGTGGAAACTGGGAGAACTTCAAGGGGTCTTACTGTCCCAAACCCCCATATAGCAGGAGATCTTGTACTTTCCTGACTCATTTGATGCTAGTGCAGCCTGATGTGTCTCTGGAATAGAGGAATTGTGGCTCTGATCCATGTGGTATATCTGTGCCTTGCACAAGGAGCAGAGGAGACAAATGGCCAACTTTGGCATTGTTGAGCTGCTTTGTCAGATTTAATTTCTAATTTCATTTTCTCTTGGTCTTTTATGCTGCAATGTCATAAGCTGTAGTTATGCAAAACAATGCTTTTGATTAAAGCAAATTTTATTTCTTGGGTGCAAGGAAATGCTAAGCTGAAAGGTTAATGTTTTGTTTGCTTTTTAACTTCTTTTATCCCCTTGGAAAAAAACCCACAGTGGACTTGCTGCATTACTTCACTGCCTGGAGTGGATGCATTTCATCAGCGCATGGTGCGGTTGCTATTTTTAACAGTAACTCAAAGGGGTAGCCCTGCTAAAATTACATCATTAATATACACAGCTGAAAGGAAACGGCATGAAGCACAACAGTGCCTTAGCAGATTATCTCTGTTGTGTCTTCTGTGGATGAATTATTCAATGTGTATCATCCAAGCAGAGATACAGTTGCCCCCCCATATTTACAAAGCATTCAGATTGTTTTATTGTAAACAATCCTGTGGAAGAGTATAACAAATGAATTTTATCTGCAAAAACAGCAGATATGAAATGGGTATTAGTGGCTTGGGGAGTTTGAAGTGTGTGTTCCTTCCTGCCCCTGTTATTAAATAGTTCAGGGATTTGTTACATATCCTACTATTGCAAAAAATGGTGGGGAACTAGAGCTTGAACTGGGATGTGCTGTGTTTCATCTGCATGCTGAAGAACCTAGTAGAGAGTCAAAGCTTCAAGATGTTGAGGTTTTTAGTGGATAGGGGTTTGTTTTGTTTCTGTTCTTTTTACTTCAGTTCCTGAGCATTCTCACTGCCTTGGCAAACACTAATAAAATCTTCTTTGGTTTTCTCTTCCCTTTTGTGTTTACTTCATAGATGTGTTACAGAAATTGTTGTCTAATAGTTGTGCAGTATCTCAAAATAAGCTTAAATGCTGAATTAGAACTTTTTTCTCTTTGAATTACTGGTGAAATGTTGTGTGGGATCCAGAATGAAGGAACAATGATTTATACAGAAGTATAAAAGAACAAGAATATTAAAGCCTGAGACCAGAGACCTGAAAATGTACAAGGACGTAATTGCCAACAAAAGAACCCGACAGAAGTGGCTGCGCAGAGGGATATTTGTTTCTCCCTGAACTAAGCACTTGAATGCATTTGTGGCTCTTGGCAAGACTGTATGTACTCAAGGTTTTGCCTATTCTAGATTAGTTCCTTAGGCTGGTGTGTTTACATAATAGGCTAACAGAGTATTTCTTCATTGTTAACAAAGTTTTCATGCTGTAATTCTTTAGGGGGGAAAAAATGAAGCTGATACAAAATAATTTTGTCCTTGCTGCTTATGCTTGCTTGTTGTTGCAGCGTAGTCATGAGTTTCAAGATGCTGATACTGTTCTCAAACGCAGAAAACAGCACGTGCTTAGTTAATGAGCATTAACTATGCTGCTCGGAGTAGCTGCCATTCAAGTAAGTCTAGCTGCCTGTATTCATGTGCCTTTGAGTTTGAAATGCACGTTTCTGCTGTGTTTTTGCTTCAGGGTTAGAAATTCTGAACTCCTTTAGGTAGCCAAAGAAATCCTTCGGCCAAGGTTGGAGCAGCTGGCTGTCTGATCTCAGCGCCCTGGTGTTGGATCACCAGGTTGCCCTTCACGCCAGGGCACGCTGGCTGAGCAGCTGCCGCGTTATAATTGCACTGGCGGGGTCCATCCGTGCCGATATATGGTTACACGCTGCAGCCCACAAGCTGGGTTTGACTGTGCTGTAGAAAAAAAAAGTGTGTATAATATACATGTAATGTTCAGGTCCTGACTTGGTGACTTTTAAGCTTAAAACATCGCTGGGCAAATCCTCACTGGATGCAATGGTGATTGAGCACTGATTGGTTTTATCTAGCGGGGACTGGGTCTTCATAAAAAGAGTAACAGTGGATTATCGTTATCTAAGTGGGACCTAGAAGACTTAAATGAGTAAAATCTTGTGTGATGGAGGGAAACTCATGGGTATTAGGCAGCCTGAACTCAGTTCCCATTTTCCTCATCCCTCTGAAAAAGGTGGTTTGTTGTTAGTTCAGACTGCACTTGAAGGTGGCATCTTGCATTATTTCTCTGTGTTGGTATGAGACTCTGTTTGTCCATCTGGATTTAGGGCATCGCTCAAAACTTCAAAGCAAACGCCAGCTTAGATTCCCAGCTGTGGTGACTACCTGAATGTGTCATGTTTTCCCCATCTGGTTTCCTTTCAGGGTGCATCGGCGAGGTTTTTGTTCTCTTTCGAAGCTCAGGGTGAGTGTCTGTTCCATGCAGACATAGGAACTTCAAAGGCTTCAACTGAATGGGGTTTGTTTCCTCTGATGTTTGGGATTTAGTGAAGCCTGGGTTTTCCGGGGTTTGGTACACTTCAAGACAAAAACTGATTAGGGAAAGGGCCTCCACTACCAAGAGCATTTTCCATGGAAAACTGACTTTGCATTTTTAGTTTTGTGGGTGAATACAGCATTCAGATTAGAACTAACCATCTGGCTTGCCTTGGGTTTGCAGGGGTTCAGTGAATCATCTGCCAGAGAAAATCCTTTCTAGGGAAGCATAAGAGCTCTCTAGGATGAGCAAACCTTCTCTTAAAAATAAGAAAAAAAAAAGTCGAGATTGTGTTTAAAAGTGATCCAAGAACAGTAAATAAAATAATCACTTGATCAGATAGAACTGGACTAAATAGACATGTTACTTACCTAGTAAGTATCCGTATACAAAGTTGAAATCTTGCCAGTAAAAATATCTTTGCAATCATGGGCTGTGTAATTAGATATGGCCAGCCTGCTTATTTTAATTTCCTATACAAGAATGTATGTTAGTGGTTACTGAAGCTGCCTGCAAACTGAGCATTTGGGCTTACGGTCCGTTTTGCAGAAGTACTTTTTGAAATGAGCTGTGCATTCCTCCGAGAAGTCTGCTCTTGTTAAATTGGAGAAGGAAGATGAGTCATTGGGCTGGATTTCTAAGCAAATTAAGTATACGGCTGCATTTATAACTTACACATGCTTTTCTCAGTTGTATGAAAATAGTTAATTAGTTGCAGTTACAAGTAGAATTAGCCAGCTTGGGGAATTAGGCAGTAAATATATTTCACAAATTAAATTCTGAAGTAGTTTAAAAAACAAGCAGTCCCCCAGCCCCCGAGCAACAAAATCTGAGCATGTGCTTAATCTCAAACACTGTGACTAGTGCCTCTGAATTTGTTGTAGGATACCTTTAAGCCTTCAGTGTTGCAAGTGTTTACCTAAAATCCTGTTTGAAAATGCCAGAGTGTTTCCATGGTATTAAAAAACATGGTTAAGGATTCCTTTTAGGATATGTTCTGCCTGGCATTATAAAGAGATGCATCTTCACTCGATGAGAGCAACTTGAATTAAGGAATATGTTTTACCTGTTGCTCAATTGTCCCTAACAAATGTCAAACTCTTGCATTTCTTGGCTCTGTATCATGGCTCTCTTTCTGCCCAGAGCATTATTCTAGATATTTCAGCAGCATATCCTTGGGAAGTAGATGTTTCAAGGCACAGCACCTGTATGGTGACGTGTGGGTGCTCAGATTTAGTAAGGCAGTGGAGCTGTTACACAGATGTCCAGTACAGCAGCCCTTCCTGGATAATTTATTCTCTAAAAGCTTTTTCTGGCATTAGAAAAGAAAAAAGGCAACTTGTAAGGCAGTTACCTCTGCAGTGGCAGGCAGCTCAGCAGCAGAAAGGCAAAAGTTCGTACTCTTGGCCTGAAGTATTTGGTCAGAAAAACCTTCAAATTAGTGCGTGAAACTGTATCTTGATTTTGAAAGCAGCTGACTGATTCTTCTGGGTTTTACATTTTCCTGTCCAGCTGGGAGTCTTCTCCAGGCTTCAGTGCAAACAGCTTTTTGTTTTATTTAAGCTTTTGAATCCAATGAAGTTGCGAAACCTTTCTTTAGGTTGGTTGACTTGTGTGGTTGCCTAAAGTGCTGACAGGATCATTCAGTATTGCTCAGAAGAATGTATGAATTCAATTAAAATCTTAAAAGCTAAGATATACAGACATTTTTTAATATCCGTCTTTTTGGGAGGAACATGGGAAGGTCACTTAGCTGGCAAGTTAAATAAGCCAAACTGAGGAAATAGCAGGAACATGAAAACTACAGGTTTGGGCATGAGTGATATAATCCCAGCCTGTTATTGCTTCCTATATGCTGCCAAAAATAAGCTAATGTCCTTGATTTTTAAAAAAGCTGTGTAATTATTTCCTGTGGAATATTACAGTTCATCATCCTCAGTCTTGCTTTTAAATGAAAGTAGGATTAACTTGTCACTTAAACTCATGTTGTGAGTGTGTGTGTTTGATCTTGAGGATTCTTCCAATATAAATATTCTTTATTTCTTACAAGGAGAAATGACAGTTCTAAGAGCATTTCTTCCACTAATGTTGCTGCTAGCAGAAATTCTTAGTTATGTCCATGAAGATTTAATTTCCAGTGTTTTCCTGTGTGTTTTTCATAGAGGCAACAGCCAGCCAAAAATTTTCTTGCGAACTAGTAAAACTGTTTTGGTTATGAGCTTTTTTTTTTTTCCCAGCTGTAGCTTCCTTTTTAAGCAGACACCCTGGAAAAGCTGCTGTCTGCTCTTCTAGTCTTAAGAGATACCAGCAGAAAAATGGACGGCAAGACCCAGTTACAGGACTGCACTGTCCTAACAAGACCAGTGTGCCTTAAACTTCAGTTCTGTTTTCTCCCTTTTTCTCCACAAACCCATCCATCTCAGAAAGAAAGGAAGATCAACTTAGCCTTGGCTCTTAAGGAACCACAAACTATTAATCTTAAGAGAAGTCAGGGCCAAAAAGTGGAAATGTGGGGAGCAGCAGGACGTGCTTGGTAACTTTTGGGTTGCGTACTGTGACAGACATGGCTTCATCAGCTTCAGTCACAGGAATGGGCAAGAAGTAGAGGCTCCTTTTTGTGCTCTGCTAAATTTTCCCTCCTTTGTTTTTCTAAATGAAAGCTCTGCTGGTAGTCCAGTCTCCTGAGTTTGTCTTGGCCAGGCAGAATTCATTCCCCCGGGATACCTGGTTTAAAGAATTTGGTAATGAGAAAATGACTGCTCCATTTGGACTCTCGGGTGAATGTGTGACTTTTTTCCAAGAGTGCTGAAATGATTTTTGTATTGCTGTGGCCATTGCTAAGCTTCAAAGATACTGTAAATGTAGTTGTCTTCTCCCTGGAATGCAGACTTTGATCCTGGGATGGGTCAGGCTTTGGGGGGAAGAATAAAAGCAAAGATCTTACGGGACTTTCACAGCAACCCCAGTTTTTCTGCCCTCTTTTGGAAGGGGAAGGTAAATGCTGTATAACTTATGGTTCAATTTAAATATTTCTTAGCAAGCAGCAGCTTGATATTTGCATAAAGGTTCTGGGATCACTTCAGTGCCCCAATTACACCTCTTCACACAGTGTTTTCTCAATCCGTAACCACTGTATTACATGAAAACAGGTTAATATCTTAATAAATGACCCTGCTGTGTCTGGGGAGTCCTGAGAATGAGATGTTATTTCTCTTCACTGCTAACAGAATCAGAAAAGGTTGTTCTTACATGACAAGCCAATGTAGTGAACTGTAGAGAGAGTTGCTTCATCCTTATTTGACTTTCTAGAAGTAATAAGATTCTTTTCAAAAAGAAACACTTACTTCCTTGCCTGTTTCCCCTCACTTTTAAGGAGATATTCTAAAGGCAGTTCCTGAAGCTCTTGAGTGGAAGCATTTTTCCTGTCCAGACGAGCTCGGAGCCAAGTGATTTGCACTTGTCACTTAAGTTGGATTGACCTCTGATACTTTTATAATGTTTGATGCCCTTGCATCTTAAGAATATTTTATGTCCTGCCTTTCGGTGTTCTTTCCCTCCCCAGAAGCACAGTTTCTGTAAGTACAAACATTACATACCAGCGAGCATCTCCTGTTATTATTTTATTTGGACTCTGGCCCATCAATATTTTGATGCAGGTTGGGTATCTCTGAAAAGGAATACTTTATGTGAGTTAATGTGTCGTGGAACAATCCAAGGTGTGCTTTTGCTGGTTGTTGAACAGAGCAAAGTTCAAGTGGAGTAGTTTCTGTGTCATCCTTTTAGTGTTGAGTGGTTCAGAGCCCTTTAAGGTTTGAAAGTTCATCTGAGCTTTTGATAAAAGTGAGGTTTCGGGGACACTCCTCCGGTGAAATCTTCCTCTGAAGAAGTCTCGGGAACAGATCAACAGGGCCAGCTCTTTTTTGGCTTTAATGACAAAACTGTTACAAGCTGCTTGTTCTACAGACTCTGGCCAACCACTTCTGTGTGTGCTTTGCAAACCTACTGTTTGATTCTGCAGTTTTCTTCAGGCCTCCAGTATTGCAGTGAAAGTATGGTTTCTGTTTCTAAGAAGTAGGAGGCTAGGGAAATAAAATAAATTTAGTTGATCAGGAAACTTAATCTTGTGTGTTTGTGGCAGAAGGGGATCAATGTATTTGCTGGTAAGAAGAGTGTATCTTGGGGTTTTTTTTTCCATTCTCTATCATAGCCTAGATGAAAGCTTTAAAAAGATCAGAAATGTGAGAGCAGGAAGCTTTCTGAAAAACAGGCAAAAACCCCTCTTAAGCTGATACTTACAAGTAGTTTCTCAGCTTCAGTTCAGTTGGTAAGTTGATCTTTGTTTAAAAAAAAAAAATTTTTTTGTAATTTCATGTGCTTTACCATAAATATGCTTTGACACTAACAAATAAACTTTCTCCTGTTTTCCCTCACTTTTGCCTGTATGGATGGGAGTACAGACACTGGTGGATTTGAGGGTTGAGTGGGTTTTCTTTCCAGTTTTTGTGCAGTCACTTGAGATTACCTTCTGATGCCTGAGGGACAACAGTAATTGAGCAATGCTGCTTTTGAAGTATTTCTTTCAGAAAAACAAGAGGAGATGGCATGTGAAAGTCTTGGTGTTGCATTTTTGGTTACCACATCTGTGTAAACAACGATGTGGAAAGTATTTTGAGTTCCCTTTTGGTAGGTAGACTTTTTCAGCAAAAATTCAGTTGTTTTATTTCTGTTTGGATGTTTGTTTCTGTGAAGGCACAACTTCATGAATGAAAATAATCTTTTAATCCAGAAACATCAATTATGATTATATGCTTGGCCTCCTGTATAACACAAACTAAATAATTCTACTTTTTTTTCCCCCTGCTTGAATTGTAGCATTTCTGGGTTTTTTGTTAAGTACCATGTCTCAAGCTGCACAGGTTCAACCCAATCTCGTGATGCTCAGATTTTACCACCTGAATGCTGGAGAAGAGTGGTTCTGTGCTACACGCCCCACCAGCTGAACCTACGTGCAGTGGTTTAATAAAAAGGAAAATAGCTAGGTATGGAGTAGAAATCATCCTTCAGGCTGTGCAGTAAATTGTTCCTGGTACCTTCAATGTCATTCAACCCCATTGCTCAGCTCTCATCATGTGTTCCTGGCTTGCGGTCTTTCTGTAGTTTTCATCTCGTTGCACAAAAAAAAGCTCTAGATGCTCGTGTTTTCTTCTGGCAAAGAAAACTGCTTTAAAAATGAGCACTGTATAAAGCTATTAGTGAAATCAGAGGAAAAACAAACGTATGAATTACACTGATTCACCCAGCACAACTGCTGCAGTGAAGGTTTGATTTAATTCTAGAGTGCTGGGGTTAGTGCTGGAATATTGGATATTAAAATAGA
>WKFP01014700.1:250571-320557 GCA_011057875.1 Pterocles orientalis
TTTGCTGGTTGTTGAACAGAGCAAAGTTCAAGTGGAGTAGTTTCTGTGTCATCCTTTTAGTGTTGAGTGGTTCAGAGCCCTTTAAGGTTTGAAAGTTCATCTGAGCTTTTGATAAAAGTGAGGTTTTGGGGACACTCCTCCGGTGAAATCTTCCTCTGAAGAAGTCTCGAACAGATCAACAGGGCCAGCTCTTTTTTGGCTTTAATGACAAAACTGTTACAAGCTGCTCGTTCTACAGACTCTGGCCAACCACTTCTGTGTGCTTTGCAAACCTACTGTTTGATTCTGCAGTTTTCTTCAGGCTTCCAGTATTGCAGTAAAAGTATGGTTTCTGTTTCTAAGAAGTAGGAGGCTAGGGAAATAAAATAAATTTAGTTGATCAGGAAACTTAATCTTGTGTGTTTGTGGCAGAAGGGGATCAATGTATTTGCTGGTAAGAAGAGTGTATCTTGGGGTTTTTTTTTTCCATTCTCTATCATAGCCTAGATGAAAGCTTTAAAAAGATCAGAAATGTGAGCAGGAAGCTTTCTGAAAAACAGGCAAAACCCCCTCTTAAGCGATACTTAAAGTAGTTTCTCAGCTTCAGTTCAGTTGGTAAGTTGATCTTTGTTTAAAAAAAATAATTGTAATTTCATGTGCTTTGTTACCATAAATATGCTTTGACACTAACAAATAAACTTTCTCCTGTTTTTCCTCACTTTTGCCTGTATGGATGGGAGTACAGACACTGGTGGATTTGAGAGTTGAGTGGGTTTTCTTTCCAGTTTTTGTGCAGTCACTTGAGATTACCTTCTGATGCCTGAGGGACAACAGTAATTGAGCAATGCTGCTTTTGAAGTATTTCTTTCAGAAAAACAAGAGGAGATGGCATGTGAAAGTCTTGGTGTTGCATTTTTGGTTACCACATCTGTGTAAACAACGATGTGGAAAGTATTTTGAGTTCCCTTTTGGAAGGTAGACTTTTTCAACAAAAATTCAATTGTTTTATTTCTGTTTGGATGCTTGTTTCTGTGAAGGCACAACTTCATGAATGAAAATCTTTTAATCCAGAAACATCAATTATGATTATATGCTTGGCCTCCTGTATAACACAAACTAAATAATTCTACTTTTTTTTTCCCTTGCTTGAATTGTAGCATTTCTGGTTTTTTTGTCAAGTACCATGTCTTGAGCTGCACAGGTTCAACCCAATCTTGTGATGCTCAGATTTTACCACCTGAATGCTGGAGAAGAGTGGTTCTGTGCTACACGCCCCACCAGCTGAACCTACGTGCAGTGGTTTAATAAAAAGGAAAATAGCTAGGTATGGAGTAGAAATCATCCTTCAGGCTGTGCAGTAAATTGTTCCTGGTACCTTCAATGTCATTCAACCCCATTGCTCAGCTCTCATCATGTGTTCCTGGCTTGCGGTCTTTCTGTAGTTTTCATCTCGTTGCACAAAAAAAAGCTCTAGATGCTCGTGTTTTCTTCTGGCAAAGAAAACTGCTTTAAAAATGAGCACTGTATAAAGCTATTAGTGAAATCAGAGGAAAAACAAACGTATGAATTACACTGATTCACCCAGCACAACTGCTGCAGTGAAGGTTTGATTTAATTCTAGAGTGCTGGGGTTAGTGCTGGAATATTGGATATTAAAATAGAACCAGCCTTCAATCAACACTTGATTACCTTGACTTTTTTACTTTTTCAGAAGGAACATGAAAATTCTCAGTGTGGATTGAGACAGTGATCTATTCAGTCCTTTTACTGGTTAACAAGGGCTTGATCCAGAAGTTGGAAAAAACAAAAGTTATAAATAAACCACAAGCTGTATGGGGATATTAAGGTGGCTTCTAACCGTGATGTCTCTTCTGCTCTTGCCCACATCTAGTGCGTGTTTTACCCTGACCTCCTGGGAGTGGCTAATCCTGAAGTGTTGGAATGGGTCTTTCACTTTATGTAGCTGCTGCCACTTTGGGAGGAGGAGGTCCAAGATCCTGCTCTTATAGAGGGCAGAGGCTGGTTCAGGGCTAGCATCAAGGAAACCTCAAGGGTTTAATACCTGCTGGCGAGGAGAGGGAAGAGGTTGGCTGTGCTTTCACAGAAACACTCACGAATCAAATGATAAATGCACTGATATCAGCCACACGGGTGAAAATCCTAGGCTGGAACAGGAAAATAGAACTGAATGAAATACCTTCAGCCTCCCTGGATCTGTTTTACCTGGACATTTTGGAATAGTGGGGAAAATAAAGGTGCTGTTTGAAAAGGAGAAAGGATGACTTGGAAATCCCACCTCTTAGAGGAGCTTCCTTGCTGCAGTAGTGTTTCAAGTGCCAGCTTCCACACTTGATATAATTCTGTGTACAGTTGAAAGCTGCATGAAGGATGCTTTTCTTTTTGTGCTTAAAGGAAAGCAGCCAATAAAGCAATAAAAACAAAATGGAATTACAGCAAATCTCAGTGAGTGAATGAAGATGGTTTTGTACTGACTGCTGCCCTTTCAAAGCAGAGTTCAGCAAAAGCCGAAGGTTCAGCTATTGAAAAATCAGCTTACTCGTAACCACAAAGGTGTGCTTAGGGTTGTGTGGGTACGTCCCCATACTCTGCCCTTTTCTGACATGTCCCACAGAGGGTGCCACAGCCTTGATGGGAGCCTCTCCTGCAGCGCTCCCCTCCTTTGTATTTCTCTGCCCCTTTGTGATCTCCTCCCCTGTTTCACTCTCCTGCCTTACTTTCCCAGGTGATGAAGAGTCTTCTGTGCCCTCCTGCCAGTGCACTTTAGCCAGCCTAGCAGCGAGAGAGGCATGTCCCTGTATGCACGTACACATAGAAGCACTTTTCTTGGCTCATTGTACAGGGAAGTGCTGGGGGAGAGGAGCAGACAGAGGGTGTGTCTGAGATCCTGTATCAGGACTGATACCCTGCCAGGCTGCCCTGGGGGTTCCTGTCCCAACGTGGATACCATAGCTGGACTACCTGGGGATGAGTTCCAGCCCTAAACTCAGATTTAAGGTGGTGCAGACAGACTTGCTATGGCTATCTCCTGAATTACAAGTGTGAACTTTTTTTTTTTTTTTAATCCCTTGGGTTGGGAAGCTTGAGTTTTGCTGAATTCGGCATCTTGAAAAGACAACAGTATCATGTGCCCTTAATTCTGTACAAAGGTTTTTCTGGTCATGGAATCATTTATAGTGATAGTGAGTCAGCTCTTTGAGCAATTTCCCATGCTTTTGAGAATAAATACAATTTTTTAAATTTTTTTTTTTACTTTATTACTTGTTAGATAGCAAATATAATGTCCAATCACTCCTCTGAGGTAGATGGCACCTTTTTCTTCCTGAGTTTTGTATGATTGATTGCTGTGAATAAAGTTAAGCTTCACGATAGGTTCAGGAAGGCTATTTTAACAAAACCAACCCTGAGTTAAAGAATATGAAGAGTATGCAAGAGGCCACTTAACAAAAACATGCAACTTGACAAATTAAACAAGAACTCTAGAGTTTTTTAGACAGATGATACTTTTCATGGTATAGCTCATTGGGAGAAAATTAGTGGAGCATTTTGTATAAGATTAGAAATTTTCCAGTCAGTTGTCCCTAGAAGCATATTGCTGCTGTACAGTGAACTATATTTCATGCTCTAGAACAGACCTAATCTTAGATTCAGTTCAGGATCGCTGCAGTCGGTGCAGAAGCATCTTCCTAATGGCTCGCTTTGCTAATTGCAATAATTTTCCAGAGGATAAATTCACCGCAGCAGATTATATTAACGGAACAAGTTCAGAGCACAGAAAGGTCGTGTTACTGTCAGCACAACACAATCCCCAGGGTGATTTAACGTTTGTTATTAACCCAGGTAGTAAAACAGAGATAGCTTTATTGTCTATTGATAGGCAATCCTGTTTTGCTTGGATTACTGAGGAAGAATAAGGAATAGATAGAGATGGTGTTTGAATACTGCAGAAATGGCAATGACAAGATTCTCAGCCCCAGTAAAGTGACACTGGGTTTGCTGTCAATGACCAACACCGGCTCTGTGTCTCTGGTTTTCTTTGTCCTACTCCAGATACAGACGTTGCAGCAGTTGACACTGGGCTTTCTATAAGACACTTGCTCATCCTTCAGTTGTTTCACCCAGCAGTATAGTGATACTTTCTAATTCTGAAGTACATATAATTTCAATCAATATTCAGCATATTTTAACTGAGCTCCTGTGGTGGGTTGGCCCTTGGCTGGGGGCCAAACCACACACACCCGCTCACACAGTCCCTGCCCCCACCCAATTATAGGGGAGAGAATTAAAGAGGTATTTATGAATAGAAGGGAAAAGGAGAAAAAAAAATAACTCTGCTCTGCTTAACCCACGACAGCTCCCAATTAAGGGTGCCCTGAATTCTTTTATATAAGTGTACCTCGGTAGATTTTTCTTAAAATGGCAGAAAAACCTCTGAACCTTCTGCATGTGTAAATCTTCCTGCCACTGCATACTGTCTAGATAGCTCATTGATATCTGGCACGCAGAAGATTTTTTCCTGTGGTGCTCAGCGTGCCGTGTAACAGCGTGGTAGTACTGCAAAGTCATTTCAAAAGCATGAGAGGAATCCACTGAAAACTTTTAAGAGGAGCACGTCTCTGCAGATATGCAGGAGAAAGTCGTAAGTGATGAATTGACGTGATTCAAAAGTTCAGAAATTGATGTTCTTGTACTTGGGAATTACATGGAGAAGGAACTGCTGAGATGATCATTAAAAGAATGTGGATTCTGTATTTTAAAGACAAGCACAAGCATCTGTAGATCTATTTAAAACTTGCCAGTTCTAAAATTTTCATCTGTAAATAAATAAGACTCAAAGAGGTCTTTAAAACAGCCAAGACCTAGGTTGTCATGTTTTTAAATGAACAGGAGGACACACCAAAAATTGTCAAAAGGCCAGGTCAGGGCTGTTTTAAGGTGGAGAAAAATCAAGCTCCACACTGACAATAGGGTGGGTTGGCTGAAGTCTCACTGTGGGGAATGGGGAGACGTGAGCCTGAGGAAGCATGTTCCTGTTGGCACGTTGTCACTGTGACTTTTCCACGCGACTGTTTTGTCCCGCAGTTATGTTATGAGGAAGTTATACATGCTAAAGGTGTATTTGAGCCTTACAGGTAATACAGTCTATAAATAGTCTTGGAAACAGGTAAATATTTTGTAAATGGTGATTCCCCAGAAAGAAATGGTAGGGCTCTGGGTTTTGCTGGCTAGGATTGCCAAGTGAAAGCACAGTACACACAGCATGCATCCCTTCGAGCACCTGCCACTTGGAAGGAAAATTCTAATATCTTTGTTTTGATATAATTGCTTTTGAATTTTTAAGCCAATATAAATTGGCTTTTTTATGAGAAAAATTCTGTGTGTGTATCCCCATGCCAGCAGTCAAAAGGCAGGAGAAATTTGCAAGACAAATAGAAAGTCAGGAGAATAATCTTCATAAAGTTTAGCATGGTGGAATTTCTGATTATGGTGTATTGGGAAAGGAAAGTCTCCAAGAACTTAGCGTATCAAATATCTGATGCGTAAGATTATTTTTTTTTTAAAGCTGTATATCACACACAGAGATGGAAGCAGTGACCTGCACTGTCACTCAACCCTTTCCACAGTAGGATCCTGTCCATTTAGTGTATCTGCAAGTCGTCGGATGCTCTCCGCAAGTCCTGGCACTACCGAGGAGTCATCACTTTTGCGTGCATTTAAGGATCTCCTCCTCATTCTTCTTATCTCTTTGTTTTCTCATAGTGAGTGTTGAAAAAGTGGAACTAAAGGGACTGGCACACAAGAAGAATGAAAGAAATGTTGAATATTCCTTTGAGGTAAGTTTTTGTGATTGTTTTTTTTTTTACTATGGAAGAAGGGAGGAATAATACTTAAGGAGCAGTTAAATTTTCAATTTAGATCCCAGGAACTGGTCCAGAGCTCGTTGCAGATAGATGGGAGTGATATTTTTTAATCAATGGTTTGGAAATAGTCATAAATTGCTGTTGATGAACGTGTGGATGATGGAGAGTGGGACGCAGGCAAGATAAAAATATTCACTCTAATGCAGCAGGTTGTGGCAAAGTGTATATTTAGGGGAAAAATATCATGCCACACTTACCGAATGGGTATCTATGCGCTGGGATGTAGAAGCTAGAAAGAATTTTAAGTCTTAATTTGGACAAATGAGACTTTAGACTCCTAGGGCAGTGCTGCACGTGTGGGAGAAGAGGTAGGGTGGTCAATTATCTTTGTATTCACCATCAAGGGGAGTGTCAGACTGTGGCAAATGGTTCAGGCGTTACTGGTTTTAAAAGTAACAGAACAGTACAGAAAATAGCTATGGAAATAATTCCAGGCTTGAGAAGAATGCCATGTAGTGAGACACTTAAAGAATGTGACTGAAAGTAGCATCTAAAAACACTTTCAAAATATCATCTAAAAGCATTTTCAAAGGGAAGAAAATTTTTTATGGTAAAGGGGGAGTTAATCTAGCAGAAAAAGGCATAACAGGAACCACTGTCTGACAAATTCAAACTGGAAGTGAGAATAGTTTCTTTGGAATGAGAGTGGTTAGCCGCAAGCTGCTGGGAGAAGTGGCTTCCCCCCCGTTTTTACGCAGCTTTTGGAGGTTCAGGCGTTGCTCACAATTTCTGTGGAGGGATGACTTCATTCTGTGAAACCTGGTGTTAATAGTGGAGACTGGGTTCTGGGTGCTGGCGAGGAAGAATGGCAAACTGCTTTTCTCCCAGCTAGTCTGAACGACGTATTCCAAAATTCAGAATGCAAAGCCCAGAAAATGTCTTTGGTTTATTTAATGAGGCAATGGAGCCAAACAGTTGGTGAGAAAAAGAGAACCCGAAAGAAAACGGACAGTAGAATTTAAATTATCTACAACTTTTCCCAAAAAGGGAAAGTTATTCTTTGCAACTACCACCGAAGCCATCAGTTCAGCATCTTCTTGTGATGTTGAGTGTTAACCTCTGCATGACTTGATTCATGGCTAATGTTCTGAATTTTCCAAATCCCATGATTGTTCTAAACGTCATCAATATTAGAAAGGATTTTTTTCAAGGGGTTCTAAAAATCTTTATGTCTGGACTGCAGTGACATATCAGTATCGTTGGAAACATCTTTTCCTATTACATTTTTTTCTATAAATACCATAAATTACTTCTACCAGTATTTCACTTGACATCTTGCAACTGAAAGAACAGTAAATAGCTGAGCTGAGCTAATAAATTGCTGTTTGCTGGGTTAGAAACCCAACTATTAAATGCTTTGTTTAGTAGCTTGGGAATAGAAGGTCAATAGATAGAGCAGCTCAGTGTTTTCAGCATTGCTTGGCAATGCCTTGTCCCCTGCGTTTACAGTTCACATTATTGTTTTATAAGCACTGAAAATTGTAACAAGTTAGCAAAACATAAGTCATAACAAATGTTGGGTTATTACAAAAAAAAAGAAAAGAAATTTCTCCTGTATTTTCTGAAATTTCTCATTAATTTAAAAAAGGATTCATTTATCATGAACTTTTAAAAACAAACAAAAAAACCCCACAGGCTTTGTAAAACCAGAAACTGCTTAAGTCTTCTTTCTTCTTTTCTTTTTTTTCCCCCCCCTTAACTTTTTGTGTAACAACTCTGCAGAGAGGAAATTCCTCCATTATGTAATATATTTTGAAATACTCTCACCAGTCTTTTTGGCAGCATTCTGATGGCTGGAAAAACTTTGTGTTATGTTTTCAGTTGTCATTGAAACTGGTGTCATGTGAGAAGATGGCCTCCTGATTCTTAAACACATAAAACCAGCTTCTTCCCCTATAGAACCGCTGAAGATCCGTACGCCTTCCAAACGCCTTGGATAGATCTCTTAAGTCTCATCGGGCCAGTCTCATGCTGATGGTCTTCGTGCCGAGAAATCCTGACTTTTGGCTCGGTTCAGCTAGTCACTGACCAACCAATAAATGCCTTTGGACCTACGAATGTAATGACTTAATGCAGAAAGCGTACGGGAAGAGATCCCGAGCTCTTTCCTTTTTCTAAGGCGTATTAGATGGTGTCCAAAGAGCGTAGGTAGGGCGGTACCGGCAGGTTTCATTTCTAGGGTTTTGCCTTTTTTTTGCAGCGGGGTGGTTCGCTGCCATGTTCAGCTTTGCACGGCACGTGGAGTTGATTAATTATAAATAGGCACTGTTGTGCTGTTCGTATGGTACAGCAGATCTGCAAACCAGCTGTTTGCTTTAATAAGAAAAAAAAAATTTCCATTACTTAGTAGTCTGTTTCTTCATACTGGATGTCTGCAGCGTGCGATGGCTGTGTAAACTATGAAGGGCTTTTTTAAGCAGTCAGAGTAGTTGTGAAGTATAATAACAGCGAGAATCGGGCAGCGAGGGAGGACTGAGTAATAGTTACTTGTGCACACAAAAAAAAAATTCCTTATTGATGTCACACTTTACAAGCTTTCTTGCAGTCTGTCGGGACATTTCATACCTATTACTGATCTTTTGGAGCCAGACTTAAATCCCTGACTATTAGTTACTAAATTTTTTACTTCCTAAGTAAAAGTTTAACTTCTTTTTACTTCCTAAGGTCCTGTGGTCTGATTCTTCAGTGACGTTGGTAACCAAATCTTCCGCTGAAGTGACTGAATTTATTTCAAAGGTAAAGGCGATACGAAAAATCCTTTGAAAACAGAGAGATGTTTTGTCTCTGTATGTAATTTTCTTCAATGACATTTTTTGAAATGTACTGAGATAATACGGATAGATTGAATTTCAGTAATTGTTTGACTTAAAAATTGCTGTGCCTTGAATCTCACATGAGTAACAAGTCTTCTTTTCACTTGTTATTTGTAAAATTCTCCGCCTTTAGCTGTCTCAGCTGTATCCAGAGGAAAACTTGGAGAAATTCATTCCTTGCCTAGCTGGTCCAGATTCATTTTACCTAGAACGGAACCACATGGACCTGGAATCGGACCTTAGGTATGCTGGGATTTTTTGTTGTGGTGGGTTTTTTTTATCTCGACGCGTGGCTTTTTTCACCAAGTGGAAGAAAGAAACGGGAAATAGAAATATTATGTTTATATTCCAAATTCATTTCAAAAAATTAGAGCCTGATCCTAAAGCATTATTTCTTGATGTTCTACTAATTTTAGTGCATAAGAATTTTTCAGGAATACTTTCTTCAGAAGTACATATGGTAATAATAATCTGTATTAAGCTTCCTGGAGAACTGATGTTTCCTCATTCCTTCTTTAAAACAAATCGAGGGATCACTGGCTTTGCAGAAGCTTGATTTGGGCTCAAAAAAATAGCCAAAATGGCTTTAAAAAAAACCACCAAAACTCAGAAAAAAAATAGTTACCTGAATAATCCATACTGAAATATTTTTGCTAGGAAAAATTGAGGGACTAAAACTATTTTCAGCTACTACTGTCTTTATCTGTGCAAAGTATTAAATGACATTTAAAAATACCAATTGACTTTTGTTGGATCTCTTGCTAAACACCTATTTACCCTAAATCCAGACAGACTTCTGTCCACCCTTGGCAGAGCGACGGTGGATATTGTTTTTCCAGCACGAGAGCCAGCAGGTGCATGCCTAGATTATTTTTCATGGCAAAGAGTGTTAACATTTCAAACAGTCCCTTCTGTGCTTTGAGGATCAGAGCCTCTTGACGAGAACTAGGGAGGGTAAAAGAGAGAATGCTGCTGCTGCTGTTTAGCTAGCAACAGTCTTTACAAATCTAGGTTAATAGAGCAGCAATCGGCGTTCACACAGCAACGGTTGTATCTTTGAAGCAGAGAAAGGAGCTGCTTTGTTAAATGCTGCATACTTGAAAAATTCAGGAATGAACCATGATTTTTCGAGGTGGAAAGCACACTAGCGTGTATAGCTGAATTATTTTTTACTCGACGACTTTTTAAAAATGACAAAAATATGGTCAAAACGCTCTCTTTTTTAAAGGATTTTCTGTATGTTTTCAAATCTATAGAAGACCTGGCAAGAGGCAGTCGAGTTTGCGTGACAACAAGAAGTTTAGTCATGTTGGTAGAACACACTTGATGTGTTACAAAGTTTTAGGAGATGACCATTTTTTCCCCCCAAAGAAGCACAGCAATCCCAGGGAAAATGCGACAGCCTTTTTCCCTACACTGCCAGACTCTGCACCTGCTGTGTATCTCAAAGAGGAGAAAATTCAATAACTGACACATCTATAGCTTGTGCTCTTCAGGTTCATGAATTTGAAAGGAAATTCTTAAGTTTATATTTGAACATTTTCTGCCTTACGTGTTCAGTGTTCCTGACTTAAGCATCTTTACTGAACCACTGAACAGAGCGAAAGCAACGCAACGGTAAAATGTTTAAATAGTATTAAGGATAAGAATATTTGTGCATTTCAAGTCAACTTTGATTCAGAATTGCGTGGTGTTAGGAATTTGAAAGGTCTTTTAGTTTCAAAATTTCAAATTCAATTTCAAAATTTCATGTACAATCATGGTTGCGTAGGCAGCTGCAAATCAACCATAACAGAATGGGGGGGTTTGTTTGCTTTTGATGAACATGCAGGTATTTGGCACCGTTACCTTCCCATGTGGTGAAAAATGACCACGTTAGAAAGTTCTTCAGCACTTCATCTCCTTCACAGCAACTTCAGAGTTCAAGTAAGTTTAAATAAATTTAAAAAAATGAATTTTTTGTACTGATGTACTTTTGACAAACTTGATGTCGTTTGTAACTTCTATTCCCTGTTTTTAGATCCTGGCAACCCCTCCCTTTATAAAGTAGGAACTACGCTGGGAACATCTGGAAGGTGAAGTACTGATTTTGTTTACCTTTGTTCCGGTTCATTTTAAAACCCCATTACACAGGCCATTATCTGCCTCCCCTTGGGGATTTCTACACTTCTGTACTCATCTGTAGAAGATTTTAGGAAATCCTAGCCTTGGTGTGTGGTCTGCTGAAAACAGGCAGATGGTGGGAATATTGGTGTAAGGCATTAACAGAGTTGATAGCAAAGACAACAAAACTTAGGTAGCAGTTTGCAAGTCAAAATGTAACAGGATATAATTCCTGGAAATGGAAAGTGGAATTCAACTTCAGCTTCAAAAATAAAGGGTGTAAAATGTAATTACCATTGGACCAAACTTTCTAGCACTGTGACAGAATCTCTCGTCGTTGGGAGTTATGAAATCAGCAGTGGCTCTCTCCCGAAGAAATCTAGGGAAACCTTTTGACCAGCGTTATCTGGGAGATGAGATCAGACAACGACAGTGTTCCTGCTGGCAGTAAAACCTGTAAACGCCCGTTCTAAGCAGCATTTCTCAAAATGTTTAAAGCTCTAACTACTGATTGGCATCAACACTTCAGAGTTGACCTGTGCTGGTGGGTGATTTCTTCCTTTCTTAAAAGGAATCATTATCATCTGAACTGCAAGCACAAATCTGGTCATCCCTAGGATGAGTCTTCATGGGCAAAGGGAGACTAGAGCATCTCTGAAAGGGTTTTTTTTCTCTGCAGCATATTTGAGTGTTTCCTTGCACAGCAGGGATTTTCCTTTCAGAGGGAGGAAGGAAACCTCTTCCAAGGGAGGTACAAGGCAGCCTTGGGAAAAGAAGGAAAGAAATTCTCTTGCCTTTTGTTAGAATGTAACAAACTCGGAACTCATTCTCTTACAAGGCAGTTTCATTTTCTCTAACAAAAACCAGAACCCTCCAAGGAGCCAATATTGTGGGTTATTTTGCCACTTCCATAAAAAAAAAAATTCCACAGGATGATATTTGGGCTTCTTTTTAATAATGCAAAACCAAACCACAGCCTAAACCTTTTTTAAATCACGAAGAGGTAACAGAACAGGTATTGTCTGTGATTATAGAAGGAAACCTCTGCTTGAGCTGACGGTAAGGCTTACTGTTTGCCATAAACTGCACTGTTTTTATTCTGCCTTTGAGCAGCATAGGTACAAATTTGTAACTTGGATCAATTTTACCCGAAATCCTGGAAGTGGTAGATTTGGATGGCTGTAGTAGCTGAGCTCTGGGTGACTCAGATTCAACGTGCTCAATGAAATTACGTTACTATTTTGCAGACCTATATGCGGAGTGGCTGGCATTCAGTCTTCTCAGAATCACGTTCAGCACTCGGCTGCTGCTCCGGTTGCACTACCCCACTGTTCCCACGCAGGAGGTACTGGCTCATCGCTGGCCTATCGCGCCCAGATGGACACCTCTTCTTCACCCATGTTAATGTCTTCCAGTCCACAGACCCCTCAGACACAGGAGCAAAACGGGATCTTAGACTGGCTCAGGAAACTGCGGTTGCACAAATACTACCCTGTCTTCAAACAGCTCACGATGGAGAAGGTAGGGCAGTCGATGAAGAAAATTTTATTTAAATTATCCTGATATTCGCTGGTACAGAGAGAGGCTGCGAACATCTGCACTGAGAACTACAGAAGATATTGGCAAGTGCTGTGAAGGGTTGCACTCTCTTGAAGCAATAATATTTTAATGAAAACCTTCTTTCTATTTTTGATCGGTGTTGTGTCCGGGGCCTGGGCTGTTCGACAGCTGCCGCCTGTTGCAGAATTCTTCACTGAGTGCTTGAAGATCCAACGTGCATGCTGTCTTAGGAGCTCTGCTTTGGCTCCCTATTTATCCCTTGGATGTGCAGTAAATAACTAAAATTTGTTGATTTTTAAAATTTCTGCTTCTTGATCGATTTTTATCCCAAAATATTTTGTTAGCCTCATTTAAAAAAATAGATTCACAGAGACTTCTAACACGAACATTAGCGTGTGTACGTACCTCCAAGTGGATGTGAGGCTTTTGTTTTCTGCAGAAATTCTTGTGGAAAAAATAATCGTGGATATATTTGCATAGTAAGAGTCACAAATGATACCTGTGTGTGCTGGATTTTACCTAAACGGAACACTTTTAGAGCATTTACCCAGCTCCATCTGTAGGATTCATGTTCTCTTACTGTCTTTTAGCCTTCAACGCCCTCCAGTGGACTGAGTGCTTAGGTTGAGCCAGATCTAACTGGGGTGGCTTCACCAGTCTTCTGATTTTATTTTCTTCAGTATGTGAGGGGAAATACATAGTGGTTTTTTTCTTTAATAAACTAGCAAAACTGTGCATATCCTATTGTGTTTTTAAAAAGCAGGTGAATACTTTGCTGGCTTTAATTTTCATTACATTAGATCGTAAATATATAATTTCCATATTCTATGTCTGTATTTTATTATAGAATTGAATTTTTGAGTATATTTTCAATTAAACTGATGACTGCACATAGAATTCTGTGTTAAATGACACAACTAGGATGACTAGAGTGATTTTGAAGAGAAACATCCTTAAACTCATTGATAGCATAAAGTTCTGTTTTACTATGGACACGAATGACTTCATCTTTATTGTGAATAGTTAATATAAGCACACACCTACTCACATTTAATCTCCAGGTGTTCTTTCTTTCGTGACAGTCCCCCACACTTTTATTCTACATTGATTCTATAATTTAAAACGGGAGGAGAGAGTTTAGTTGAATTAATGTAGGTTAAAAAAAATGGCTTTACAGTTGCCTTTCAGAGCTGATCTTTACTGAAAAGGTAAATAATATTTCAGGCTGTAAAACTAAACACCCATTTTTTTCTTTTCAAGTTTCTGAGTCTAACTGAGGAAGATCTGAATAAGTTTGAATCCCTCACCATGGGAGCAAAGAAGAAGCTCAAGACCCAGCTAGAGTTGGAGAAGTAAGTGTGTGTCGGGGAACTGGCTTCCTCATGTCGTATTTAATGCAAGTTGTACCATGGTCTTTGCTTCCCAGACCATAAACCTCCCAGGACTCCCACCTAAAAATATGGATAATGCTTATCTCCCTTCCTCTGCAGTTGTGTCGGTTACTTTGAAAAGCTCTTGAAATGGGGGCTTGCTAGATAAAATGTAGTACTGACTGGTTTCCTGTTGCCTGTTCAGGGTTGAGGTAAGGATAACCAAACGCAGAGAATTTGTGAACTCCCTTTGAAAAGGATATGTCAGCCCCGTCATAACCTAAATGCCTGTCTTTGAGGAGGAGGAGGTTTTTGAAATAATTTACACAAGACACACACTGTTGCTGAGGGATTTTTTAAGCTTCTAGAATAGGGATAGTGAAGCAGATGTGCAAAGCCCCTTTCGATTTTGGGGTTGTGACCTACCTGAGATTCACGGCGTGGGGGGGGAACCAGGCAGGCAAGCCACTGAGCTGTAGGTTTGCAAGCTTAGATGATGCACACAGACAATCAGGATGCCCAGCAGGAATTTTTCTTCGTAAGACCTGACAATGTTTTGGCTTCCAGTCAGTGCGGATGGAGCACAGCCACTCTGAGAGCCTCCTGGGTGTCCCGCGGTGACCCAAGGCAGCTGTGGCAGCTGCAGCCGCTCGAGCCTCTGCTGACTGCCAGAGCTGGGGCGCAGGGTGCCAGATAATACCCACACAGGATCTGGACTTGGAACTGTGTATGGGGACAAGCCACTGAAGGTCAGGGCTGTTGCAGGTAACCCTGGTCCCAGGAAAATCACAACTTTATGTGGCAAAAGTGATATAAAGAAGGCCAGTGCTGTGTGCAGTATTAACAGCCCTTTGGGGAAACTGATGCAACAGATTGTCCTGGTTTTTTATAACTCCATTTAGAGGAAATGTTTATTCTGTAGCTATTGCAGTTGCTTAAAAATCAATTAAAAAAATCCAAATCCATGCACATTTATCAAAGCTCCTTGACAGCATTTTTCATCAGTCTTAGTTTTTCCAGAGTGTGTTTGCCAAATGAAAACTTTGGACTGCATTTGGCTTCTCTTTGGTTTCGGTGTGCAGGGCTAGGTTTGGGACACGTTTACGTAACGTGTGATAGAATGTAGTCACCATTTGGTGATGTTTTACCTTGTACAAATAAGACCATTAGTATTGTAATCAGATGGCAAATAGTCCGAATGTAACTGCTGGCAAGAAGCTATGGTCAAGATTGATGGGATTTCCAAATGTTTCCATTTGAATTTAACGTAACGGTTCGGTGGATTATTTAGTGGGCTTTGTCTGCTTCGGTTTCATTCAGAAACTGATTGATCTGTTGTTGTGCTTTAGCCAGTTTTTGTTTCTTCATACATTTTTCCATCACCCTATAGAGAAAAATCAGAGAAACGGTGCCTCAACCCCACAACACCTTCCTCGGTTACCAGCAGCGGCGTGGCGAGGGTTCCCCCCACTACGCACGTGGGACCTATCCAGAGCATTCGTGGCAACCACGCTGCAGGTAAGAACGGGGAGCAGAGGACACCGCTGCGCTCTCAGGGCTGACTATGTCCTTGCACAAAAGCAAGCTCATTCTTGTAGTGCTTTTTCACCAACCTCTCCTAAGCTTTATCTTCCAAAATGCCATCGGCTTAATAGGGAGCAATCAAAAAGTTTGATTCCTGGTGCATCTCTGTAAATCTTGAGCACCGCTGTGTACGAGCTGTGTCATGAAGCAGCTGTAATCAGGTCCTCTCCAGTAGGTGTTACCACTCCTGTTTGCATTCCCTGATTGCTCGCACACCCTTTATCTGCAGAGCTGCGAGTGGACGTGGATCAGCCAGCCCACCCACTGCCCCGCGAGGGCAGCTCTTCCGAGTACTCCAGCTCTTCTTCCAGCCCCATGGGGATCCAGACAAGGGAGGAGAGCTCAGACAGCGCCGAGGAGAACGAGAGACGTAAGCAGAAAAAGCCGAAAAGGCTGCCTGTGTTGCCAGCTTTGTCTAGTGATGTATTTATAGATGTTTCTGTCCCCAGGTTTAGAGATCCACTTGGATGGTTCAGAAAAGGAGAAGCCAGTGATGTTACTGAATCATTTCACTTCAAGCTCTGCCAGACCCACGGCTCAGGTCTTACCAGTGCAAAACGACGCAGGCTCCAATCCGTCCGGCCACCACGCTTTGCCAATGCAAATGATGTCAGCGGCCTCCTCTCATATCACCCCCATCCGGATGCTCAATTCGGTGCACAAGTCAGACCGTGGCAATGCAGACATGAAGCTACTTTCATCGTCTATGCATTCACTTTTATCTTTAGAAGAAAGAAATAAAGTTTCTCCTGGACCTAGGGGCAGCATAAAAATGGAAAAGAGCTTTGGAAATACAGTGGTGGACGTCATGTCTGCGTCTTCCCCCCACCAGCCCTTGCAAGTGCTGTCAGGGGCGGCGGAGAACAGCTCACCCACGTCTACTATTAACTTTGGTCCTCGAACCAAAGTCGTACACGCCTCGACGCTGGACAGAGTGATAAAAACAGCTCAGCAGCCAGGATTAATAGTAGAAACGAGCACTGCTGCCACCGTAACATCCAGCACAGTCTTCCACGTGGCTCGTCCACCCATCAAACTCCTGGTGTCTTCATCTCTTCCTACTGATTCTGCCATTGCCGGACAAACTTCCTGCTCCAGTAATATGCAAATAACGGTGTCCCCTGCAATAATAAACCCCCGGACTGCTCTGTACACAGCCAACACCAAAGTTGCCTTTTCTGCGATGAGCAGCGTGCCGGTGGCGCCGATGCAAGGCAGCTTCTGCGCAAACAGTAACGCAGCCTCCTCCAGCAGCCACCCCTCCACTTCGTTTGCGACCATGGCGAATTTACCCAGCTGCCCTGCGCCCAGCTCCAGCCCCACGCTCTCCTCTGTTGCCGACAACAACTTCTACAGCAGCAGCAGCAGCAGCAGCAGTAGCAGCAGCAGCAGCAGCAGCGGATCCGCAGGGAGCATCCCAGTACCGAACCAGAACCACCACCACCATCACCACCAGCAGCAGCAGCCGCAGCCGCCCGGGTGCATGGTGTGCAGCTCCTGCGGGTGCAGCGGGAACTGTGGCTCGAGCGGTATGACCGTCAGCTACGCTAACTATTTTCAGCACCCGTTTTCAGGACCTTCTATGTTTACTTTTCCGTTTCTGCCCTTCAACCCTTTGTGTAGTAACGGCTACATCAACACGCAGCAGTACAACAGCAGCACCACTTTCCCCGTGGTCCACACCGCCTACAACAGCGGTATAGCCCCGGACTCGGTCATGACCGGGCAGTCGACGTTTGCGGTACCGCCGATGCAGAACTTTATGGCAGGGACAGCAGGGGTGTATCAGGCACAGGGAATGATGGGCAACAGCAATGGTTCGAGTCACAAAAAAAATGGGAATCTCTCCTGTTACAACTGTGGGGCCAGTGGTCACAGAGCTCAGGACTGCAAACAGCCGCCGATGGATTTCAATCGACAAGGTAAAAGCAGGCGGAGGGACGGATGCGGGACGTGGCTGTGTGCCGGGAGGGCAGGAGGGGGGCTGGTGGCAGTGCTGGATCTTTTAATTTCTGACTTGTTCTTGAAAGCTGGCGGTTTTGAGCTACGTTTGCAAAAGTCAAAGCTTTTTTTTTTTTTTTTTGGTGCAGACCCAACACGAGGCCAGGGTCCTTAGTAAAGCCCTGGGTCAGACCCAGGTGCTCCGTGGGGCTTTGCTGGTTTCTGGGAAGCGGAGAAGCAAGCACTGTGGAAGGGAGGGGGGGCTTCTCGGGACAGATTTAAAAGGAATTATTGTTGCTGCTTACACCTTATCATCCCGATCACCTTTGGTTAGGACTGCAAGTTGCCCTGGAAGTTCACAACAGAAATATAAATGAAGAATTCCTGTTCAAAGCCCCTCGAGGGTCCGGTGTTTGCTGCTGTGCTTGGCTTGCAGGGTGTGTTCCTTACACAGCCACAGCACAGACTGCTGCAGGAGAGAGCTGACATCTCTCATTCTGGGTGGGAAACAACTACCAGAGAAATGTTACCTTCCCAAGAGCACTTTCTAGTCACATTTATCCTTTTTATTTTGATTGATGTGTCGAGATAATTTGCGTGTGGTGTAGGCTTAAAAAATTAAATCTGAACTTTTGACTGGAGCGAACAGCACTGAGGTGTTGGATTTAACATTTCGTCTTGAGCGTAGGTCTGCGTTCATTTCTATACGGTGCAGACAAGGTCTCAGGTATTTGCTCACGATAAATTAACAAGCGACTGGTTTTGAGACAGCAATTTCCATCAGTGCTAAAATGGTGCTAATTAGGGGAGCTTCTGTGGCTAATATTTTGATAGTGGCCAGTGGGAGAGGGAGCAGGTTGTTTTAGAAAATTCTGAGATGCAATGGCTGCAGGAAGGCTGATGATGTTTAATTCTTCTGTTTCCTCTCCCCCAGGTACGTTTAGGCTGAAATACGCTCCTCCCTCTGAAAGCCTTGACTCCACAGACTGATATTTTATCATCTGGCAAGAAAATACTGTAAGCCATGGAGACGTAAGGAGCTTGAAATACAAAACTGAGACGTCCAGTTGCTGTTAAGCTTAATGTATTTTTTAATCCAAAGGTGCTTTACTTTATTAGACTAGGTAGGAAATCTAGCTTAGGGGTGCATCAGACCCATTTTCGATTGCCAAATTCAAGCTTGGATCTTGTTGTTGGAACTTGTCACTCGGTGTCATAGGAGCGACGCGTACGGGATGGATGGTGGAGCTGGCCAGCTGCGTTTTCGGTGGCGAGTACAACATCCAATCGACTTTTTTTTTTTTTTTTTTTGCTGGAGAATGTTGCCATATGTGGACTTTCTAAGGTGAAAGGTCTGACTCCAGGGCAGCTACATTCTGGAGGGGAAGCTGGAGGCTGAAGGGAGGAGCGGCCGTTCGCCAGAAGGACTTTGGCACCCCTGGGCTAGGTAAAATGTCTACTTTTTTTCAAAAGTGATCAGGCACTAATCTCTGGGATTTTTAAGGATTGCACTACAGAAGAATGTAAAACTCTTCAAGCTTTCTGCACTTTGAGCAGACAGTGTCACTCTGAGACCAGTGCAAGAGGCAAAGAAGTTCCAACTTTTAAAAATTGGCACCAGCAGGCTACGTGGCTTAACCACACCGTAACAATCTTAATCTCTCCTTTCCCTTCCAAAAGAACACACGCGGCAGTTTCGGTTCCTTCTGGAAACAAACTCGTGCTTCATTGTCTCACCTGTTACTAGATAGTGCTGGGTTCCCCGCAGTGGAATAAACTCAGTTTCCAAGGGTCCAAGTCCCAGAGACTTCAGAGTCATAAAGGCTTCGAGGATATTTTCCTGTAATACACTAAACAACCCTTACGTCCTGTTACTGTATATAGGTCTCTTTCACAGAAACCTTATTATTCTGCTTTTGTAAATGAGTTTTAAATCATCCTTAAAAAAAAAAAAAAAGAAAAAAAGAACTCTGGCAGCAGAGTTTGTAAGCTTTTGCTTTACTTTATATAAAAAAACCCCAACCTTTGACTCCTACCCCGAGGTATTTGCTACAGGATTCAGAAGTGGTAGAAGTCAAACATGTAAAAGGTAGTAAACGTCATTATTCTCGAGACTTTGAAGGATTTCTTGTCAGCCTCCTTCGTTGCAATAGATTGTAGATGACTAGCTTTGGTGTTAACTACTTAGCGTACATAATTTGTGGGTGACAAATCGAAATTAGGACTTGAGAGGAAGCCAAACAAACCCTGAACTGCTCATTTGAAAGAGTTTGGTCCTGGCTGGTTGAAAGAAGATCCTCACGGCTCACCCGAGGAACCTGGCAGCAGTGGAAGGGCGAGGTCTCGAGGTCTTCTCCTCCCAGTGTCTGCCAGAGAGATTGTGCAGACTGTAACTTGGAAGACACCTGTAAAGTCTGAAGCCTTGTTTACACTTGGAGGTATTTCTTACACCAGTTTAAACCACACCAGGATGAGTAACTAGCGTTTGTAGTGGCACGGCTGACTTTGGCTTGGAAGCGAGGAAAGTCAGACCCGAGCAGGAGGTTTTGAAGTGGTGCAGAGCTGCCCCGAGGAGATGGGGCCGCCACAGCGAGACGTCCGCGGGAGGGGATAACGCAGCCGCTGGAGAGTTGAGACCTTCCTGGACCGTGGTCATAGGAAAGAAATGTTCTGGGCCATCCTTCAGTCCCGCTTTCTCAGCCGGGCGGTCGCCAGCCTCGCCTGGGGGGCAAGCGGGATAAACGAGCATCACCGGAGGGGCACGGGAACGTGGGATGGCAAGAAACCAAACTGGGTCCAGGAAGCGATCTGCAGCTCATAGCGGGTTTGGCTTCATGGAACCCAAAATCTAAATCTGCATAACGTTTGGTTTAAAAAAAAAAAAAAAAAGATATTTTTTTATTCCTATGCAATGAAAAAAAAAAACCAACCCAATGAGTGTATTCTGAGGCCAGCTCGCCCTCCCCGCCGCGTTGCGCGCACTCGGAACGCTTCCGGCTGCTCTGCCCGCGGCTGAGCTTACCTGTGTCCTAACGAACAACCTTCAGACCTGCAACACTAACGTGATGAAAACTGACAATGCAATTTACTTTGCCTTAATGAGCTTGAGACAATGGTAGGAACAATCTGTCACGCTGGATTACGCTGAAGGAAACGTGCAGTTTTCAGTGACGATGTTTACGATTTACAGCTTTGAGGGTCTCTCCAGTGGCCTGGAACATGTGCTGAAAGCCAAACCTTAACTTTTTTTTTTTTTTCACTTTTTTAAAACGATATTTTAAAACTGAATTGTATTGAAATAAACTGTATTTTAACACAGTGTTAAAAACCCTCTCAAAATAGCAAAAATCAACAGAAAAAAAAAAAAATTTCTGTACCAGTTACATTTTGTTCCAATGCCCGAGGCTGGGCGCGTAGTCTCGTCTAATATCCATCACAGAGTCGAAACCATAACGAAAGGACGGTAAAACCGAACTGTCCAGCAAACTGTGTCATTCCTTTCTTCAGAGCTTTCTTTGGGATTGTTTCCTTTTGTATAAAGTTAAAGCTGATGTTTCTTAAAGTGGCTTATGTGTACTTTTAGGTAAGGTTTTTAGACAGTTCAGTCTGGTTTTAGAATAAGTTCAGATTCAGAAGTTTTGAGTACCTTAAAGCAACACGAGTGTAACAGAGAAAGGTCTGATGAGCCAGCAGCGACTGCAGAGCCTTCCCTACATCCGAGCGAGTTGCGGCTTCAGATCTGTTAGCGAACGCTGCCCACTTTGTACCACGAACAACCAAAGCTGGTAAGTCCGGACAGAGCACTTTAGTTCCATAAAATAATCCTTCATCTGTTTTTAAAAGGCACAAATCCATCTTTCCCCCCCCAAAAAAAAAACTTAAGGCAGCTTGTTTTAGAATAGTAGTTCCAGCTTCACTGGCTGAACGAACCAGTTCTTAAAAGCTATTTTTATACACACTGAAAGATGGAGATTTCAAAGAATGCTATTTATTCCTGTCTTTGTCCTGAAAGTATAAGAATGAGTTCTCAAAATGGATTTCACTGTGGAATAGAAATGATTTGTAAGTGGAAGGCAGAAGGGAATCCCAAGTCATCTCCCTGCAGGGGCACGGAGAAGTTAGCGACGAGTCTTCCCTCCGGGGAGCGAGCGACGGGCGGTGCGGTTGCAGAATGTTTTCCACTGGGGAGTGCTGGTGATGGAAATACTCGGAACAGGATGGAATTGCCAGCAAAGTCCTCCTCGCACTGGCAGTCTGCAAATGAGACATTAATAAACACGCCGGGCTGGATGCGAAACAGCAGGAGAGCGAAGAGGGAAGCCTCATTTTAGCAAGCGAGGTGTTGATTAGAGAGTTCCACAACGCTTTTTCCTTAAAATAATAATGTCATACTCCACTTTTTGTGAAACTTTTTTCTTTCCACGGTCATTAAATCTTGGCAAATGAAGCGCCAGACTTCCAAAAAACAACGGTCTAACGCTAGACCATCGCCCCCAATTCTGGTCCATGTCATTGCTCGCTTGCAAGCTTCAGGGTGAAGGTACTCAAAAATGAAACGTCATCTGTGGGTATTGGGCAGAACAAAATAAAAATCACCCGAAAGCCCTGCCGAGGGGTTCGCTGGCTGGCTGTTCATTGGAGGTCACGGACACTCGGAGCTGGGGATTCGGGGTAGTCTAGAACCTGTTGAATGAGGTGGATGGGGGGAAATCTGGACGGAAATCCATCTCGCCGAGCGCTTGCAGGAGCGCGGGAAACACTTGTGCTGGGTGAGGCCCTGGAAACCCTCCCTCCGCCCCTGCCCACCGTCATCAACCCTCGGAACTACCTGTTTGCTCTCTTAAAATTTTCTTTCTGAAGCAAGAAACGTGTTGGTACTGAAGCAGAAAGCAAATCCTGTGTGTTTTCAAGTGCAGATTAACAGCTTCTCTTGGACATAACTTTCCGCTAGGAATGAAGGAAACTCCTGCTCCCATTTGAGCCATTTCTTTTACTTCGGTCAATTCTAGTATTACAAATTGTGCATGTTAACTTTATAAATATTTTAAATAGTTTTGTAAATATTTAATATTCAGCTAATTTGATTTTGAATTGTAAATGTCAAGTATTCTGGTATTGGGATTTTTATGTTTTATTATACTTTGTTAAAAGTAAAATTGTACATTTTTAGAATGTTTTTATCTGAGTAAATTTAATGTATGGAAAATAAAGAGTTAAACAGAATCCCTTTGGGTTTTTTTTTTTAATTTAAAGGGGCTTCATCTGTGTGAGGGCTTCTCCAGCTTGGCAGTTACCAGGGTCTTTTTTTTAGTTCTCTTTATTCCTTTTTGCTGTCTCTCCACCCACAGACACCTGCTCCCGGATCTCTGGCAGCGTTTCTCCTGGACTCAGCTCTCAGCCGAGCAGCTCTGAAGGGGTTTGCGCTCGCTCTTTGTCACTGAGAGCTGCTGTGACCAGACTCCAGCTGCCCACCCAGGCCCGCAGCTGGTCTCACAGGGTGGGACGAGCAGGGAAGCTGGGTGCCCTGTTCTGCAGCAGCCTCCGGGCTCCCCTCTGCCACCTCGCTCACCCATCACAAGGGGACATCTGCAGTGATTGCAGAGGCCAGGGTAAGCGAAAGGAATCAATCCCCAGCTCGCTGCAGCCTCACACCCTCTGTGCCTGGGGTTTCCTGATCAGCAAAGTCCTGCTCAGGAGAGCATCGGGATTCTGAGGCCGTGAGGGAGAGGTTGGTTGAGCAGGAACAAAATGGGGAGATGGAAACCCACCCGCGTGCAGGACACCCCAGGCCGTACCCATGTAGGGAGCAGAACTTTTACAGGGATTACACCTGAGATTGCTCCTCCTGGAGGGTGGCAGCTCCCTCTCCGGGTTGTATGGCAGGTTCCAGTACAGTGTCTAGTCGCTGTCAGCAGGATTTAACTTCATTGTGCACGTCCCGAAGCAGGTGAACAGCCCTCTGTGCCCTTCCCTGCAGGGATGGGATTTAAGAAAGCAGTCCAGAAATAACCACACACAAGCCGTAATGAAGTTGGGATGTAATCCATCCATATCAGCACTGTATTAATTTTAAAAAAGCAACATTTGTACAGGAATATCAGTCAATCACGTCGTAATTACAAGTATGGTTGTCAGTTATGAGTTAAACAATTTCTTACACGAACAAAACTAAACATAGAACAAGCTGCATTTAAAAGTTTTACCTCGAAGTAAAAACACAAAGAACAATAAAAAAAAATCTGAAGTTAAGCGTCGTGAACGAGATGCATGCAAAGAGGCGTAGATGGTACAAACTGTACACCTTATGGAGCTAGAGTGCCAGGACGCAGTAGTATTGCTTCTTTTTCCCCCGTTAGAGTAAGTTAGCTTCCAGTAACAGATGGAGTTAGTTCACAGACACATAATATACAAGAGTAATCTCATCCTGCTACGCTTCACAACAACTCTAGAGGAAAAACACAGGTCCTACGGGATACCTTTCCTCCGCACAGGCTGCCTCCCTGCTCAGGACAGTAGTAACACCAAGATCTTCCAAACCCCCTGCAAGTGGCAGGAGACTTCAGTGATGATGGAAAAAAAAAATTAAAATCATTTGTTCGTCAACTCTCGACAGCAACTCCTGGCCGTGAGCTGCTTCTAAAAGCGGTTCTCCCTGACCCCCCCTCAGTGGGAACATGCCAAACCAGCGGCAGACTGGCCAGGCGGTGTGGGATGGCAGTTCCAGTGGCACGGCTGAGTCCAGCGTTCCGTACGGAGGGGTGGACAGCAAAGCCGTTCGCCCGCTCGCATCGGAGGGCTGGAACGCACCCGCCCTGCCGAGGAGATGGGCATGGCGAGGACGGCAGTGCTCCTGAGACCGCAGGCGATGGGGCACGGCTCATGTCTGACTGCGCGAGCCCGCTCAGCGCCGGCTGCACGCATCCTGACCGCCCTGGGTGCTGGCAGCGGGCCCCTCGACCACCTTCTCCCAGCAGAGTCTCTGCCAGGCGAGGGAACGGCAAACCTCTGGGCCGGGGGGATGATCATTTGGAAGCGAGCTCGTATGAACACCAGTGTTTCACTGAATACACAGGCGTTGGAAATTCATAACAGAGGGGAGTTTATTTCAGCGTTACCTGTCCAGGTGTGTCTTTTACAGTTAAACACGTCCTAAAACTACAATAAAGCTGTGGTGTTTGGTATGAGTATTTCAGAAACTGGCACCATTCCTAAGTTTGTGGTGCCACGAAAAAAACGGAGAAAAAAAGAATTGTACTCCCCCAGCTCACCCCAAGCACTTGCCTTAGCTCGCTGCAGCACTGACACGAGTCTCATCGAGCTGCAGAAGACAAAGCTCCACTTTGGAACATTAAAACATATTTGCTCTCATGAGAAGCTTTCCCATTTAGGAAAAAAATAAAAACACCAAAAACTTTAAGGAATCAAAGGGAGATTTTCCAGAACACTGTCACACAAAACATGTCAGCTCCTCCCTGGTGCCTGTTTGCTTGTTCAAGTCAATCGAGTGTCCCTTTATTTGCAATTGTCACATGCACAACTGGGTTCCATTCATAAAAGTCCAGAAATGTAAATGTGCCTGTGTGGAATATTACAGCAGGTTTCAAAGCCGGAGGTGCTCGTCTGTACTGTTTAATAGTCACAAACAAGGCAAGGTAAGATGAGACACCTGCTAAAGCAAGACTATGCTAAGGTACTGAGAGCGTAGGTGACATCCGTTTCTTTTCCTGGGGTGTGTGTGGGGAAGAGTGGGGGTGATGGCCAAGGGTGAACCAAAATCCTAGGCTAGAAGCCGCTCACAGGTCTTAGACAGAAGATTGCACTCCGAAAGTCTCCTGAGAGGCGTACACCATGTACAGGAACCCGTCCTCGTCCTTCTCGCTCTCGTACACCTCGGATATGGGCGTGGAAACGCTCACCATGCTGTGTCCGTTCACCAGGAGGAAGAACGCCTGGTTGGAGTTCAGCTGCAGGCGTCGCCTGGGGGGGGGAAGGTTGGGGGAGCGGAGGGGGGAAGGAGTGTCACAGTCAGGACTCTGCATTCAATCAACATCGGCTTCAGGACATGTGGCAAAAGAAAAGTTCTCCACCAGGACAGCACTAAGATGTCCCCACCCAAAGGAGCCCTGCCCCTGGAGAAGGCGCTTGCTTCCCACCTCAAAGTTGGATTAAATTTATCTACTAAATCCCCTCAAACACATCGACTGACAGCAGCCCCTCTTTCCCTGGAAAAGCTACGCTCCGGGCAGGCACTGAACCGAAGGGAAAAGGAAGAGGCGCTCCCTGCCAGGATGGTCCCTGTACAAAACGCGCCAGGCCCACGAGACCTCTGGCTCACAGCTTGGCTCCACAGCATCTCACTGGAAACGTAAACCCAGGCTGACCTCGAGATCTGTGCGAAGACGGGGAGGGAGGACGGGCAGAGAGCTCCCACGCGAGGGCCCCACACCTTTTACACTCACTTTCTCACCGGCTCTGTAACAGCCCACGTTTAACCTTTGGAGCAGCTTGCCCCTCTTCTCCTCCCTGCCAGGAGAAGCACCATGGGAAGGGCAGAGAACGACTTCACAGGCTGCATGGCACACTGAACGTCTAACTGTGGCATTTCCCTTGAATTGTTCACTCCAGTTGGAGGGGAAACAGGTATTTCTGCTCATCTGCCAACCGGAAAGCAGGTTTGCAGAGAGGAGCTCTCCTACTGCTTCATAAAGCAGGTAAGCAAGAGGTGCAACCAAAGACAGAAGGGAAGAACAACAGATCAGGAGAGCTTCCTGGCTCGCTGCTGAGGGGTGGCAGCAGCTGGAAACGGATTTATTTAGCCTCCCACAGCCCTGGAAAGGGACCCTTCTAAAACCCAGCTCTAATCACTCCAGAGGCCGCAGTTCTCCGAGGGGTGAAGGACTGGCTCTGCTGTGCACAGGAGCTGGCTGGGGACCAAGTCCAGCTGGTACCAAGCCACCTATTAACAATGAAGCTAAAGAAAAAAGGTGGTAAAAATCCTTCAGCTTGCTGTAACTTTTTTTGCCCAGGGCCTTTAATGTTCATGAGAAATGCTAGAAGACTTGATCAATCCAGTTCCTGCTTCCAAAACCCTACCTCACTTTCCTATTCAGGCAAGAGCTGGGATTTGCTTGCAACAGACAGTTTCTGTACAAGCCTCCAAGGCAGGGAATTGTCTGGACACGTGGGAAAACTCTACGTTTTTACAGCTTGTGGCCATCACGAACCAGCTCCCTGCTACACCGTGACTAACAAAAAGCAAACTCTGGTTTGCTGATAACTTCCAAGTTTACCACTGGAGAACTTTTACTAATCAAATATTCCTTCTTGGCATAAAGCCAAGAGAAATGCATTTCTAGCAGAATTTCTGACCACAATTTCAGACCACACAACCTCCACCCCATGGCTATTTCCCCTTTGCCTTTTCTTGTAAGCTAAGCTCAAGCACCAGAGCGGAACAGTACCCAAGCCACAGTCTGTGCAAACAGCTGGGACAAAAAGACAGCGGTCTGCACGCGTGTTTTTCAGGCCTCACCACTGTCATTGAGGGAAACCTCATTTCATGATCAAAGGAGGCCAACATCAACCCTAAGCAACAGCTCAGAGCTCTGGCTACGAGCCCTAACTCCCCCTCCAGTGGGTGGGAAGAGGCAGGCACTCCAGAGAGGGACTCCCAAGCAGAACACGGAGAAGGCATCCTAAAATAGCCAAGCAGAAGCGCTGGAGCCCTGGGCCAGCAGCACCCCATTAGACAGGGATTCACGGCCCCTGACTCCCTCCTACATCTCTGGGAGATTTCTCTTCTCATCAGGCTAACAGCTCAGCTCTTGCCAGAGTTGTTTTTCCCAGCAAAGCCAGAGGAAGAGCACCTTCTCAGGAATTTGTCCTAGTGATGACACCAAGTGCTAATCAGATGAATTTTCCCTTTAAAGAATTCCCAAATGCAGATGCCAGGTGGGGAATAAACAAAGAATCACAGTCTGAGGTTATGCAGCTTATACTGAAATTACAACATACTACCTGATGATTTTGATTAGCTCGCTCATGTTGACATGATCTGGCACCAGGAACTTGGTCTTATCCAAAACTGGAAGCTGCTTCTCTCCCTTGTACCTTTCAATGATCACCTAAAAAACAAACACAAAGAGAAAGGAGCAGCAGATGTGAAAGGAGAAATGGGGTCTGGAGCTCTCATCTCCCCTCACAGCAAAGCACAAGCATTTCTGCTAACCTCCGTTTCCCCTCATTTGTGAGTGCAGTATCTGAAACTGAAAAGGAAGAACTATATTTATCTTCACCTGCCCCTCTTGGCCTGTTTGTAAGAGTCACTGCACAAAGGGGTAACAAACAGGGTTTAACAGCAAACATCCGCAGCTTCAGTGCAGTTTTGGAACAGGTCGTTTGCTGGAATCATTTCATCTAGCACTGAACTACCCAGCAACAAGGAAACCCAGGAAAAGATAAAACACGATTCTCCCTAACACATTACGGTGGCTGACTGGGGGCTTGGGCTGCTGCAGAAGTCTGCAAACTCAAGCAGTTTTCACTAGAATTTCTCCAGTTTTAGGCCATCTCTTCCCAAGAATTACACCTTCAGACTAGTCTGCTATTCCTTTCACCTTCCATGGTTAGTCTCATGCATAAGCAAAAGCTACTTTTGAAGGGTATAAAGCTTCAGAGGAGAGAATTTCCTCCTCCTGTATTTCTAGACAGCATGCTCAGGAACCAGTAATTCTGTCGAGATTGTTATGTTCTAACTACTTCGTTCAGGAGGAAATTGCAATTTGCCAATTGAAGTAGCACCCTGCCCAGCAACTGCATGTAGTTCCTGCTTTTAAGAAATGATCTCAGAATTCGTGCACTCCCATTTCCACAGCCACGTGGGGTTTGTTGTTTTTAAATCAACGGTAGCTATGTGACACCGTTCTCTTGGATCGTTTCCATGCTCACGGGGTCTGGCTGTGTTGTTATTCAAAAGTTGCACAGGTGAAGAGATAGTGAGCCAGTTTAATTATATCAGAAAAAAACTTCCTTAACACCAGTTTAAATAAATGCTGGCTCATTCTGGAAAAAAAAAACCAAAAACAAACCCAACACTATTTTTAAGAAGGTAGAGTGTAACCAATAGATAATATTTCCAACAGCAAAATGAAGGATGTTGACAGCACAGGAGGGATTTGCTATCTAGCGTGACATTGCCATCTTATCTCATCCAGAACTGCTAATGATAATAACGAGGCAGTGGACAAACAACCACAAGCAAGCCTCCAGGGATCCCAGCAGGCCTCTGCCTTAGCTGTGAGTTTGCATCGCTGCATCTTCAGAGAGTTGCTTAGGTACCTCTCAATTTTTGCTAGTAATATGGCTTAAAATGAGAGCTTTGCTATAAATCAATGGCTTTCGATCCGCGGTCACAGAGCTTGGGGACTATGGCTAAGTGATCTGTGAAAGGTGGGTGAACAAGCAATCTTCTGGCAGGAAAGAGATTTGTTAGGAAGGGGCCTTTTGGGAAAACTGCTCATTCCAGAAAAGTTAGAAAATCTCTGCGATAAAATATTACTTGTTCCCACACCCAGCCGTGCAGTAAAGCAGAAGCAGCTGCTCAAACTTTAAAGCTAAAGGGAAACTGAAAACCTTTCGGTTTCTGTTTGACATGGAGGCAACAACTGCTTCTGTTCCTGAAGCTGCACTGGAACTGCAGTTTGCAAGCAGTTTGTTCACAGAATTTCCACTCACAGGGATCACCAGCTCTCACCACTGAGAATCAAAGGCTGAGGGATTTGATTAAATTCTCTCTTCTGTCCCCCAAGATCTCCGAGACATTCCCTGTTCCCCCAAATGGCCCTAAGGGCGGTAGCGTTTATTGCTTATTGCGGTGACAGCCTCACACAACAGTTGTTAGGAACCATCAGCGATAGATCACCATCCATGCCTTTTGCTTCCTAGGATGCTTGGCTTTGCATTTGTAACCTTGAGGATGACACAAATAAAATAAGAATTCAGGCAGCATCTGGAGCTGACCAGTTAAAGACAAGTGGCCAGGTGAGGGCTGAGCCCTTCTTTGAGGTGGCCCAACACAAAGCGGAGGGGTTTGACAGCCCACCAGCATTTCTGGAGACCTCAAGCAAAGGCCCATCTCCCAGAAGGCAGGCGTTTCTGTCTTTCTCAGCACAGACTGATGATGAAAGCCGTATCTGCCTCTACGTTACTGTGTATTCTTCTTGGTTAGCCTTTGCATACTCTTCTTTTGGAGAGGAAAAACACTGAGATGAGAAGAGGTGAACACTCAGGAGGATCTCAGAGCTCAGCCAGGGTGTGGTTTGCTATGAAGTTACAACATGCAGCTTCAATATACAGGAAACTCCATTTCCTCCAGTCCCCAGCTAGCACCTTGCTCTACCACACTGACTGCTGGTTACTCATTTGAAAATCTTTCTGAAATCCAGGCTTAATGACCCTGAACGGCCAAATTTTAATTTGGTCTCATCAGGACATCTCTTCTACAGGTTTCTAGCTACTAAAAACAACATGAGACAGGAAGCTGAAGTGAAAAAATGAAAAGAACCAAACTTACTGGTATTTTAGTTGGATGCTGATCTCGAATCAGTCGTACATCTTCCACTCTTTGCTCTGTAAAAGATTAAAAAAAACCTCCATTCAAACATCCACACTTAATGCTGCTATTACTTTATTTCTCCACCACAGAAGAGAGGGACTGCAAAAGCAAACTCGGGCAAAGCATTTCTCAAACGGGACAGCACTGTCACAAGTAAAACCTCTCCTTTGACAGACGATACTTTGTTCTTTAACCCAAGGTGATAAGTACTGCACACAAGCTGCCTGAGACTCCTAGAAAGCGTTAACGGAGATAGCTTCCTCCCTGCACACACCGCGTTTTCTGCCCACGAAAGCAGATATTTAATCTCATAAATTTATGGCATCAAATTACACCACCCCAGGTAACAACTAAATATCCTGGACTATTTCTGTGAGATCCCAGAGGAGGAAGTTGTCAACAATTATTTGAGACCTCAGACTAACCGAAGCCTGGCAGCATCAGCTTACGCCATGCGTTCTAGTATTACCGAATTACAGTTTTCTATTTTGATTATGCCGCACCCATTGTTGCAGAAGCTGTTGGTAGGGTCTTGTGTACCTAGACATTTCACTGCTCTCTGTGCCAGTTTTCAAGAGAAAGTTCACCTCTCCTCAGCCATAAATATTAATAGCACAGATATTATAAGCCAGGCTAAAGTACAAGCCTGAGCCAAAGTAAACAGACGCAGTTGCTTTTAGAGGCAGTTGCATCTGCTTATACGCTACCTACTTTCAGATTCAGTGAACTCAATTTTAACCTCTCCAGTTCTTTTCAACAAGGCCGGGGCTTTCCAGGCCATCTCCATCTTATAAACACCTCGTGGAGAGAAGATTTAGTGTTGCATCACAGCTTTAACAGACACCTGCCCAGGGAGAGGTGCCGCTCAGGGGAGAGGAAGAGCTTAGATCAGCACCCGTCAGCCCGGCTCACTGCTGGTATGCTAACGCACCGGACACACGACCTGTCCCGTCACTCAGCAATAACATCACTCAGCTCTCCATTAGTCCATATTTTGTGTGCATGAAATAACATCCATGTGCCTTTTTTATGAGCCCGGTAAGGAAATGCAACTCACGTGAATCATGGTTTTAAGCTGGAGGTGAATCAAGCAGAACTAAGGCAAGGAGTATGCAAAGCTGACCTCACCTGACTGCAAGAGGGAGAACCTGAAAGCCATCCTGCTTCACATCCCACTGCCTAAGCCACGCTCTTACAGACTGGCATTAACACTTCAAGGGCAGAGACACCAGCTAATTAAAATACTTTTTAAGATCAATCAGAAACACAAAAGATATGGGGAGTGAATAAGACCAACCACCAGCCCAGCGAGCAAAGAGAGGTTTTGACTATCTTTCATCTTTTGTTCACAGCAATGTTATTCAGCAGAACTCCCTGGAGTAGAAGGAACAAAAAGTGTACAAATAATTGAGATTATTGTACACGGTGTCTTCAAAATCAGGCTTCAGTCAGCCACAGATAAACACTGTTCTCTGACGACATTAGTTGCAGTGGCAACTGCTTGGCTGCCATCCTGGCTGAACTTAATACCTGCAACAGAGGCTGCTGACAGGCGACAGGGTCAACAACAGGTTTGGAAGACTCCGAGAAAGAGGCAGCTTAAACGCAGACTTCGTTAGATTGAAATTCTCTCCGCTTCAGTGCGGAGAACAGCTTATGGTTAACAGAACAGCAGAGACAAGGGTGGGCACACCAGAAAGCTCTCTTAAGCAGCTTGACTTTAACCCAAAGGCAGAAGGAAAAGAAAATCTGGATCAATGACTTCCACCAATTCCATTTTCTGTACGGGATTTTATAGTTCATGCAGAAATAGGTTATGCTGCCAGTTCTCGTTACCCTTGGAGCATTTCAGCCTACCTCACTGACACACGTGAACCAACAGTGAGCTCTTTGATTGCTTTGGTTCCATCCTCAGCACAAAAAGAAGCGTTGGCACAGCTCGAACAAGGCTGTTCCTTCCAGAAAGAGACTAATCTCATTTCCCCAGCCGTCATTACACAGCTCTTTTCGATGCCTTGCTAGTTTTCAGTAACTAAACACAGACAGGATGCATACATCCCAGTCTGCTCCCAACTCCCCAAGTAGAGAATTCCTCCCCCTGTGCCAAGCACCAAGCTGCAAGTGGAGCTTATTTCTCCTGTCAATAGCGCAGACGAAGCCGGACACTGAGCAGACACGGGAGGGAAGGGCAGGCCCTGCTCCTGGCACACGATATGAAGCGATGTTTCCAGCCTCCTGGGAATTTTACAGTTGATAATGGACGATGGAAAGAGGCCATCTCCCCACCCCAAGTCCCTCTCCCCGGTGCAGCTCTGCTACCCCCCTCCACAGCTCCCTCACGTCCCCAGACACCCAAAACCGACCCCGGGCCCAACTCCCAGGCTCCCGCCCGGAGCGGAGCGGCTCGGCCCAACCTGCCGGGGCGGAACCAGCCCCGCGGCCTCCCCGGGGAGCGGCGGCCGGGCCGGGGCTTGTTTCCATTTCAGCCCCGAGCAGGCAGCGACTCCCCGTTCCATCCAAGCGGCCGGCGACACTCGTCCGGCCTTCGGCGGAGCTTCACGGCGACACCGGTGACCGGGGCAGGGCGGCCAGGCCCGCTCGGGCCGCGGACCCCCGTTGCCAGCTGGAGCCAACACCGGCCTGCCCTGCCGGGGGCTCTCCGCGGCTCCTGACGGGATCTGCCCCATCCCCGCCTCCCCGATTCGCCCCCACACACCCCACAGCGAGGACAGCCGCTGCCGGCCTGCCCCGCCGGCCGCCCCCGCAGCCCGCCCGTCGAGCGACGGGGCCCAGAGGGGGCCGGGGCAGCCGGTGGGGCCTGTCAGCGGCCCTGCCCCGCCGCGTCCCTTCCCGGGGGGCTCACCGAAGGTGCGGCGCTGCTTGAAGCTCTTCTCCGAGGGCATGGCGGCGGCAGCTCGGCCTCAGGCCCAGCGGCGGCTCTGCGCGGCGGCGGCGGCGGACGACTCCCGAGTGCCGGCGACCGCCCCCCGGCCGCCACCACCGGCAACTCCCCCGTCAGCTGACGGCGCGCGTCACAGCGGGGCGGGGACCGCGGCGGGGACGGCGACATCTTGAGTGTGGCGGGGAGGAGTGCCCGCAGCCCCCCAGACAGGCCGCCGCGCCCCGGCGCCTGGGCCTGCGGGGGACGCGAGAATGGGCGCCTCAGTGTCCTGCCATGGTCCTTCTTGGCGACACGCAGCAATGGCTGCCTCAGAGGGACCTGCCAGTGTGTCCCCTCAGCGATACAGCCATGGCTGCCTCAGAGAGACCTGCCAGTGTGTCCCCTCAGCGATACAGCCATGGCTGCCTCAGAGAGACCTGCCAGTGTGTCCCCTCAGCGATACAGCCATGGCTGCCTCAGAGAGACCTGCCAGTGTGTCCCCTCAGCGATACAGCCTCAGAGGGATCTGTCAGTGTGTCCCCTCAGCGATACAGCCTCAGAGGGACCTGCCAGTGTGTCCCCTCAGCGATACAGCCTCAGAGGGACCTGCCAGTGTGTCCCCTCAGCGATACAGCCTCAGAGAGACCTGCCAGTGTGTCCCCTCAGCGATACAGCCTCAGAGAGACCTGCCAGTGTGTCCCCTCAGCGATACAGCCTCAGAGAGACCTGCCAGTGTGTCCCCTCGGCGATACAGCCATGGCTACCTCAGAGAGTCCTGCCATGTCCCCTCTCAGCGACACACAGCCATGGCCACCTCAGAGTGTTCCACCACGTCCCTCCTCAACACACGTACTCTTAAGCGACTTTGCCTCCACGCAGAGGTGCACGGTTAGTGATTTGCCTCCAGTTTGCCTTCAGCACAGAAAGACGTTAGTATGAGGAGACCTTGGCAAAGTTTACATTCGGGGAAGAAAATTTTTGGGGCAGGTGTTCCCGTTGAAGCCCACCGCCTGGCCTTGTGCGGTTTGTCAGGAATTGATTAGACCACAGATTATTTCAGTCACAAGCCAAGTTTGCTCGCGTTCATCCTGCAGACACCGCGTTGCGATGATAAATGCCCAACTGTTTCCTCCTGTAGCAGCTTTCTGACACAAGCTGTTGGCTGTAGGCTTTCAGCTGCCTTTCTTTCTCCTTCTCTCACATATGTTCCCAGCACCGTGTTTTGAAATATAGGAACGATTTTGCAGCAATAGGGCTACACAGCCTCGCTGTACAATCCAACCTCTGCAGGGACAGGGAGCTACAGCCAGCAGCGTCCTTGTGGGCACAAGGAGAAGGACCATTTTCCAACCAGCTTAGAGATTATTGGGGGTTTTTTTTTGTATTTTTGGGGGTGAAACAGTGCATTGAAGTTAGAGTGATGCTGCGCTCACATGCTGGAATGAGGGTTCGTTACCTAATTTTGTGATTCAGGGTCATACAGCTGCAGTGGCTGTCTAATTATAGGATGAGACCATTAAAGGTATGACTAACCAAGGAAAGAAAAACAGCTCGAAGGTCTGTGAATGCTCTATCCATCACATCACTGTGCAGGGACAGCAGGTGAGACATACTGGGTGATCGTCAGAAGGCTGATACACCTGAAACATCAACTGGCAATCCCAAATTTATTTTTCAACAGAATTCTTTATTTAAATGATTGCCTTTTAAAAAAATCAGATTTTCTGGGCTGAGGAAATCCCACCACACTCTCTGAATTGTATCTCAGGGGCTGTGTGGCTGCGGGTAGGAGGACAAACCCCAGTGAAACCGTGTAGCCCCGTTTTTGGGGTGTACAGGTGAGTCCTGGTGGCAGGACCAACAATACCGACCGCTGTGTCGTGTGGTTTTCATCCACGCTACTAACTGCTAGCAGGGCTGCAGCTCAGGCTGAAAGCATCCATATGGTGCTTGGGAAGAGCCACAATCAGAGTATCTGCTGACAGGCTGGGCTATCACATGTTCCGCTCATGAATAATCTGCAGAGACTGTGAGAAGGAAAACTTAGATCCACACCGAGACTCGCTTGACCTTTCCCTCCTCGTCTCAGCCTTCGCCTATGTCTGGTGTCGACAGCACAGACAGTTGGCGAGTCTGGATTTGAGAAAGGTGTTAGGCGCAGTTGGAATGACAGCATGGACATAGCCTTTGGGACCAGCTCTGCCTAAGCGCGATTCTCCATCCCTAGTGAGAAAATGCTGCTTTTCAAAATGCTTTTGCTTCAAACTTGGTGACTGCGCTGGAACAGAGCCCTTTAAAAATCTAGCCGGCAGAGTATTTTTGTTCTAGTCTTAGAACACTTTACAAAGCGTTTAGTCTGAAAAAGAGAAGACGTAACTGAAAGGAGACATTATATCATCTTCAAATATGCAAAAGGTTGCTACAGAGCAAGAGGGAATTAGCTCTTCTCTGCGTGCACTGAGTCTACGACAAGAAATAATGAGCTTACATCTTGGAAAAGGCGATAGAAATTAGACGTTGGGTTAAGGGTAAGAATAGTTGAGCACCGGAACAAATAGCCTAGGAAAGCAGTGGAGTGGTTGCCATCGGATATTTTTATTTAATAAGAAATTAGTAAAACATCTGTTCTGAAAGAGTTTAGGGAGAATTGTTCTTATCTCAGGGAGCAGGATGGGCTGAATAATCTCTTACAATACCTGTCAGCTCTGGTTTTTCGTGAAGCAAAGGCAATGTGATTTGTCCAAACTTACAAAGCAGGTGGGTTTGGATTCCAGCTCAGATCTGCACCCTGTACAGCAGGATATATAAATATTAAGTCTGAAGTAAAGAAAAGCCAGGCTTTCACAACTGTTCTATCTTCCATCAGGTGTTTTTTTTTTGCTAAAAAGCCAGTATGAATGGTGACTCCAAACCCCACCTGATATTTACAGCATTTCCCTGAGGAAAAGCTCCCACTTTTCCTATTTTTTCCATATGAGCTGCCTCGCAACAGAGTGAGTGCATTTCACAATCAGAATTGTAACCCATCCTCTCATGTCTCTGGTACAACAGCACTGAAAAGGCTTTTTACAGCGTTCAGACAAAGCTATTCCTCTGCAGTGCTACACCCTTGCTGCAAGACAGCACTTCAGTGTCTAGGGCTATTAGCTCGGCAGCTGTCAGCCGTATTAAATTCACCAGAAACATGGAGAGAAAATCCCCATAAAATAAAAGGAAGGACACTGTGGTGAGAGTAACTTGCATTGAAACCTGAATCAAAATACCTCCCCTCAGTTATTTGCTCATGAATTGTTCTTATTGATCCTCCTCAGCTAAAGATCAATGTGGGTCTTGATTCTGTTAACACAGTGTGAAGCCATTACCCAGCTGCTGCTGGAGGTTTTCAGACAGAATCAGATTGTAGTGGATTGTTTGCAATGACTTAAAATAACTCTTCTGAGAAGTTTTAGTCTTAAATTTGTCTTAAGATGGTGACTACCCTATGAACAAATTTCCAGTCTTCAAATTTCTCTGCGGAAGTCACCTCCTGAGTTAGGAGAACTCTAGCAAGAAGTGATGAGAATGACAAAATGTCTCTCTTTTGTGGGGGATATAAAAGTGTAATTTGAGAAAAGAGAAACTAGAGAAACCATTTGCGGAACATTTTCCCTGTGTGGATTTTCTCTGAGGTCTAACAACAGATGGACCTGTTTCTCGGTGGGAACACTAACATCATCTCTGTCTGGCCACCTATTTCACAAGACCTCTGGAATATAACACTTTCAATATTATACGCTTTTCTAGATGGTAAATCCAAACTAAACACAGATGGATGCAATGTCGTCACGAAGCCATCATTTTTTGTTTGGCTAAAAACTCATTGTACTTCCCTTGCAAGAAGTATTGCCCAAGATATCATCACCATGTATCGTAACCCTGACATCAGTTACTGCTGTTCCAGCAAACATTTCTTGGCTTCAGGATCAAATTTTAAAAATGGGAGCCATTGGTTTCACAGTAAGGACAGTGAATCAGTTGGGGTAAGCAACAATATCTTATGTTTATGCACTGCCTTTCTCTCAGAAAGATCCATAACCTCTTGGCAAGCAGTAACGACAGCGTGAGTGCAGGAGGCATAGCAGGGAAATTGTGGAATAATACAGCATGCAACAAAGTCTGCCACTGATTTTAATGCTCGTAGGATTTAAGCAATTCCAGACATATTCAAATACTAACCAAGTACTACGTAGCCTGTGGCTTCAGCAAACACCCTCCTTATTTACATCATGAGAAACTGAGGCACGCAGAGGTGCAGCGAGCTGCCTGTGATTGCACAACCATTGCTCAGCAGCCGACCCAGTAATAACATCTCGAACACCTGACTGCCTGTCCCGTGATCTGTCCTGGAGAGGATAAAGCTGCTGCGAACTGAGCTGCCAGAGGTGTTGGGCACAATGAAATTGTTCAGGCTGGACCGTGGCCAAAGCTGGAACAACAACAACAACTGCTTCTTGTAGAAGTGCTGTAAAGTCTCCGGTGACCCCAAGCACTCATGACCACAGCTGGTCCTTAGATCGACTAAAATCTCATTGCGAGGACAGTATATTGAACAAAGACCGTTCCCTTTTTCATAAAGAGAGGGCAGTGAGCTCAGCTCTAAAGCAGAAGGATGCAAAACACTTCCTGAGTCATCAGCAGCATTTTCTGCAGTGCTCTGGATTTTCCCCAAAGAGCCCAGTCCATCCGCTGATCAGATTATCCTGCAAAATCTGGGGAGATGAATGTCCAGACAGAAAGGAAGAAGGTCGGGAATACTAAAATCAGGATGAGAAGAGCTATTTCCCGGCTTAAAATAGTAAGGAAAGAATATCTGAGATGAAAATATATAAAACACAGAAAACAAAGCAAAATTCTTTGGTCTTTCTATTGAAATATTGTGCCCTGCCTCCAACGATGCTTATTACAAAGCAGAAATCGCACTGCAGCCGTATGCCAAAAAAACAGGCTGCAAATACTTTGTGTGGCAAACAGGGCTTGCAAAGAGGGTTTGTTCATCTGTCTCGGCCTGCCTTGCCATACTTTTCTGTCCCTCTTGCCAAACAGAAAATAAATAATTCGCTCCTAGCTGTTCAGGTTGTAATTGGCTGGATGTGCCATCAGCTGGCTCATCCCTGCTCAGAGGCTGGGAAGGCGTAAACACTTCCAGGATTACAGAAAATGAGGACACTAATTTTGGGATCAATCCAAAGCCCTTTAGAGTGAGCGTGAAGGCTAATTGACTCTAGCGAGAGCTGCATCAGCTCCTTAATTGCTGAAAGGAAATGAAATAATAAAATTTTCCCTTTTGGTACATCCGTTTTTAAGCGGTAACGACTGCAAGCTGCCTGCCTGGAACAGCAGGACTGGAAAACTCTGGGCTGTTGCTCTGGTGACATTTACGAAGCAAGGTGCTCAGACACTTGGTAGCGACGCAGAAGATGGGAGATGATGATAACGCACTTTTCCTGCTTCCCCTATGGTCACAAATTAAAGCTGGGAGATTCAGAGAATGGATTCAGTAATTTAGAGGAGAAAGTGCCAGTTTTATAGTCTGATGATAGGATGGGAAATGCTGAAGTTGTAAGTTCTATTCGGTTAAAAGCGCCCTGTTCTGCACCAGCTCTGTGTCTTCTGGACCCCGAGGAGCTTTGCTTCCAGACTCCGCTTGTAACTATTGTGCGAGGCTCCGCAAGAACAGCCTGGAAGCCCTTTCTGTCTGGAGTGGTGGCTAGGACTGTTTCTCCGCTCGAATGTGATGAAAGGCTGAGATTCCCCCACTCTGCTCCATGGGAAGGGGAAATGCAGTCACCCCGACCACCGAGGATCCACGGGGCTTGTGGCATCACCTCCTTTTCCCTTCTTCCTCTTCATCTGGAGGAAATGGGCATGGGGTGGTGGAGCTCCGTGGGAATTAGCGTGGATTTATGATGGGCTGTACTGCCTTCTGCTGGGTTGGACTGGAAAGGGGGTCGGTGAGCCAAGGGGAAAGTCTGATTGCTGACGGATGGAGCAGGACACAGCCGCTCAGCATCCATGGAGCCAAGGCTGTGGGATAAGGGATGAGGGAAAGGGAGGGAAGGTTGTAAGGTGGTAGTGTACACCAGGAGCACTCAGAGGAAAAGGAGAAAGAAGAAAGTCCAGATAAAAATAGAAAATACAAAAGAGGGAAAAGCATGTGTGTGCTGTGGACTGCTGAGTTTCTGCTCCAGGCAATGTAGCCAAGGAAATCTTTTGTTTCATTCATACAAAAATCCTTGCCACCAGTACTTTTCCTGTGCTCTCCATGAATCCATCAGTTCCTAAACAAACAGACATGACAAGAGCTGTGTCAGAGCCTTGAGTTCCAGCTGAGTGTGATGTAACGGAGGGGAAAAACCATGGGACTCGATGCAGGTGGAAAACAGATGTATTTCCAAACAGGTGATGCTTAGTTTAGGTGACTCATTCTCCATGTGCCCTGTTTTAGACGCTTGGAGCAGTTTTTCTTAATTTAATCAGAATTGTGGGCACCAAACTCATCAGTCACTGAAGCCCTGAAGGATTAGAACACTCCTAACAATGCCGTCCTCATTCTGCACGTGCTGGAGGGAGGAATGCAGCACTTCGGGCTCTAAGCCTGGGTTTTACTCATCCTGGAGTTGTCGCAATTTTGTTCATACCACAAACCTGGACTCACCATCTGATTGTCCCCAATGTGTGGCCAGCCAGATCCTTGGAAATTGGGGATTTGTCTCCCTGACAAGTGCTGCCCATTAGACCCTTGGCAAAATCCTTGGGCTGTCCAGCACAACCCAAACATCTCTCTTGACTGGTGGGACTGACGTCCAAAGGTCTGTTCCTCCTTCATCTTCCAGGCGAACAGCCTCGCTGCAGTGATTCTTGTGGGTGAGGTTTGGAGACCTTCTGCGTCAATTAAATGTTTTTTTTTTTTTTTCTGTTTTCTTCCAATTTAGGTATTTGTAGCTTGATTGTCATTGTGACCGCTGCTCACTGAGGGTGAGACCTGAAGATTAAGATTCAGGGCAGCACTTCTGCTGGCATGGCAGGGGACCCTCTTGTGCTGAGCAGCGAATGCACAGAGTTCATTTCTCTGCAGAAATCCCACTGGAACAGCAACTCTGCACAGCCCAGAGGTGAAGGAGGTTGGCTTTTATTTTATGATGTGGAAACAACTCGATTTCTTTCTGTGTTGTCAGTGCAGCCCTCACAGTCCATTCCTGGCCAGCACAGCTGGATGAGGATGCTGAGGATCCCTGAAGGACTCTTTCAGGAATGCAGCTGTTTTGCAGAACACTCATGTGAAAGAGGAACCATTTGCAAAAAAAATATGAGGTCTGTCTTGCAGAAAAGCATGGGAAAAGAGGGAATTTTGAAAAAAAAAAAAAAAAACCCAACCAAGCAAAACCCCCCAAACCAAAATAGGTCTGTCCTGCAGAAGAGGAGCTATTTGTAAAGAAACGAGGCTTCCCAGGCATCACCCCAAGGAGTAACGGTGACGGGGGGGTGAGCATCGGGAAAGTCCCGAGGGAAGAAAACCGCCCGGGGACTCAGGAGAAGAGCGCTGCGCGGGATATTTCTCATCGAGGAGCCTCGTTAGCGCAGTAGGTAGCGCGTCAGTCTCATAATCTGAAGGTCGTGAGTTCGATCCTCACACGGGGCAAGAGTGGTTTCCTCCTTTTCTTCCTCCCGCGGGCAGGCAGAGGTTTCTAAGGGAAGGGAATACATTTTTTTTTTAATCGCATTGCAGCAGAAGGCGCGGAGGTGGCGCAGGATCGGGGCAGCGGGCGCAGGCCGTTACCGGGCAGGGGCCCCCCGCCAGGCACTCAGTCCCCCCGCACGCTAGAGGGCGGGCGCAGCCTCCCGCGGACGGTTGTGCCGGGGCGGAGAGGCGATAACGGCCACAGAACCGTTGTCAGCGGGGGCGTGGCGATCCCGCGGAGGTTGTGCTGATTGGCCGCACCGCACGGTGGGCGGCTCCGGGGCGCGGCGAGGCCGCGAAGGCGGTGCTGATTGGGGACGCCGCTCAGTGGGCGGTCCCGGTGGCGTGGCGTGGCCGCGAGGGCGGTGCTGATTGGCCGCACCGCACGGTGGGCGGTCCCGGCTGCCGCCCCGTGGGTCAGAGCGGCGGCGACCATGGCGGTGTGCGCCAGGCTGTGCGGGGTGGGTCCGGCTCGTGGGTGCCGCCGGCGGGGGGCGGCGCGGGAGCAGCGGCGCGGGGACGCCGGTGACAGCGAGCCCGACACCGATACCGACCCCGAGGAGGCGGGCGGCGGCGCTGCCACGGAGGACGAGGAGGCAGCGGAGCGCATTGAGGGCGGGCGGCCCGCTCCGCACCCCGCTGAGGCCGGCCCGGCCGGGCGGGCTCCGTTGTCCCTCCTGGAGCTGCCCCCCGAGCTCCTGGTGCAGATTTTCGGCTCCCTGCCCGGTACCGACCTGCCCAGCCTGGCCTGTGTCTGCACCACCTTCCGCCGCATACTCCGCACCGACACGATCTGGCGGCGGCGCTGCCGCGAAGGTACCTGAGGTGGGGGGTCCGGGGGGACACCCTGAGGACATGGCCCCGGGGAGTGCAGGGTGGGGGTCCCCGAGGATGAGGAGAGGAGATGGGGCCGGGGGTGCAAGGTCAGGGGCCTGGAGGATGCGGGACGACCCGGAGGGTGAGGGGAGGTGGTGGGGTGTAATGGGGGGGTCCTAAAGGGGTGCAGAAGGGAGGTGTGAGGGGTCTGGGGGTGCAGGTTGGGCGGCCGTGAGGGGTGCAAGCAAGGCTTGGTGTGTGGAGGGTGCAGAAGATGGCAAATCTCGAGTCCTTTGGGGCACGGTCCCTTCTTGGTGGCACTTGCTGCAAAAGGGGTGACCTGTGGGCAGCTCCAGCAAAAAGCATCAAGCTGGGGTTGTGCCCTCAGGTGACAGCTGGAATGGTGGAATGGGGATGGGACGGAGCCCAGCCCTGGCAGGTGATGCTTCTGTGTAGGGTGTCCTTGGGGCAGTGATGGGGATGGGGTGTTTCCGTGGGTGGAGGATGGAGGCAGGGAGGGATTGGTCCCAGCAGAACGGGGCTGTTCTGGGAAGGGCTCCTGGGGGTCCCGGAGCCACAGCAGGTAAAGCAGGAGCAGGGAGACCTTGGGGTCTGGTGGGTGGATGGAGGAGGGCAGGCCTGGGTAAGGTCATCCATCCGTTCCTGTCCCATCTCGGGAGGTATGGTGCCCGGTTTGGAGGGTTCCTGGTTTGCCTGTGCATCTCCTGGGGAGTGTCTCTTGCAGGGATGCTGTGCTGTAAAGGCTTGGGGGCATTTTTTTTTCCAGTAGCGCCTCAGTTCTGTGTTGCTGTGCCCTTGCTCTGTTAGATTGTGATTCTTCCCCTCTACTCCTTGTATCAGTGTGGTTCTCTGTCCCCTGTTTGTTAATTCAGTGGCAGTCCCACCCTCCCAGGGCTGTGTGGCTGTGCTCATCGTCCCTTCATAGCGTGATCCTGCCAGGTGCATCTGCTGCCAGCGCATGAAGTCATGTGTATTTTGTTGTTGTTTGTTTTCTGTTTTTAATACCAGTGAGGGCATCGAATGAAGAATTTTGGTATGGCGGAGTGGCTGCCTGCCACAGGCAGCAGGATCTCTTCAGATGCACTAAACCTTGCAGGAATGAATTCGTGCCTTATCAGCACTATCCAGGAACCCTTGGACAGTACAAAGGCTGTACCTAGAAAATGTACACCAAAGCATTCTTATTTAACATGGGATGATCCCGTTGCCCCAATAACTCAACGTTGTTTTTTGGAGACAGGCTAATAAGATTGTATTAATTATTTCCTTATATTCCTCCACTGAGATAGAGTCCTTGTGGATGTTTGCGTATTTCAGGAATAGTTTGCAAAACTTCAGTGTTTAATTATTTTGATAGGTTATGATCCTGGAAAAGTGTTTCTATAGAAATAGATATATGGTTTTAAAATATTGGCTAGACTGTTGTGTAAAGGAACCACTAAATTAGGCCTGATGGGGAAATAAACCTGTTTATTAAATTCATGCTGTGCTGCTGGTGTGGTTGAGGTAGATCTTGTACCAAAGGCAAGCTGTGTGGAACTGCTGATGGTTGGGTTCCTGGCTGAAAAACGTACCACATCGGTGAAACTTTTCCTGCAATCTTTTAACCAGCTGCAGGTCTCCAAGCGGCTCCTAATTGGGACTTCTTGCACTGTTGGTAGTGCTTTGCGTTGCTCTGCACAGCAGTGGGAGTAATTACCGTTGTGGTAGTACTGCAGCGTTGGCTGTTTGTACACGTGGGTGTAAAATCGGTCACTGTTTTATGGAGGTAGTTTGTGGTTTATTTATCTGCGTGTATTTCAGCTGCGGAGTGTCTTCGGATGTGAGCATGCAGCTGTGTGATGAGCGCAACTACCTGAGTATGTGTACGGACATCAGGTGTTAGTATATAAATACACGTGTGAAATTTAGGATGTCCTGTGCTGTATTGCTATATAGCTGTATGCTGGTGACTCCGTGATAGTCAAACGTAAAATGTGGTTACTTTTTGTTCTCTTTCCAAAACAATCCACTTCCCAGCTGAGGACGGTTTTTACGTGTATGCTAGTATCTGCCTGAGTTTAAGCGTGGTGTAGTAACATGTCTTCTTGTGAAGCTGCGTGTCCTAGAAAGAGAGTGAGGGCTGTGTGCTTCGTTTTAGACGTTTTCTACCTTCGTCTTGGACAGGAGCAGCGCCGAGTGCAAGGAAAAGCCCGGCCGTCGCCCAGGTCAGATGGGGCACTCAATCCGTTGGGCGTTGATACCTTGTTCTTGCACTGCTGTGGGCCAGTTTTTGAGAACACGTTTTGATTACTACAAGCATCCCAAGGGCTTCTCTTCCTGAGAGTGGAGTGGCTTTTGCTGGTGATGGTGAACTGGGTTTCACCAGAAGCAGTTGTGTAGCGCTGGCACTGCTGTTAGGGCTGCAACACTGCAACTGTTTGGGGTCAACAATGTCTCTGAATTGCTGCTTTGGCAAGAAGAGGGTTGCAGTCATTGTCATGTTTTCTATAAATAGGAGATTGCTGATCTCTGCAGCGGGAGCTGAATTAAAGTGTGTTTCACCCTGGCTGGTGGCCTGACCTACCTTGATTAACACCCGATAGTCCATTTGAGATGGTAACTGCTTTCATCTTAAAATAAAACAGCACGAGTGCAGCAGAACACCTGGAAACCGACCAGTAGTTCAGAGTAACCGGATATAGAACTTGGATGAAAAGGCTTTTGTTTGTGAAAACAACCTCCAACAGCTTTTAGACCTGCTGAAAAATGTCAGCCAAGGTATTAAAGGCGCTAACCTTCAGCGAGTTTTATAGAAAGAGGTGGAGAAGAACGGAAAATTTGGTTTATACACTCAACGAGGGGACTGTTGCATGGAGTTCAGCTCTTACAAGACTCTGGAGAATCCCCGCAGGCGTTTGATGTACAACTGCTCCCGCAACAAGAACGATTTCTTGTTGTGCTGCGCCCTAGGAAATGCCAAGGTGGTTTTAATAAGTCACAAGGCTCTAATCTCCCTTTATGGGAGGTTAAACCACTGGGTAGCGTGTTTCTGTGGTGAACCACCGTGGGCTTTTCTTCATCTCTTTCCACCTTCTTTGTCCAGATGCCGTTTAAAAGCCAGCGGCTGTTTCTCGCTGCTCATAGTAGGTGCTCACGAGCCGTAGCCATCTTTCAGAGCATCTTCCTTCGATGTGTTTGTAAGCTGTACATCTGAAGCTATCCATCTTTTGCTTTGGGGTTTCTGCAAATACTTCCATTTGTTGCATTCTGCTCTGCTCCTTATTTGTGGCTGTAAAATATCTTGGTGGTAACGACGAGCCTTCCCCTGGGAGAAGTGTTTGGGGAAGTATTTGGTGTATTTTAATCTGATAGTTCAGCGTTTGGAAACAAGAAGCTGGTTCCAAACTTGTCCACCTGGTATTTCGGAGATGCTAGCCTGAGAATCTCTTTTTGTGGTCTCTGAAATAACCCAGTAAGTTTCTCTGCCTTTTATTCTCTGTCCAGCCTTGTAAACAAGCATTTATTGAGGAATAATTAGAGGACTTGATTAGCCAGGGCACAGCTGAAATTTAGCAGCGCTAAGGGTGTTAAGCTCTACCAGACATCCTAATTTCCTCTGAATTGCGGATGTCCGCATCCAGCGCTTGCAGCCGCTTAATGGTATTGCCGTGCTGAGAAAGAAAAAGCAGGAGTTTGGGCTGGGAGATGGGAACTTGAATTTAAAGACCCTTGTTTGTTTGTTTTGTGCTGGTTTGTTTTTTTTTCAGCCTGTGTAGGCTGCGGAGAGGGAGGTGTGTGCCATGGCTTCTTGGAGAGAAGAGAACATGAGGCTTAGAAGAGCATAGGGTGGGAGCAGGCCAGGGAATAAATTACAGAAGTATTAGTGCAGTTCCTCAGAAATGGAGACTGCCTTTCCACAGCCTTTAAATTCCAGCGCGTGTGACCATGGAAACAGCACTGTGTCACTTTGTGTTTGGTAAATCCTTCAAGCACTCCTTATAAACCTCATAAAACGGGCTGTCCAGCCGCTCAACTCAGAACTTGAAAACCAATTTCCAACCTTGCTTTTGAAGCAGGATTAAGTAGCCATTTTCTAACGGTATAAATTTAATGTGTGAATTTCTGTGACTATTAACTCCTTAAAATACTTCACTCGGTGAGCTGTTGCACTGAGATACCTTTCCTTAAAATAGATTTAGTTGTACCCAAGTGGAATTTCCCAGGAAGCTTGAGCCCTTCAAAGCTTTCTTGGAAAAGCTTTTCTAGTCTATGTAAAGAAAACCTTCAGTTTATTTTTCTGTTACTATCTTGAAGCTCTACTTAATGTTAATTTTATATCGCTCTTGTCTTCTGGATTAAAGGGAGAGGGGCAGCTTTCTTGCTTATGATATTAGGAGTTTTTGTAGGTGCTATGAGACAAGAGACTGATTTTTCCCATCAAGCAGCTGTCGTGGTGTTATCAGCTCATGGGTCAGAAGAGCTTAAGTGATGCACTTACCCCGAGCTAAGCCATCACTCTGGGATTTTCACTCCTTGTAGTTGTTTGCTGAACAAAGCAGGGTGAGGACTAGTTGTCATAAAATTTGATTTTAAAACACACTAAAATTTGATTTTTTTTTCCCCTGATAATTCTTCTTATAAGCCTTGGATGTTTGATGTCAGTGTGTAGCAATATCGAAATTCAAAATTTTTGTCTTTTTTTTTTTTTTTTTAAAGGAGCTTGCTATTACTTGGAAGAACTTTGAATTTTTCCAGGAAAGATTTGAACTACAAAACTTAGGAAATGCACCTTTAGTAGTGCTTTGGCTTTCATAACATTTCACTGCAGGTTATCGAGGGCACTTGCATTGGGATAAAGCTTTAACATCAAGTCCCTTCCCAGCCCACCCTGTTGTGTCACGATACCTGCTGGTGGTGGCTCTGTCGTGCCACTGCACTCGGAGGGATGCACAGATCTGCCAGGGAAGGTGCTTTGGGAAAAATCTGCATGTTCTGGAGCAAGAGAGGACAGACGTCACCATGCTATTACCACTGTTAGAGAGCAACCAGGAGAAATGCCGTTTGGGCAGGATCCTCCGCGTGCCTGCTCCCTTTCTGGTGCAGTATAAATATCTTCCGTGACACCGAGTTTAATCTCGCTGCAACGCCTGCTGCGCACAGCGTGCCTCTGCCTGCTTCCCTGGCCAGGTGAGGATTTGTTTACAGGGAGAGAGCTGGCTCTGACCACACTGCTTCTGTCATCTTACAAAGATCTCTGTCAGCTGAGGAAACACGCTGTTCCCTCTGTCCCTTTGGTGGAATTACCAAACACACACCCACTGGTGCAGATCCACAGACCAGTGGCTGAAAGCACTGATAGCTCTGGCAGGAGGGACAGGAGTGGGGTGACTGCACAGTGGGGATGAATTTCCAGCCCCCAGCAGAGTTCTGGTTTCCCAGATCTGCAGGACAGCTGTGTTGGGTCTGCTGGCTGCAGCCGAGCACTAAATAGCATCTTTGTGCTGGGCTGGATGGAGCTTTGGGCAGGCTCTGTCTGCTCTCTAATTGTGCTTCCTCCCGCCTGGTGTTTGATAACACTGAGAGCTTCCTCTGGGATAAACTTTGCCACTGACCTTTGCATCTTGTAACGAAGGGCAATGAGTTTGTTTTCCCTTCTGCCCACTCTTACCTCTATTGAACTTGCTGCTTCCCCGAAGCAGTTTTCTGCAGAACGTGTATTCCCCGTGGGCGGGCTGACAGTAAGCTTGGCCGTGCTTTATCGTCGTATACATGTACCGCAAGTGTATTTATAGACAGGAGGAAGCTGAATTCATTCAGGGAAACTTCTGCTTTTCTCTTATATGAAAAATGAATTTGCAGTTTTCGGCACGTTACCAGCGTTACGCCGTGGTGTTTGGCAGCCACGGTAGATTGTGAATTCAAGGAAGCTTGACCAGGGATAAGATTAGTATTTAGTGCTTTGATGAGGGTCTTCACAGATAGGATTTTGTGTCAGATATCTGGCAGGTGTTTGGTATTGCTGGGGAACGCTGCTGTCTGATCTGTGGTATAGATGTCTTTGATGTCGAGGAGGGTAGTTTTCCATACTGAGATCTAACGGGGTCACTGCAGCAGGGTGTTTTTTGTTGTTGATGATTTTTTGGGATCTCCCTCATTTCCTCTCTCTGATCTTCTCAGGATGTCTTGAGCTGAGATGTTAGTACTTGCTTTTATTTTTTTAAAGTTTCTTAGAAGTTCAGCGTTGACTTCCTGAAAATGGAATGAGAATCTCATTTTCTGCTTCAAAGCTGCCTTTAAGATCTCGGGATTGCTTTGTTTTCAGGGTGTTCTGTAAGCAATCAAAGGCGGTTGAGCGTACAACAGACCCATCTCAATCTGATCTGCTTTCAAGTGTAACCATATTTGTACATGCTGATGCCTGCTTTATGTCTCCTTTTTGTTCTTTTTAAAGTCTGTGACCTTTTCTTTAGGATCCTAATAAGCAGTTTTCCCAGTTGGATACCTCAGTGGGAGTAGATAATTACTGCACACAATCATGATTTGATCTAAACGGGCATACAATCCCAGCTGGAATGAGCGCGCCTTCCACATTTCACGCTCTTTCTGGTCTGGGTGCAAGCATCTGTATCTCTGCTGTGTTTGCGTGTTCCTTACAGTGTGTTTGTTGCAGGCATTGCTTGTGAAATGTGTTCCCAAACTGCAATATAGTTACATCTGGTTTTCTTTTCAAAGCAGCAATAAGATTCTCGGACTATTGTGGCACCTTGCAGGAATGCACCTCATAAGATTTCGTTTCTGCTCAAACAGCAGATAGCGAGATCACGGGTAGCAAACACCTTTGTGCCAGAGTTGACGTTATTATCTGTGTCGTTGCAGAGTATGGCGTCTGTGAAAACCTGCGGAAGTTGGAGATCACAGGGGTGTCCTGTCGAGATGTTTATGCCAAGCGTAAGTGATAAACTGATACAGATCTTTGTTCTTGCTTAGTGATTTTGAAAGCATGTACGTGTTGAATATGTATTGAACTTTGACGGTATAAATTACTCAAACTTAACTTATTTTTGGCGTTTCATCTAAGCAGATGCCAAGAATTGCGATGTCCCATGTCCCCAATCCTTTGGTAGGAAGAGAGCATGTATTTTAAATTTATAATAAAGGGTGTTGAGGGGTTTTGATCCTTTCCTGTTTTGCTGGTTTTAGATCCTGCTAGGGAATTAACTGGTATTTTTCTGAGCTGGAGACCTCCTGTGCCCTGGTGTAGCTAAGTCTTGATCTCGGTGAAGGGATGCCATGGTACGCTGACAGTGGGAGGGTGCTGTAGGTAAAGGGGTGAGCGTTCCTCTGGGCTGCCTCTGGAGGAGGAGAGCCTGGCAGGGCTGTGCCTTTGCCGAGGTGGCCGTGTGTTTTGGGAACATCTGTGGGAGTGGGACCCCAACTCCTTGGACCCATTGTGCCTTCTGCAAGGTAGGTGCAGGGGGCATCATCAGAGGAGAGAAACCAAGGTGGGCTAAGGACTGAATGGAGGCTGTCCCCTGTCACCAGATCTTGCCCCTTGCAGTCAGAACCTGCGCTGGTTGCTCACAGAGAGCCTTGCAAAGCCTCCAGGAGCTCCCATACCAGCACTGCCAGGCTCTGTTGTCTTGGTTCCCCCACCACAAGTTTTGTAAGGGAGTTAACTTGTGGTCTGTAGGATAAAGAACAAGATTTAACCTGCAGCACGTGAACTGTGGCTTCTGGCTGTTCAAATGAGGTCCTGCTTCATGAAACAGGAGCTGTAGTTGTCCCGTGTTACAGTCATGAGAAGTCCCTGTAGCTTTGCAAATCCGAAATCTGGCTCAGCTTCTACATGTGCTGTGTTTCCTGGACCTTGAAGCAGTGATAACCTCGAGCATTGATCTTAATGCTGGAAAAAAAACAGGTAGAAGGGTTTTAATCCCATCTAGACCTGCTGAGCATCCACAGGCAAATTATTTCATCACCTAGCGTCCCTCTTTACCTGTGTGTGCACTAGGACTGGAGCTGCCTAATTTTCCTGGATGGGCAGGCTGATTGATGCTGAGCCAGCTCTTAGCTGTCCACAGAGAAGTCTTGTCAGCACTTGAGACCTCCCTTCCCATTCTCCAGGATCTCTGTGTGACACTGGTGTGGTAACAGCCACACAGCACATACCGAATCGGAACTTCATTGCCCATTGCCGGTCTGAAATGGCAGAGCATCTCTGCATGACCTGTAGTGTTTTTCACTGCAATAGTTCCATGGTTCAGATAGATTAAAGTGATATTTAGTGTTTTTTTTATACACAAGGTATATGTAAAGCAGCCTCGCTGGCTCAGAACTCTATCCCAGACTCTCTCTAGGCCAGTGCTGTATCTCACAGCCCAGGCTGTGAGCAGTCGCCCAGGGAAGACTGAGAAGAGGGCAAGCATGGGCGATTCTTTCATAGAATCACAGGATGGTTTGGGTTGGAAAGGACCTTCAAGATCACTGAGTTCCAACCCCTCTGCCATGGGCAGGGACACCTCCCACTAGCCCAGGTTGCTCAAAGCCTCATCCAGCCTGGCCTTGAACCCCTCCAGGGATGTTTCCTAAGTACTCTCCCAGCTTCTGACTCTTTTCAGGTCGAGGGATTTCCAGAGGCTAGTGCAGTTTGGTGATTAAATAGCCCTCGATGGATCTGCCTTACGCATATGTTTCCAGTCTTTGCACCAAAGTATTTTCTCAATCCCTACATCCATTGGCAGAGTCGCGCTTGACGTGGGAGAACCGCCTCTGTGATAGACTTTTTGCATTTTGGAGAACGGACTGTGTCTGTATCCATTCAGCAATCCTCACTAGCAATGGTTCAAGTCGGGATGCTTGGCAGCTGTTTCTGGGGTGCACCGTCTTAGCTCTCCTGCTGAGGTTCAGCAGTTTGCCCTGTTGCAGACACTTGGTGGGACAGTTTCCTGGTGGTGTCACCTCGTTTTCTCTACCGTCTCATAAACTCCTTTAATTGCAGAAGAGCTAATCTGGGGCTAGTGGCAGGACTCACATGCATTTTTCTGTGCACTGAATGTAAGAAGCAGTGTGGGAAATGGGGAGCTGAGTTTAAATGCTGGTTACAGTCACACTGTGGGGTTTGGGGGGGACCCTGATTCCACTCTGAATTCCCTGGATGCCATTTGTAAACGTTATCTGTGGGAATCTTGATTGCACCAAGTTCTGTGTGAGTAATCCTGCTAACCGAATATGCCTGAGATGATGGAAAAAAGGATGCACCACAACGGGAAGTAAAGTCAAAGGCGAGTTTGACATTCCTACGTGGTTGGTGCAGATTCATCGGACTGTTACGCGCTGGTTATGGTGTAGCAGAGTTCGCTGGTACTTACCCTGCTGTGTCTGTTCAGGTATAAACCCACGAGTGAAGTCGGGGCGTTTTATGAAAATCCTTCCCGACTACGAGCACATGGAGTACAGAGATGTTTACACCTGCCGTACGTACCTCCTGCTGGTTGATGCTTCCTGCACTAAGCACACACAAGATGCTGCATGGAGTGTGACGTGGCTTTAAGCAAATTATTTTGGGCTGGACCTTGGGACAGTATGGAGGGTGCTGGTTCTTTCTGTTGCACGTTAGCGGAGTGTTCTGACCCTTCAGAGTGATGATGTGAGTAGGACAGGTAATGAGTTGGTTTCCTTTTGAAATGCTTTGAGTTCGAAAATTGTCCTGACTGGGCACAAAAAAGAGGATCTCTGTTCACAGTAGGGGAGGACTCCCTCTGCTCTTCGTGGATTGCTCCCATCTTAGAAGGAGATATTCAGATACCCTGCTGAGGGCTCCCAAAAGCAAGGTTAAATAAGCTCTGGACTGGCAAAAAGCTTTGTCTTGATTCAGATGAGCTGCATTCAGTTCCACAGCCCTTCCCAGTGGAAAATGCTGAGGGTTCCCATACTAACTCCCTCCTGCACAGTGACTGCTTCTAACCACCACCTCCATCCCCACGGCACATTCTGCTGGTGTTTCAGAGGTGGTGATTTGCCTGCCTTAGTCACGAATCTGCTCTGGGCAAATTGTTCTTTCCCTCCTAATGTTGTGTTGAGGGAAGAATATAGTAAAACATTGGAGTTGAACGCTCAGTGTTTGGCAGGAGTTGGGGAGAAGCACTGATTAGTTTGCATCAATTAAGGAAGCCAGTATTGCTTGGTATTTGGAGGGGGTGTGGAGCTGTCTCTAATGCTCCTTTGGGTCTGCGGAGTTTTGCAGACTCAAGTTAACAAACTCGCTGGGGCTTGGGAATGTAGCTGTTCACACACGCTGATGCGTGGAGTGGATACTGCAGACTTAGCTGTGCTAAAGAAGAAAGCAGAAAGAAAGCAGTTGAGCATGGGCAGAGAAGATGGTGTTAGTGTGAGCCATGACGGACAAGCAGCAGTGCTGCAGCAGGAATCATCAGGAAGTTTTAGGTTTGGCAGTCCTGTCAGCACCAGCCTTTCTCTGGAGCTGGATGGGAAGGAGAGGCACGTCCAAGCTGCCCCGAAGGACGAGGGATTTCTTTGTAGATTGCTACCTGGGTGTTTGCTCCAAATGTGCCATTTGTGGCAGCTCTGAAGTGGCTTTTTGTGCTGTTCCCTCAGTTAATTCTTCAGCTGCAGCCCCAAACCTCTGATGTCTCATGCCCATTTTCTCTCGGGGCGTGTTGTATTACTTGGGGAGAAGCTGGTGTGAGTTAAGATGTGATCGCCCTTTTCCCCCTCCTGTGCATTGAGACTCTCTTGCCAGGATTTACCATGTGAGTGCTCCCCAGTTCACATTCACGCAGCATAAGCCAGGTCAGCTCAGATCACTTTCCCCAGGGTTTTAAACCGACACTTTGCTCTTTCCACGAGCGGGTCGGTTATCAGCGGCTGGAGGGCAGTAACTGCTTGCGTTGTTCCACCTCATGTTGCTTACAGATATCTTGCTGCATCCTGAGAGTCCGAGTGAGTTGTGGATCGGGTCTTTTCCACTCAAAGTGAGCTAGCTCTGCTTTAAAGGCTGCAGATTTCACAGCAAACTCCCACGTTAGGTTTTTGCATTTCTCTGCCTGTGCTCTCCAAGCTGGACCCAGGTAACGCAAAGAGATTTCATTGAAACAGTAACAGCTGGAAGCGTCTGCTCTCCTCCTGTTTTAATAACCCATTCTGGGGTGGTAACTTGTTCATGGCTGTGGTGTGCCGGTGCTGCGATGCTTGAATCGCTGCGAGTTTGCTCAGTGTCCCTTCCTTGTCCTGTGCCTAACTCTGATGCACAGGCGTTAGACCTTTCCCAGGCACTTTCTGAGCTTGGGCATTCTCTGCTTTTCCTAGCTCGTCCCCAGACGGATTCAAGCCACCTTTCCATCTGCAGAGCATGCAGGGCTGCTTGTGGCAACGTGGGTAATACTCAGGCTGGGTGAAGGTTGTACTGGAGCATCCAGTGGATGTATTTTTGCTCCATTTGGCAGGATGTGGGCTGAGAAATTCTTCAGGACTGAGAAAAATAGGCAGTGTGTTATTGCAGAGGAAGACCTTGGAGAAAGACCCAAGTGTTGTTTTCTTTCGAGGAGCAGAGAGGGGAAGCAACTGTCAGATCCATCCTGTCTCCTGCCGGGGAGAGCCAGAGCTGGAATCCATCAGGTTTTTCCTGCAATGAATATAGCTGCTGGCTCGCTGGAGTGCAGGAACACCCCAGGCTTGAAAATGGAGCTGTATTTTTGCTTTGAGACTTGTTTGGGCCAGCATTTTCCCCAGTAATATCCTTTCCTGAATGAACAGGAGGAGGAGTCCCCAGCACCCTGAGCAAGGGAGGAAGGTGACTTGTCTGTTCAGGTGTCCCTGCCGCGGGCGTTGGTGTGCGGGTGCAGCGCTGCTCGCATTGCAGCCCCTTTCCCATCAGCTCGTCTGTGATGCCAAACAGCTGGGGTCTTAAAAAATTAAAGAACTGCCCACAGTCGAGGTACAAGCTGAGCACAGAAGCTGCTCTCCAGTGGGTAGGATTCTTCTGGAGGTGAACGGGGGTTCTTGGCCACTTCCCACCTTCGCAGCCACAGGTTTTTGGGTGCTCGGGGCAGATGGTGAAGCAGTGACTCAGCCATGAACCGAGCTGCAGCTGGAGCTGGCTGTTTACTCAACGTGAGCACACAAACTGCCCTCGATGGGTTGTGTCTTGGAGTGGAAGGGCTTGCCTTGGCAAGCAGACACTTTCCTCACTGTTGGAAAGTCTGTTGGTTGTAGCTCTGAGAGTGCTTCCGACAGGAGCTGGGGAAGAAGGACAGACATCCTCATCACTCTTGGGTAGCTTAGCATCAAGTTTTCTGTCCTAAAAATAATAAAATAAAAAAATCTGGGTTTTAACAGCTCCGTGGCAGGCAGGGTAGAAGGCAGACTGTGGCGGGTGGAGTGGCTTATGCACATACCATGTATTAGTGTGTAATTACTGCACTGAGACGAGAAGCCGGGGAAGGCGGTTTGCTCGCTTGGTGCTGTTTGCGCTGCACTGGGTTCACTGGGAGAAAGCAGGCCATCAATCTTTCATTGTTTACTGCACAGGAAAAAAGCTCCTCTGGGCCAGCTGGCAGCAGCTCTGGACAGCCCTCCCCACTGACATGAACCTCTGTGGAAGTTCTCTGCTTTGGTGTAATGAAACCACTCCTACCGTTCTCGCTATCTTAAGCAGTTAATGAAACAAAGCTGTTGTCATGGCTGCACTCAAACACAATTCTTCCTATAAACTGATGCAGAGCAAAGCCCATTATTCAAGCCAGTCCTGTGGCTGTATGAATTGGCCGTGAACATCCCTGTAAGGCATCTTCTTGCCATCTTAGAGATCATCTCCATCCTCTTCTTCCTGCCCAAAATGCCCAGTTGTGTGTGATGCCTTTGTGTGTCAGGACAGAATTCATGGCTGAACATGGAAGGACTGGAGGCAAGTAGCATCTCTAAGCTTTCCTCGAGAGGAGGTTTAAGATGATTCTGTAACAGGCATTCCTGCTTGTCCTTCAGTTTAGGTGGGATTGAAAGTGTCCCAAGCTCCAAGGTGAGAAGTGGGGAAGCCTCACCTGCTGCAGCAGGCTCTGAGAGGGACTTGGAAGCAGCTTTTGGGCACTGCTGAAATGTAACCGCTTACTTAGACTTTTTAAGGCTGTTCCTGAACTGGTAACACCACCAGATCTGAGCTGGCATGCTCTGTGCGCTTTGCCCGTGCTCTCCCAGTGGCTGTTTTTAGGGATGCTTCACTCTGGAGACAAGTTTCTCTGTGCAAGGTGGGGAAATTCTTTCAAAATATTTGAATTTCCCCGTTCCTTACTGCTTTTGTGCCCGTCCTTATTTTCTGTCGCTTTGCAGTCTGAGGCATCAAGCACATTTTTGGTAACTGGAGATAATTTGTTTTTTAACTCTGGGTATATCGTGTGATTTGCTTTAACGGAACAATGTTGCAAAGGCTTTCTGAGTAATCCTGGTGAGGTATCTGGTTGTGTAAAATCCTGGAAATTAATTCCTGCCCCTGCACCAGGCTAGGAGCAGGGCTACAGGGAAAAACAGAAATCTGTGTGAACTGGTGGGAGGCCTTGGTTCAGAACTGCCCGCCTGTGGTGGGGTGTGACCAGTTTTCCTCAGTGAAGGCAGTTGTGGGTGGTATTGGTCAGTGGTAGCAGTTTTCCTTTTATTTTCTCTCCTCAAATCCCAATTCCTTGGTTTGATGTGCTCACTTCAGTGTCTTGCTCTTCCCTAGTGCTGCACCGATACCGACACATCCTGGGGCTATGGCAGCCGGACATCGGGCCCTACGGGGGACTGCTGAACGTGGTGGTGAGTGAGTGCCTCATTCCGGGGGGCTGTGGTGTCAAGGACTGATGAATCTTTTGTGTACTAGACCTGGTTGCCCTCTCTGTGCTCTTGAGAAGTCTGAACAGTCAACCCTTGAGCAAGCGACTGGGACCCAGAGGTTGCTTCTTGGATCTTTTCACCATCACCACCTCTCTCCATCCTTTTGTTTTTCAGCTGCGCTCCAGACAGCCACAGGAGCACACAGAAAACATGAGCAATGTTTCAGGGAAAGGCTGGATGTAGAGTTAATGCTGATATTCCCATGGCTGGCACAGGACTCCGTTCCCTGTGCATCGCGTACTGCAGAGGTTTCAGCACTGGCCCATCGCTTACTGCTTTGTCTTGGCCTGCAGCTGAATGTTTTGCAAAGCATTTTGCACTGGAGTTCACACACCTCTCTGTCCTGTAGTTCACCACACTGGTCACTAGCCGTGTCCAAGGCTAACACATCAGATGTAGGGACACTGGTGCAAGAGCCGTGGAGGCTGGCAGCTCTTGTGCTGCTGGGGAGAGCAGTTAATGAACAACGCTTGGCTCTGCATGGGCGTGAGCTGGGCCAGGAGTTTGCCTGAAGCTCTTGTTCTTTGCACCAAGGTTCAGTCGCTGACAGGTTGAAGCGTAACAAATCACGAGGCCTTTGGGTTTTGCAAGATTCTGTTCCATGAACATGATATAAGAGTGCATCCAAGTGCACCGATACTTACATGATGTTGTGACCTTATAAAGACAAGCGTGCCCCTGTGGCGCTGCTCTGCTTTTGTCTCAGATCTCTCTGTTTAGAAAATATCCTTTCTCTGGAGTGGCAGGGCTTGAGGGGAAGGATTCTGTTAGGCGTGCAGGAAGAGGGCTGGCACTTGTACCTCTCAGCAGAGGAGACTGTGGCTTTCTCTGCTGTCTGGGAGTAATACAGCCAAATAATTCCTTGTCCAAAAGGCGCTGATAATCACGAGAAGCAGAATTCCTCTATTTGAGTATCTGCCAGCATGAGCTCTCAAACCAATTAGAGTTTGACTAGCTGTGTGGTCTCTTCAGTGGAGTCTCTCCCTCTGGATCCTGCGCACCAAGCATCCGTCACAAAGTCGTTTGCAGTAATAAAGGCCTGATCGTTTTCCAGTGGTGCAGAAAACCTTGTAAAAAAAAAAAAACAACCCCTCCCTCTTCACCAGGGGTGTGCTGTGAGTGCATATGGTCTGGTTTAATTGCTGGAAAGCAGTTTGGAAATGCAGCAAGCTGTTCTACAGCTCCCACCCTGTTGCGGAATAGACCCTGGAGCTGTTTGCTGCAAACTCAACAGAAAACACGCAAGGCTGATCTCGGGTGCTTTGTCTCCCATCCTTCTGCAGGTGGACGGTTTGTTCATCATCGGGTGGATGTACTTGCCACCTCATGACCCTCATGTTGATGATCCCATGAGATTCAAGCCTCTCTTCAGGATTCATCTCATGGAGAGGAAAAGTGCGACAGTGGAGTGTATGTATGGACATAAGGGTCCTCATAATGGCCACATCCAGGTGAGCTCCTCCAGCACGTTCAGCATCCGTGCGGGGTGCAGTGTGTGTGTGCATGTGTGCACGCTGGCTCTGGAAATGGGTTCAGCAAAAAACTGTATGAGAATTTTATTTAAGGGATGTGGCTTTCACCATCTTGTTGTACATGTGGATGCCAGCTTTATGCTCATTATGTGTCTGACAAGTTGTGTGGGCTGTTCCCTGCTCTGAATTTGTTTCTCTGTTGTAGCAAATCCAGTAACGCGTGTTGTGTAAAGCGTTCACTCTGTGCAGTCTTAGTTACACCATCCTAGGCATCTCTAATCAGGTGTTCAATTCTCCTCCATGGTAACGACAGATTGTAAAGAAGGATGAGTTCTCCACGAAATGCAACCAGACAGATCACCATCGGATGTCAGGGGGAAGGCAAGAGGTAAGAGTTCTTTTTTCCCTGTGCTGTGACACCATTCCTGTTCGACAGCAGCCTGTCCAAAGAAAGACAGTAACAAGCATTGTATGCCGTGCAGCACTCACCAAACACGATCTCTGTGGCGTTGCTGTCTGGATAATTAAGATCTGTCAGACACAGGCCTAAGATTGAGTACCAGTTGCATTTGAATACCTGCTTGTCATCCTGATTGAGGGATTAAAAGCTTCATTTGGTTGTTGATCCCGTGTCTGTGTCAGCTACACCCAGCAAGGCAGATTCCAGACTCAAACGGCGTGTTTGAAGGTGCAGATATAGATGCCAGGATGAAAACCTTCCGCTTATACCTGTTCCAGGTAGTTTGCTGCCAGCTGGTTAGACGTGACAGATCTGATCCTTCAGTTGCTTCTAACAAGTGCTTTCAAATGTCTGTCTGCTAATGGGAAGCAGCTGGGGGAAAGGTTTAGTTAAGTGTTTCCTGGTTCTGTAGCAGATGAGAAATGCTTTAATACTTGGAAAGCACTGCGTTACGCGTGCGTGGCATTATGGTAATTGGGGGATCTGGCTTTACAAGATAAAGCAGGTTTGGAATATCACTGGGTAGGCTGCAATCTTGGTGTAAGCTGCTATCTTGCTAACTCGGGGCAGAGTATTAACTTGTCAGAGCTGGTGTAGTGGTGCTTCAAGAGATGTTTTCAAAGCACCCTTTGGATTTAGATGTGTCAGTATTAAAACAGCAGGATTTAACCTCCTAAGCCTTCAAAAGCTTCCTCTTTTATGTTTAACATGTCAGGGTAGGGCACTGGAGTCAGCTTATGGGCACACAAATGAGTTACTGTGAGGTACGTCAGGACATAAAGAAGTAGATCAGCTACTTTGCAGTAGCAGGTGATGCTTACGCTTTTATTCTGAGGAGGCATATTGGTTCTACCTGTGATGTATTTGAAGGGAAGCATGTTTATTGTGTGGAGTCTGGCCAGTATGGGGCAGTTGCCCCTGTCGTGACTTATTAAGCATTTTTCCAAGCCAGCTCTGTGGAAGGATGTGTTTGTTCCCAAATCCAGCCGTGGTCCTCTGTCTTTGGCAGAGCGTATGCCTTCTCTGGGGCTCTGCTGGTGCATCGTTCTGACGAGGCAAAGTCGTGTTGGGGTATGTCACTGTCACAAATTAAACTCCTCTGTCTTCCCCCTTTTCTCCTTGTGCTGCAGGAATTCCGGACATGGCTAAGGGAAGAATGGGGCCGGACTCTGGAAGACATCTTCCATGAACACATGCAAGAGCTCATCCTGATGAAGTTCATCTACACCAGCCAATACGAGTAAGGGCACCAGCTCGTTCTGGGTATTGAGGCTGCTGCGACTTCAGGAGCACGTTGAATCATTTAATCCAAAGATGGGGTGCTTGCAGTGGGCTTCAACAGCCAGAGGAATGTCCTGTCTCTGCAGGCTCTATGCAGAGATACGGTGAAGCACAGCCTTTTCCAGTTGTACAGAGAGATGAGATGTCATGACAGCAGTAATAATAAGGTTCCAAGTTTTTTTACAAGAACTATGCACAGTAAGATGGTTTGGAGTCATTTAACTGTGTTACATTTGAAGACAGAGCAAATATTCGTGATCCCAAGGAGCTATCTGCTTGTTATCCGTATTAGTAGGCAATATGCTTTGTAGTGCACTAGGCAGAAATCACACAGTCCCTGAGAACTTTTTTTTTTTTTTTAACTATCACTCCAAATTTCTAACGGCAGCCACCTTGCTGTAGCAGATGTTTAAATATCCTTCACCCTGAGGTTCTCCAGAAATCTCAGGAAGTGGGGAGGTTACTGTGCCCTTGCTGCAGGAGCCTCCTGGTGCACTAACGAGGGCTGGTGGAGAGAAATGAAGGGAAGGGGTGCTCGCATAGGTCTGAAGTGAAATCTATTAAACTCATTGGCATTGCTGGAAATACAGATCCTGCCTCTCTCGACAGCTGCAAACATGTTCCTGATTTCAAGGGATTCTCTTAACCTCTCTAACCTTTTGTTTTTTGCACAGCAACTGCTTGACGTACCGACGCATCTACCTCCCTCCTAGCAGCCCCGATGACCTTATAAAGCCAGGTCTCTTCAAGGGAACGTATGGGAGCCATGGGCTGGAGATTGTCATGTTGAGCTTTCATGGAAAGAAAGCGAAAGGGACTAAAATCACTGTGAGTGCATTTTTCCTTTCTCTCAGATGCTTGTTAGGGCATTCTCTTTTTGATGCTGTGGATTTGTAGAAGAGATCTCTGGGGGATAGTTGTTGCCACCCCAAACGTTGTTCCTTGTGGGGACTGGTGGCATTGGGTCGATATTAAAATGTGCAGAGCAGCTAGACCCTGCTCTGCAAAGCTTCTCATGATGCCACCTGGCTCCCTTTCCTCTCCCTTCCAGCTGTTTTCTGTGAGCAGCTGGTAGCAGGTCACTGGAGATTACTCGCATGTATCTGAGGAGCCTGGTACCAAATGTTGGCAGCTCTTCACTGAAGCCAGGCTAGTGAGTTCCTTCCTCTCTGCAGGCAGGATTCTGACAAAATGCAGCTGCAACTTTGACTTTCTTTTGCCCTTGCAAGTACAGCCTGGCTCACAGCTTTTGATTTAAAATTCTGCTTCTGGGATTGGGAAAGCAGAAGCAACGTAGACAGCTCAGGGAACAATGAACAAGGTCTGAGGGTGTTTTTTTGTTGCCAACTTGGTGATTGTAGAAATGCAGAAGTCAGTTGATGGATGTGGGGAGGATACAGGTCTGTAGCACCTTGCCTCTGCAGCCATGTTGTTTCTTCCCATCTCTAGGGAGATCCCAACATCCCAGCTGGGCAGCAGACTGTGGAGATAGACCTAGCGCATCCTCTGCAGCTACCCGACGTTGAGAACCTTCGCGATTTCAGCGAGCTCTCTCGCATCGTCCTGGAGGTCCAGGAGCAGGTGCGCCGGGAGGAGCAGGAGCAGGAACAGCGGCAGGAGGCAGAGGACCGCTCCCAGCAAGCTGCCTCCCACCCTGCTGCAAAGCCACCCCTGGGAGGAGAAGGTGCCGAGGGAGAGGAGCCTGCAGCAGGGGCAGAAGGGACAACCCAGGACAAGGCATCAGGTTCCCAGCCCTTTGTGCTGCCCATGGGAGTCATATCGAGGAATGAAGACTATCCCCGGACCTGCCGAATTTGGTAACGGGGACTAGTGGTTTATAGCCGAGTCGTGCCAGTCACTTTTTGAAATGGAAGTGGGGGGTGTCTTTGAGGCATGTTGTGTGTTTGCTTGCCCTTTACCTGCATGCTGATCTCCCAGCCCCTTCTGTTCAGATTTTCTGCCGCTGCTGCCCTATTTCCCGCACTCCTGTTTGCTCCCTCTCTGTACTGTCATCTGCCATCCTGCTTCCTTGCTAGATTTTATCCTTTTACTTCTGAAGCTAGCACCTCTCCTTTACCCACCCCCCCTGGTTTTTTGTGTGTTTTGTTTCCCAGAGCTGCCTGGTCCGTGTATTTAGAGATCTATTCAAGCTGCTTCTAATTTTTCTGCGTGCCACTTGTGTTCCTTGGCCGTCGGAACACAGTGCTCTCTCCCACCCCTCCCTGGCCTCTGGTGCCTTGGGGCCAGCTCTGGAAGGTGCTGAGCACCCTAAGGAGTAGGTGCAAGTATGCAGAGACCCTCACTGAACGGGACCTGGAGTCAGCGAAGCAGCAATCTAAATGAAGTGTGGAAAAAGAGCCCAGAAGCTGAAGTGTAGGCAGGTGACCTTCAGCCAAACATCTGTGCTCATGGAAAAACCCACCAATAGCCGGTTAATCCCAGAAGGCCCCTGCTGTCACAACCCAGTTGTGTTTCAATAAAACCCTGTTCCACCTGCTGCTTGCTGGGAGGTTAGCCTGACCTTTACTCCTCTCCAGCTCCAGTTAGATTTTTCTTTTTTTAGATTTTTTTTCTTTCCCTTCCCATAGGTTTTGTGACAAGGTTTGCCTCTCTCACCCTCTCAACGTGCCTTTCCTTTTCTCTGACGATTGTCAGGGTCTGGGTTGATCCTTGAGCTGCAGCAGTGAATCTCAGCTGGATTACTGGGCTGAACTACAGAAAAATCGAGCCTTGGTCTGCAGGTGCTAATTAGAATAGCCAAAAGCAGCAACCTGCAAATAGCAATGGAGAGTTTCTTTTCTTACCATGGTGTCACCAGCGTTTGGTGCTGTTTGCTAAGAACAGACTGAAAATCTCCCTGCTTGGTACCACCTGCAAGTGTGTTTGACAATGGCTTGATCATAGTTTTGTTTGTTTGTTCAGTTTATTACATGTTGGGTAATTACAGCTGTTCTCACATCCTTTTTTTTTTTGCTCTTCTTCTCTCTTTGCAGTTTTTATGGGACGGGGCTTATTGCTGGCCACGGCTTCACCAGCCCCGAGCGAACACCAGGTGTTTTTGTTCTCTTTGATGACGATCGCTTTGGATTCATCTGGCTGGAGCTGAAGTCCTTCAGTCTCTACAGCCGGATCAAGGTCTCCTTCCAGAACGCCGAAGCGCCTTCCCGTGAGGCTTTTGATGAAATGCTGAAGAACATTCAGTCGCTGGCTACTTGACGGGTGATTTGTGATGGACAGGGCTAGGGGTTGCAAAGGCTGCTGCACTCCCCAGCCAGGCCTGGGATGGGGATTCCTTGCTCTCGGTACCTCTGAAGGAAAGCATGCACTTTTAATAAAAAGCCTTTTTACCCCAAATGTACACATTAAAATATCCATGACTGCCCTTTCCTCCCTGCTACCCCACACCGCTCCCTAGCAGTCCTTGGTACCCAGTCTGTAACATAGCTTTGTGTAGCTGAAGGGATCCTGCAGAGGAGGAAATAGAGCTTTCTTATTGCAAAATTGAAGGAAAAATTACTCGAGGTCAGAGCTGGATCCGAAGAACATTTAATTGACTGCGTGGACCTGAGCCCTCTGCTCTGACCATTAGCAGTCTCCTGTGGAGAGAGCTCTTCGTGGAAGGGATCATTAAAGCCTTTGCTGAGCTCTAGGCCAGTCTGTCCTCCCGGGAGACTTGCTTTACCCTCCTGCGGTCCCCCGCTGCAGACTGCCTGGCTGCTTCGTGATAAATTGCATCAGCAGTGACAAAGCACATCCTCCTCTCCAGAAACCTCTCTCTGGGTGCAGCATCGTCAAGAGAGGCCGGTGTCATACCTGCATCCTTGGCTTAGGAACTGGAGTGGGTGGTTTGCTTTTGAGAAATCCCCTCAGCTTGGCAGCGAGGGGAGGATTCCCGCTGGAAATGACTGTGTAGCGTTGCCGTGGCTTCTGGAGCTTGGTGGGTGTGCTGTCCCTGGGGCTCCAGGTCTGGGTGTTTCCCTGAGCGTTAGAGGAGATGATGTACAGAGCTGTGTACAGAGCTGGAGATGAGTGTCAGCTGCAGGAGCTGGTGCATTCAGAACTGGCTTTGTACCTGAAAGGTACGCCTCAGATCTTTTAAACTGAGCTTGAAAATGTAAAGGAAGGAGAAAAAAGAAAACTGACTGTGAAATAAACCCAAACGCAGCCTGCAGACGCCTGTCTGTGATGGGCACAGAAGCTGCCACGTGTCCCTGGTACTGATGTGACCCCCGGTACGTGTCATTCTTGTATCAGGTCGCCCCGTGCAGTCGGAAGGAGCGGTGAGGGATTATCCTAATGTTGCTGTGGCTTGTTCTGGCGTCTTTTACGGCTGGTGCTGACGGGTGGGTGCTGCTGCTCCGCTCACAGGACCCTTCTGTTCCCTTTCTAGTCGTGTTTATTTCATCCCAGATGATTGCTGCTCCCACGGAGAGCTCCTGGGCTTATTCTTTCCGTGATACCCGTGTTGTGGCAGATCTGAGCTCCCCTGGGGAGTGTGGGCTGCAGGCGAGGGAGCCAGATTCCACATAGACTGTCCTGTGCAGGAAAATCCTCACCAGTGCTAATCTGCAGGCTGTAACTTGTGCTAAAATCCATCTCAGCATTTGCATCAGCATGTGTTACTAATCCTGTGGTGGAAAAGACGATGGGGATCCTTGTGCGGAGAGAAAAGAGCCGTTTGTAAGGAAGCTCTTGGTTGCAGGCAGGATACATCCTTTGCTGCGGTTGCTCTCTGCTGTGATGATAAACTCCAGGTTTCTTCTCTTCCCGCTACCAGCCGGATCAGCGTCTAACAAAACTCCTGTCTTTCCATCATCCGCAGCTTTTTGGCTTGTAAATGTGTCTGTACGTGTGTTGTGCTGGGAGGATTCAGGCCCCTTCTGCGGAGAAGCTTCAGTCACTGCCTGGTTTCGCGGACTGCGAGCAGCTTTTGTTCTCACTCTCACGAGGGCTTTTTGCCATTTCTGGCTCTCGAGCCTTCCCCCGAGCTGCGTGAGAGCCCAGGCTCCAGCAGAGGCTGCGAGCAGAAGGTCACGTCACTCACAGGATTCATTCCTGTCTCTTTGGATCTAGTTTTACAAACCTCTGGGAATTTGAAGGTGATTTGAGGCACTTTTTTCTTTGTTTCCAACTGCTGGAAAACCTGCCTCCGCGTTCGAGGCGAGGATCTGCGCTGTTCTTACCGTTCTAGCGAACAAGCTATAAAAAGTTGGTGGTTTCTGAGCCTCTTCAAGGTGTTCTGTCGGCATCAGCAGAGGGAAGAGTTGACATGGATCTCTCCCCAACACACAGGGATGCGAGAGGGAAGGGGTGGCGGTTCTCTGAGCCGTGGTGTGTGGGCAGAGAGGTGAGCTGAGCTGAAATCGGGCATCTCGGCCTTTTGCTGCGGCTGCCGAGCTGTTTGCAGAGGGAGAACATGCGCTTAATCTCACAGACAGGGATTTCCAGCTTGGTGATGCAGGTTTCTGGGATACCTAAAGATATTAGGAGTATGTTCGGCGTCGGGGTGGCCAGTTCATCTTGGAGCTTGCTGGTGCAGCCGGTATGTTGGCTGCTCTGTATTCTCCCCAACAGCCTAAAGAGACGTGGCTTGTCCTTCAAACCAGCTCTGCTTCAGCTGTGAATGGATCCATAGTCCTGATTGGGGATTCCTCCTCCTTTCCATGGCCCCACTCACCTGAAAAAATACAAATCCTGGAATTTTACATAACTGATGGAATAGTTTTTGCTTTTTTTTTTTTTAAGTAAGGTTGAAAATCCAGACTGTGGTGAATGCACTACGAGCGCTTGGCCTGAATCCCTGTCTCCTAAGGATGCTGACGCTGTGGCTGGTCTCCCTGTAACCTGCTGTGTTGGGCTGGCTGAGTGTGTAAAGGCGGTGTAGGTATGTTCCGTTGCTGTGTCATAAGGTGCTTTTAGTTGTTACCTGCAGCTTAAATGTCAGGAGTCTGCTGGGGAGCGTGAACCCGTGGATGGCAGGTTGCAGGAGGGTTTTGCTCGGTGCTGAATACGACTCTGCTTCGTCACGTAGGTGAGGGTTGTTGGCTGTTGGCCCAGGTTGTGCATCGCTGTTCCCCAGGCTAAGGCTGCTCTTCTGCTTGTCGCTTGTCCCTCCTGAACCTTTTCAGTGGCCGCGTTAAGGATCTTGCTTCCGACGGCCAGACCTGCTCGGCTGGCTGGAGGGAAGGGCTTTGCAGAGGCTTGATGCCCTGCAGGAACTTTTCACAGCTCAGCTTTGCCCCTGTAGTAGCATCTTCTTATTTATAGTGTTGTACCTGATTGGCCTCAAAATGTCAGTGTTCTAGTCCCGATGAAAGGCAAAGCTGCTGCGACACCGTGGCTTTATTCTGGCTAGAGCAAAAGCACTGCAAATAACAAATTTTGTAGGAATACTCCTCCCCTTGCCATCTCTTCTCACCTTCTGCTCCTCAAAGCCTGGCAGGCTTTTGTGGCATTTAAGAAGAAAATTCCCTCTGATTTGGCGTTGGGTGAGGAAAGCTGTCGAGACGGCGAATTTGGAGAGACTGGTATAAATGCTCTGGGTGCTCCTGTGCCTTTGCCGCTTCCTTTGTGCACGGCTCCACCAGTGCTGTCAGCAAAAAGCAGAATAACACGGTGAGGAGTGATAACTTGCAGCTCTGAAAGCTTTGGGAGAGAGGAACAATCAGGAGGAGTGCAGCCGGACTTTGGGGCAGGCAGTTTGGATCTGAGCATCGCCCGTGGCCGATGCCGCAGTCCTGCCTCCTCTCCTGGTGCCTGTGGGAAGCAGAGCTGACAGTACCGTATTTTGCTGGGTTTGTTTCGGTACGGGCTGTACCACCACCCTGCGTACCCTTTTTTTTTTCCTGAACCCTCGTTTTCCAGCTTGTTGGGATATTTGCGTGAGCTGTTGACAAGGATAACGCGTGGTGGTGCCTTGCAGATGGTGATAAATTTCTGGTGCTGACTTGTCCTCATCCTCTGTAAAAAAAGTCTTGGGAACAAGTGGCTTTATTTCTTCATCCCAGATGGGTGGAAAGTGCTGGGGAAGATGGAAAACAACTTGTCAGGGGTAGGAATGGGCAGATGCCTGTTGGAATAAATAGAGGTTGCAATTAGGTTGCAGAGCAGCATTGCTTCAGGAGCAATAAGGGCTTAATTCTAGCTCAGGAGCAATAAGCAAGCGACTGGCTTACGTGCTCGGGCTGTGCTGGGCTCCTAAATTATGCTTTCTGCCTTGTCAAAACACAGGGCTTTGGCCAGCTGGAAAACAGAAGCGTCAGAGATGCTCACCCAGCCGGTTTGTTTGTTTGCTTTGGGTCTGATTTCAGAGCTATAAATGTGCTGGGATCAGGCGTTGCGCTTGGAGGAGACTCGCTGCGGTCCACGTGGACTTGGCAGGTTTTGGTTTTTTAATTGAGGAGAAGAAAAAGGAGAGAATTACTTCTGGCTTTGGCTGTCAGCTTCCCTCTGGAGTGACCGGTGCCTACTGCCACGGCTGCTCTGGGATGGGACAGCAGAGGTCGGGTGGCGATTAGTTGGGAAACTTGTACTGGGGAGAAAGGAAATTCATGGGCAACTTGCTCGGGGGTGTAAGCTACCAGGAAAAAAAAAAAGCAAAATGCAGCTGGCTCAATGTTTACTAAACAAGGATGACTTTTTCTTGCTTTTTATTAATTTAAAACTCCAGGGGAATGTTGGGTTTTGTGTGGCAGTGGGTTGTATCATCCCATTTAGGAAATGATAATATATTAACCCTGTCTCCTAGCTGGTTGCTCACGTGGCAGATAATCTTGTGCTGCGTTCAGCTGCCAAAGGATTGCGTGCTGGCCCTCGTGCCGCAGGCCAGACGGACAGCATCGCTCACCAGTTGGACAGTGAAATATCTGAGATGTGTGGAGTGGAAGAAAAGTTACTGTGAGTGCCACTGACTTTTTATTTTTTTTTAGTGTGTGTGCTAAATTAAAATGTATGATTCTAGGTTTTGGTTGGATCGCAGTCTTTTTATTTTTTTGAGGAAAAGTGCACTCTGATCGACTGTGTTCATTAAGCTTAATTAAAGCAATCTGCACTTTTTTTTTCATTGATTAATGCTCCTCCTTCCCCTAAGCAGGTGTGCCCTGTTTCTGTGTGTATTTTGCACTCACCATTTAACGTGACACTAATGGATTATCTGGGCATCTCCAGCAGGCTTTGAGTGGAAATAAATCCAGATAAAGTTCCCCGTGGTACTTAATAAAGCTGAAGGTGAAACACCAGCTCCCTGCTTCAGACAGAGGGGAGAGCAGAGGGGAGAGGTGAGCTTTTCTTTCTAAAATGCCCTCTGACATCAAACACCTGGTTTTCATGCCACAAACACCCCTGTGGAACATGATAACTGGAGTTTAAACGACTCACCTGCTCCATCTGCTCCCCTGGCCGAGGCGTGGGGTTTCGTCTGTCCTTTCGTGTGTGGGTTTGGGAGGAACGGGCTCGGTAAAAACCAGACGGGACTTTGCAACACTTGGCCTATTTCATCCCAGGTATCGGAAAGCTGAGCAAAACGCGCGTGTTACTTTTACACCCGATCATTGTTACCCAAGGAGCCTTTTCCAATTTCAAATAATAAAAAGGAAAGTTTTGTGAACTTAACTTCTGTTTGGTTTTCTGTTATTCCAAAGGAAAGCAGTGGGTGAGTTCCATCCTTCCGACGTGCAGCAGCCGCCTGTTAGAATTCATTTTTCCGTGTTCGGGTACTTGCTGAGCAGTTCAGCTGATCTGAAGATGCGAAGCACCCACACTCCATGCTGCAAAATCCCAGCTTGTCCCTCATCCCTCTTTTCCATTCTTTCCCCCTGCCTCTGCCCCCTGCAGCTCCCACCCCAGGGTGCCCAGGGAGCCCAGCTCCCTCCCGCAGCACGTCCTGGGGCCGCCAGAACTAACGACCTGAGCCCTGACGAAGCCTCTCTGCCCTCCCAGCCACAGCCTCCTCTTTCTGAAACGAAGCATGGTAATCCTGATTTATTTTTTTTTCATTCTTCCTGATTTTTTTCCTTAATTTTTCCTTCTACTGAGTCTGAAAGAGATGAGCTGGACCTGAGGGATGAGGAGGGGGAGGCAGTGTGACGGTGTAACCCCCCTTCTTTAAAGAAGTAAAGGAGTCGTCTGTATTTAAGCCTTTTTTTCCAAATTTGGTCCCTCCACCTCCAACTTTACCCCCGCCTCAGATGGGAGCTGCTCTCACTGCTTTTCCAAAAGAGTGATTATGCTGGAAATGGGGAAATTTGTGGCATGAGTTCAGCGGCCACTGAGGAGTCATTTGTCCTCGTGCAGCAGGTCCTGTGCCTGGTCCTGTGCCAGGATGGATGGGGGGGTTCCCAGTCCGGTGTGAATGGCCCCAGTTCTGCCTTTACTGGAGAGGGTGTTGGGCTTTGAGCTTTGCAGCCCAAAGTAAGTTTCTTGGCAGATGATTATGTTGGAGAACAAACCTTGGCCATGGAGCACTACCAAAGTTCACACATGAATTTTTAATCTGGAAATTGCTCTGCCGCCTTAATGCAGCAGTTAATCCGGGGCAGAGCGCACCGTTACAGCTCCTCCAGTGAACGCCTGACCTCTTCCCTCTCCTTCTTTTTACCACCAATACCCTCCCCTAACCTCAGGCATGAATTTTCTCATGGTAACGGCACATCTGCCCCCACTCCTTTATGCGAAATGTTCTCTAGATGATCACGCAGCCGTTTGAGCCGGAGCAAGGGAAAATAAGAAACCACGTCTGCTAAGCAGGCACGAACTCCTACCATATGTTTGGCCTTCGAGGAGCACAAATGTCGTTCCTCAAGCGGCAGCATTGCTGGATACCAACCACACGCAGTTCCCAAACGCTGGCTTGCAACCCTCCCTCTCCTTCCAAAGAAACTCAGAGATGTGAAGGTTCGGTGCTGGGCAGCGTCAGACCTCCTGGAGAGGTGTCTTTGCCACCGCGCCGCGGTGAGGAGGGGTCTGTGCCCTGGCAGACATGTTCCCCAGCAGATGGGTTCCTCCTCCCGGCTGGGGGATGGATGAGCTGCTTTTTCCATCTGCTCAGGGTGAAGTCCCGCATGTCAGAGCCGGTTATGGGCTGTTAACCGCGGAACAGGCAGAGGATTGTCCCCGTAGCTGTTAGTTTAGAACCTGGGGCTGTGCAAAGGTGAATTTTCCCCCCTCTGGGATGCCAGTTGCTGTGACCAGGCACGTCCCACGCTGGCTCGGGGACTGCTGGCAGCTGGGTCTGTGCTGAAGGACCACCGCTGCACTTTGTGGTGATGCTTTTTCTTCCTACTTGGCTTGTTTCTAAAAACCACGAGGCTTTGGTGCCTTCATGCGGAGCCAGAGGTCTGTCGTTCCAGCCAGGCAGGAAGGTGGGTCTCCCTTTTAACGCTGCACGTAGGAAAAATCTGTTCCCCGTGCGAGCCCAGCTCCTGGCAGCAGCTGGAGCCCTCCCCTGGGGTACAGATGGGATGTGAAACGAGCAGGTTTTGCCGTTCCCTCTCAGTGCAATACTTCTGCCTTCCTGCTTAACACTTATTTTATTTTTGGCTGTTGAGAGCTGCTGAGCAGGGCTGGAGCCTCGTGCTGACCGACCCGCCCGGCACACCGAACGGAGTTTGATCCAGATGTTGTGTGAGTTCATCCAGAGCGTCGGCACCCCTGGGCTGTGTGAAACACCCTCCGGTGCTTTATCTCGGTCCCAATCTCCCTGCTCCTTGGGGAGTGGGCTGCAACAGAGGCTTTCATCCCCTGCTGCTTGGGAAGGTTGGAATTTTTCACCGTTCTCTGCTTATCCGCCACCCCGAGCTCTTTCCCTCCCGGGAGAGGAGAGCATCATCTGCCCCCCTCCTGCTGTGGGAGGGGATGGAGGGGGACAGACCCCCCACAGTAACCCCAGGGGCTGTGACAGAGGCTGGGAATCTCCCTGTCGCGTACGGGGACAAGGGAGGGACCAGGTCTGGTATTTCCCAGTTTCCAAGGCTTCAGAAGCTCCTAAATGGGGAAATATTCTGCGTCCTAACGGGGCTCTGTCCCCTCCTCTCCACATCCCTCCCCAGTGCCTGGGCTGGGAGGAGGAGGAATAATTCCGTGTGTGCTTTGCTCACGCTGCTTCCCAGCAGGGTTTTGTTTCTTCCTCCTCTTCCTGATGCAAAACATTAATTAGCGGCAAGCTCTCCATGGCTAATTGAAGACGCAGGAGATCTTCCCGTGGTTGCAAGAAGCTCTCAGCCCTGGCCTCGCACGCTGACGCTTTTTTGCCGTAATTACCTTTTGTGCCCGTCCTGCCCGACGGGTCTGTCCCTGGTTTCCCTGGCTGAGCCTTCGGGACCCGGGATTTAATGTCACAACGTCCCTTTTAAGTCACCCCCACCCTTGGGAGTCACCTTCTCCGGGGTGAGGGTCCCCCGGGGGCGGCCGCTGCCGGGAGGGGGCGCTGCGGGGAGCTGCTGTGGCGGTTAGTGCCCGCCAGGGGGCGCCCAGAGACCGGCCACGGACACGGGTGGGAGCAGAACCCCCTCGGACACGGGTGGGAGCGGCATCCCCATGGACACGGGTGGGAGCGGCATCCCCATGGACACGGG
>WKFP01014700.1:364212-374742 GCA_011057875.1 Pterocles orientalis
GCTGCCTGGGTGGGTTCGTACCTCTGGGCAGAGAGAAAAAACTCTTTGCTCCATAGCATTAGCCTGAACCAGGAGGAAAAAAGCCATGGCCCTGGGCGGGATTGCTGGGAGAGGAGGCAGAGGAGCGGGGAAGCAGCAAAGCAGCAGTGAGGCAGATCCCCCCTGCGCCCGCTCCCTGCAGCATCCTCAGCGGTGTTTCCCGAAGCCTGCTGGCTTCCCGCAGCCGCCGTGGTGTTGGATTCATCGTCCTCCTTCCCTCGCTGCCTTTGCTCCAGCCCCTCATCGATCAACCCCGAAATAGCCCTGGCTTAAGTACATCAATTCTGCCAGAGTGATGGCAGCTCCCAGCATTTTTATTTTTATTTTTACTTTTATTTTTCCCCCATGGACCTTAGCATGGCGTTTGCAAAGAGGCTGGGGACATGGGGACATCGCTGCTCCCCTCCGCAAGGCTCTGATGGGAAAAGCAGCTCCTCGAGCAAGAGAAAACCCCAGCTCCATGCAGGGGTTTCAAGGGTCCATCAGTCCATTTTCCCCCGTCCTGCCAGCCGTATCCCATGAGATAAATACCATAACAGGTTTTTTTTTCCCGTGTAACTTAGTTTCTGGTCATTTCCTAGCATCAAAATGATGTTTTTTTGCCTAAGCTGGGCTCTGCGCCTTGCTGGGTCATGTAGGAAGGATGGGATCCAGCCCTGGCTTTCCCTTGGCTATTCCCAAACCTAGAGAATGGGTTTTTTTTTGGGGGGCGAGGGGCTGCCGGAGGGGGGTAACGTGCACAAAGTGCACGTTACCCCCCTCCGGCAGCCCCTCGCCCCGAAAAAATCTTTCCCAAATCCTGCTTTATTATTATTATTTTTTTTCCACCATGAAGAAAAGCTCAGCGGTGAAGTCTATATTATTTGCATGTGTATTTTTCTAAAAAAAAAAAAAAAATAGAAAAAAAAATCTATAAACCGTTCTCGACTGGGACTGCACGAAGGATGGGGTGAGAGAGAGAGAGAGACTGGAATAAATGATCTTAAAAATTACTTTCTCGCTCGGCTGTTGTGTGTTTTAATGAGACAGATATTCTCCCTTCTGCCTGCTCCACCTCGATGGTCCCCAGTGCCTTCCCCAGCTTCTCCCTTTCGATGACCTTTTTTTTTTTTTAATAGGGAAAAATTGATGCACCTTTTAAAGAACCGTTAGTGTTTGCCCCGCAGCCAGCTAAGCACACGGAGGAGATTTAATTTTTATTTTCTTTTCCCCTGTGCGCTCCATCTCTGCCAGTCGCTGCCGATCTGACGGCAGAGCTGGGATCCTGTTCTGGCCTCGGGACATTTGATTTCAGTGTATTTAAAAATCAATTACTCAGTATTATCTTATTAAGAAAAAAAAAAAAGAGATGTTCTCTTAGATTAATGGGCTGTGAGCATCATTTTCCACCCAGGCTTCAGAGACCTCATCCCCTCGGGTCTCCGTACGGCCAAGCCGAGCCCGTTCCCCGCCCTGCAGCGCTGATTTCTCTCTCGATAGCCCAGGAGCAGGATTTCATGGCCATTTTATCTTAGGAAGGAGCTTGCCTTGCTTCTTTTTTCAAAAATTTACCCTCCTTAGAGCACTCCACAGCTCCACCACTGCAGGAGGGAAACATCAGCCCCCGCTTGGATGTTTTCCTGGGGTTTCACATGGGGGCAAGCTGACCAGCTGTGGAAAACCCAAAGCCATGTGCCCTGGGATGGTTTTTATTCCCTCTGTCCCATTAATTGCTTATCACAGGTTTGCAGCGGGTGCACCCCCAGAACCCCCGGCTGCTGTTGGTGGCTGGGTGCGGCTGGAGCTTGCAGTGGGATAGAGGGCTATAGGGGCAGCATCTATAGCAAGAGGCGGTGAGATGCTTGGCCACTTAACCCCAAACTGGGAGGTCTCCTGGCATCCTCAAAGTGCCAGGAAGCAGTGTCCCTGTCCGTGTCCCTGTCCCGCTCGTTGGGTAGTGGCCGCTGAGCTTTAACTGATGAGAAATGCTGTGCACCAGGCAAGGGGCAGGGAGGGGTGGCACCTCCCCAGGGTCTTTGGCTGACCAAGACTCATTTTACCTCCCCAAAGGTGGGCGTGCTGGTTTTGGCTGGGACAGAGTTAATTTTAGACCTTCGGGGCCGAAGGGGGAGAGGCTGGCACAGGTGAGAGCAGCAGGGAGGAGGAAGGTGCTGCACATCATGGGCTCAGCCCCCTCTGCCTCCCTCCCTCCAGGGATGAAAAGGACATTTGCTCGCTGGGCTCCAGGGGTTTTATGGCGTCTCTATTAAAGCTGTTAAAAATCTTTCCATTGTAGTAGCGTCTGGGAGCGATAAGTATTCATAACAGAGAGGATTCGAGATGGGTTTGGTTGTAAAAACACCTCTAAGCTGCCTGGATTTATGGCTCTTAAATCATCCCTTTTCTCATCTGTCACAGCCTTTTCAGATGTTCATCACCGAACAACAGCGAAGTCGGGGCCGTAATTTGTGCCGCAGTATGCGGAGTAAGAGGAGGGGAGTCCCCTCCATCGGTAACCAGCTCGTGATTTATGGCCACGAGCTCTTATTCTTTTTTTTTTTTTTTTTTTCCTTGAGCAGGAGAGGCTTTGACTCTCGCCATCCGCTCTCTCCCACATGCTGCTGCCAGCTCTCTCGGCCAGCTGGAGCCAGGCGAGGGCTGGTGGATTTAGAGCTGTGCCGGACAGTTTGACAGCGGCGTTGGGGGAATTCGGGGCTGGCCCCCGCCCGCAAGCGGGCTCTGCAATGCGGGGCTGTGCCTCTCGCCAGCCTCCATCTCCCCATCCTCCCTTCGCTTTGGGGTGAAATATGGGAAAATCCTGCCCATGCCCACCGCAGCAGCCTGCAGAGAGCTGGGGTTCAGGGAGGGGGGTGACAAGGTCGCCTTGTCTTGCAACAGCACCATAAAAATTAATCAGTGCTTTAGAGATGCTGCTTGGCTGACGGAGCTGCTGCTCTCCCTTCCCATCGCTGCAGTGCTTCTTAAAGATCATGGAAAAATCTTTTGGGGAGAAAACCTCCAGCTTTGCCCAGGTGCTGGCAATCCTCACTCGGTCGCTGAGCACCCAGGAGGCAACTGGAAGCCCAAGCGAAGCTGCCAAGCGCCAGGTGTGCGGATGCTGGCATCTGTCACCACATCAGCCTGGTACCCACAAAATGGGACCCCCAGACATCTGGCAGGGGCTGTTTTGCCCCCCCGTTTCTACCAGGTGTGCCGGTAATCGGTTTCGCAGCCCCATCAAGTGTCTGCCAAGTGAACTGCATGGCTGGCTCCCGTCCTTCTGGCCCCTGGGGCTGGCAGCGCTTGGCCCCCCATCGCAAAGATACGGATGCTGGTGCCTCCAAACCCGGGATGTGCCCAGGAAAAATTCCCGGCAGGTGCGGCCCCATCCACTATCCCACTGGAACAACCACTGGTTGAAATGTGGAGGGCAGAGTAGGAGTGGGTTTGCTGCTGGGGAGCCTGGCCATCGCCCCAGTGTCCCCCGGTACCTGGCCGTGCTACAACGGCGGATAAAGAGCAAAGATGGGTGGGATAAAGACTCCTTGAGGGGGTGATCCGGGAGGGGAGCCACTGCCCAAGGTGGGGAGCTGGGGTCTGGGTCTGGGTTGTGCAGGAGACCCACAGAAGTGATGTGCTGTGCTCAGCTGGCTACAGCATTGTCCCTCTTGGGATTCTCTGATGGCTGATACAGGGTGGTTCAGCCTTATGTCAGCACTTTGGGGCTCTCTCCACTGAATGCTGCTGGATTTCCTAGGGATTGGAGAAAGGTGACCTGTTGAAATCTCCTTATTCCTCCCTCCAGACATGGAGCATCTCCAGGAGATGTTTCCTCTCGCCCTATACTAAGTGTCAGAGAAAACCCAGGGGACCCATCAGTGTCCTTCCATTGGGATGGGGGGGGGGAATATTTGGTTTTAAAGTCTCGAAACCTAGAGACGTGGATCCCACCCCTAAACCATTTGGTTTTATCTTTCTCTGGACAATTTACATTGAAAATGGAAGATTCCCATGGAGAAACATGACTTTGATTTTTTTTTTCCCCCTTGCAGGAGCCTGAACTTCCCAAATCTGTTTTAAGGCAGCACAAGGATGCTGCCAGGAAGAGATGCTCTGCGGCTCCTCTTTTGGGAGGTCTGGAGGGCAAGGCTGAGTCACTGCGTGCCCAGACAGAGCTGCCGATAGGGCCCAGGACAGTAACGAAACACATCTGTCCTCTGCGGCCACATCCCCGCTGTGAGTCACATCCTCTCGCGCTGCACTCTCAACCCCAGACACTGCGCTGGGGCAAGGTCACTGCAGCTCCTCGGCCGGCCAGGGAGGCGCGTGGGGGTGTTTTGGCTGAATTATTTTCACCAGGCTTTCACCCCAGCACTGATTTCTCACTGCTGGTTCCCCAAAGGGCGCTGAGCTCAGCTGTGAGCGGTCTCTGCCCTGGGCTCAGCCTGACTCTCCCCTCCGCACACAGAGCAGAACGTGCTGCTCTGCAAGGGCTGGAGAAGCTGGAAAATCCCCATCCTTTCCTGCCAGTGTGCTTTCTCTCCCCAGCGGATCCCTCTGGAGCTGGTTGAGTACGATGCTTGAGGATGCTTTCTGGGTGGGGAGGATGCAGGGCTAATGGGCTGAGCCGACAAGCCCCTCTCTCCCCCCACAGCTGGTGCAGCAAATGCTCTGCTCCATGGACCGAGGGATTTTCGGGTGGGTGTGGGACCTGCCAGGGCTCGTTTGTGGATCCACAGGAGCCACCCAGCATCAGGATGGTGTCGGACAGCTGCCAAGCATCGGTGATGCACGTCATCTTGGGCAAAGCAGAGCATCATCTACGGCGCTGCTGCTCCTTCTGAGAGCTCTGAGAAAGCTGTTTGCAGGTTTATTCCAGCCCTGGGGCTTTTCCATGCATTCTGGTTTCCTGTGAGCCCTGGGGAGGAAGATGCTTGCCTGGAGGCATCCACCTCCGGAGCCCCATCAGCAAGAAATCCCAGCCCTGATCCTGGGAAACTCTTTCGCAGGCCTGGTGTCCCAGCTGGGAATGCAAGCAGGGGGTGACAGGTGATTTTCCTCTTACAAACAGGGGGGAGGCACGTGTTTTTTCCCTGCAGCCGGCTGTGCAGCGGCTGATCAGCTCAGCCGCATCCCCAAGCCCGTGGCTGATGAGCCATTCTGTGGTTCCCCAATGAAATGAGACATTTTCGTCTGCAACCACGGGACAGAAACCCCCGGGTGTTGGGGGGATGTGGGGCCTCGTGTCAACCTCTGCACAAGGGCACCTTCTCCAGCCTTTATCAGAGACAAACACCTCCTCCTCCTCCTGGGGAACCAGGCATTGAGGGTGTGAGAAGTCCTGCAAATTCAGGGATGTGGCACAAAAAAAGAAAAAAAAAAAAGAGGCTCCTGGCTTTGCTGTCACTCAGGCAGTGCTGGAAATGGGTCTGAAATGACCTTTCCCCATTGCAGCCCGTGGGGTGGTTGCTTTTGCCCATGGGTTTTGGCATCCAGCCCCTCCTGGTCCCCGCAGGGGCTCACTGGTCCCTGGAGGGAGGATGCTCCGAGAGGAGCCGGTCAGTGAAGCAGGCGAGGAAAAGGATGCTCGAAGATGCTTAGCTGCAAGACCAAGTTTCCCAAGATGGCACTGTGGTGTTTTTTTTATAAGCTGTCACTGCCAGCAGAAAAAGGGGAAAAAAAAATAAACCTCCTGAATAACATGCGTCTGGTGCAACTGCGCAGGGCAAATATTTGACGTGCTGAATAAATGAGCAGGAGGCAGACGTCAGGCTCCTGCACCGGGGAGCTCTGACTCATGTTCCCACCGCAAGCAGCACTTCAGACACCTTCCCTGCAGGCAGCTGCCAAATGTCCCCGTCCCCAGAGCACCACATGCAGACGCGAGCGTGCCCACGCCTCCGCTCCCCACCGGGGACCCTCGCACAGCCCTGGCACCCCGGGGTGCAACGAACAGCCCAGGGTGGGCTGGGGCAGCCTCGGGGGTGATGGAGGGGCAGCAGCAAGGGAGGGGTGGCTGGGAAGGTGCTGCTGGGTTGCACCTGCTGGTTTGGCCCCCGCCTCTCCTCCGTTCCGTAGGGATGCTGAGCTCTGGTCCAGCCGTCTCCCAGCCTCACCCTGAGGATGCTCTTGTTGAACAAACAGCCCAGCCGTGCTGCAGCCACCTCCTGGCTCTGACTCGGGTTTTGAGTGAAAATATCAGACAATCCTCTCCCTCCCAATGTGTGTTTTAAGCTGGTGCTAAAGCAGGAGCATTTTTCTGGCCGGTTACTCTTGGTCGCTGGGGTGGAAAGCTCGTTGGTGCAGCAAGAGCCAGAGTTTAAGCAAAGCGCTGGGGTTTTTTCTGCCCATTCGACTGCAGGGGAAAAGCAGAAAATCTCATCTGAGCTCTCGTTTCCCATCAGGGCAGCGTTTGTACACGGGAGGGGATGACCTGCAATTCAATCTCCAGCATGAAAACCTCCGCTCCGGGTACAATGGTGCCTGTGTCCCCCGGCAGCAGGCGTGCCAGCCCGGGTGGCTGCGGCAGGGACAGGCTGTCCCCAGCCTCGTGCTCCCGCTGGTGGCACTGCCTGCCTGCCTGGAGGGACAGCTTGTGCCTCTGAGGACAGAAAGTATTTCGCGATGTGCTTTGGTTTTGCAGCGTGCGTGTGACTCGTGAAATGTTCTCCCCCCGCCGCTGACATCCTGAGGTTTGTGGATATGAAAGTCCACGTCTCTTTCTTCTTTTTAATTGCTATAATTTGTCCGGCTCTTACCCACGGTGAGGAGCAAGTCTTGGCTTTGAGCTCCTTCAGTGGATTTATTTTGGTTTTGATGCCGTGCAAAAAAAGTAATAAAAAAAAAAAACCCAACCCTTGTGTTGTGCCCCGTCCGTCCGTCCCGCGCACGGGTAATTTTGCTCGCTGGAGTAATTTCCGTACCCCCAGTGGGACTCTGCTTGTGAATAAAGCTATGTGGGATCAGAGTCGAAAAAAACCCACAGCCTGGGAAATTTATGCAGAGGAGAGAAGGAGGGAGATTGTTCCTAGCAGGCGAACAGCGGGGCTGATTGCTGTTCTCATTGCAGGCGCAGGGCTGGGCTGGTGCTAATTAGCGGGCGGAGGGATGGAGGGCAGAGAGCGATCGCTCCCTAATTGCCGGGGAGCAGAGGTTGGTGCCTCCTGCCCTGGATGCTGGGGTAGGGGGTGACCGGGGGGGGGCTGGTGCTGGGCTGGCAGCGCTTCCCTGTGCTGGTGCCAGGCGTGGGGTGCTGGGTTGGGGTTCGTGCTGGGTTCCTGCCCCAGTTTTCCAGCATCCTGGAGCCCAGGATGCCTTTTCCTCTCTTGGGTAGGAAGAGGACCCCGGCTGGCAGCGTGTCTGGGATGGAGGCGGGGGGTCAGGGCTTGAGCAAAAGGTGCTCAAGAAGAGGGAATAGCTGACGAAAACAGACAATTTTTTTGAATTTTTGTTTGAAATCTGAAGTATTGAGGGCAGGAAAAAAATAAAGGCTGATGGTTTTGCCCTGGGGCATGGGGAGAGCCTGGAGCTGGGAGCAGAGGGCACAGACCCCCACGGACCCAGGGAAGGGATTGGGCTGTGGTGGAACACGTCCCCCTGTCCTCCTCCCACAGCCACAACCCACGTCCCCCATCCCAAGGGGACTTCCTGGGGGCTGCTCCCACCCTCCAGGGCAGCACCCATCCCTGGGGACCCCACAGCCCCCTGGGGACAGCACGATGCCCCTGCAGACCCCACCGGCTCTCGCTCCCATCCCAGCCCCGGCAGCAGCCCATGAGCCACGTGTCCCCACGCAGGGGACGGCCCTGCAAGCATCACCGCCCCAGGTGGCCTTGTTTTGCTCAGCAAAGGCGGATGGGAGCCACCATCTTCCAAGCGAAGAGCATTTTTAATCTCCTGCTCCCGCTCTGTGCAATTAACTTGATTCCCTCCCCTCGTTTCCTGCAGAGGTTTAATTAAAATGCATTGTTCGCCTCGCCAATTATTTGCTCTGTCCCCCGGATAACCTCTGTGCAGCGGCTGGCTTGTCGGGGCTTTTTTTCCCCCCCCTCCTTGTTATTGAGGTTTCTCTCTGCCCCCCCCTCGGCAGCTCCCGCAGCATTTACCTGCCCGGGGGGAGCAGGATGAAGGATGGATGCGGAGCACAGCATCCGTGCACACTCAGGGGCGAGCGGGGGGCTGCAGCATCCCCCTGTGGAGCTGGGGAAGGGGGGGGGGGAAGGCGTATGGAGCTCCGTGCCCCCCGAGCAGCTGAAACAACAAGCCCTTGTTGACTCGCCTTTGAGTTCCCCAGCGCCAGCAGCTGCTGCTGCAGCAGGTGATAATTGAAACCGGGAGCAAACCTGGATGGCGACAGGGGTTGGGATGTAGTTCAGCCTTCATCCCCCCTCCTCCATCCCCATCCCTCTGCTATGAAGCCGCTGTCCCTGGGGTTTTGCAGGGGACACCCAGGGAGATGGGTGGGTGACACTCAGCTGCTGTCCCCAAGGTGGTGGGACCGGGAGCGGAGCGGCTGCAGCACCGCAAGGTCATCCCTGGAGGAGCAGTTTTTGGAGAAGGGGAGTTCAGCGCTTTCTAAAAATAACCCCGTCGCAGGACAGAAATAACAAGCTGCTCTCCACCAGCGCTGCGCTTGAACCTGCGCCAAGGCAGCTGCTGCTGGGCCGGCGGCGGCCCCTCGGTGTGCGGCGCAGCTGGGCTGGCCGGGGGGGACACGCTGGTTGTCCCCCCCACCGGGAAAGGCCAGAGAGGGGGCAAGCAAGGGATGCGGGATGGCTCTGAAAGATGCTGATGGGCAACCGTGGAATAGGGGGGAGGAAGGGCGGGGGTCTGCTCTTGCAAAGGTCCCTTGCGAAATGGGGGGGTTGGACCCCCCGAGGAGCTGGGTTTTGGGAGGGGGGTATGGTGATGTGGTTTTCCTTTTCCAAACGGGTTTGGAGAGCAGGAGCTGTGCCCTGGCTGGGGCTGACCTTGCAGGGTGTCTGCGGGTCGTTAGTGTCGTCTCCCCCTGCAAGGTCTTGCTGATGTGTCCCCAAAGGCTCCTCTGCCCCTCTCCCAGCAGCGTTTCCCCTCTCGCCGTTCGCAGATCCTGCTCACGTTCTGCGCTTTCCTTGCGGGGGGCTCTGGCGAATGTCTTTGTGGTGGTCCCACAAACTGGGATTTACCGGCTCCCTGATTTCCAGCTGGTGGGCTCGGGGTGTGTTTCACCAGGTTCTGCACAGCTCCAGGCTGTGAACTCCATCCTTGTCCCTGGGATCCTGGGGGGATGTTTGGGGTTGTTTGACACGTGAAATCCCAGGGGATGGCACGTGCCATGTGCTGGTCCATGAGGAGGTGCTGGGAGGTCCAACCCCAGCTACGGGGTGCCATCCTCTTTGGCGAGAACATGTGCATCCTGCTAAGGCAGAGGTTGGCTCCATCCTGGGATGCTCTGTCACAGGCAGGGCTGGGGCTGAGCATCTGGCAAGGTTGAGCCCCACAGGGGCTGGTTTTGCACCTCTGGAGCAGCTGGAAAGAAGCCCAGGCTCTTTGTGCTGCAGCACCGGGGCCAGCTGCCTCCCAGCCCCCAGCTCCCGCATCTCCCCGGCTCTTCCCCAGGAATGGGAGGGGATGGGGAAAAGCAGGGGACAACCTCAAAGCTGTCCCCACTGTGAAGCACATCCCGTGGTGGTGCTGCCCTCCCCATGCTGATGGGCAAAGCCTCTGCCTGCGCTGATTTTCAGGCTCAGGACCTGCTTCAGTGTCACCATCACCCAGTTGACATCCTTCAGCTTCTGGGAGAAGCCCAAACGATGCGGGTGGGTGATCCCATCGGCTCCTGGGTGCTTTGGGAACCCCTCCAGTGCCCTAAAGCCTTGCTCCTATAAAGACCCACACAAAACACATTTCCCCAAGGAGAATGGGATTGCAGCCTTTGCTCGAGGTCATGTTGCGGCTGCTGGAGCTAATTACTGCTCAGAGCCGAGCCTCGGCCCTGCGGTAGTTCTGGGAAATCAGCGCTGCTTCAGTGCAGCATCCCGAGACCGAGAGATTAACTTCAGCTTCACGCTCCGCTGACGGCCGGGCTTGAGGACAGAGAAAATTGAACCCAGCGTGGCATTTCCCCTGTGGGAGACCTTCCTCCGGCAGCGCTGGGAAAACTGTCCTGAGCATCAGTGAGCGGGGCCAAATCCTGACTCGCCAGAGACTGGACCCGCTGCTGCAGCGGCTCGTGGTCCTGCTGCTCCTGGAGGTGATGGGGAGCTGCGGCTGTTGCAGCATTTATTTATGATTATTTATTTAATTATTATATACTAGCATTATTATTTTTATATATGTTATATGTTATATCATATTTAAAAATATATATATTCTCATTATTATTCATTCAGCTAATATCTCCTGTGGCCAGCTGGAAGGTTTTCCTTTGCGCTTGCAATTGCCTCCTCCGGAGCATCGCGCTCACCGTGCGGCGCTGAGCTCTGGCTCAGTGAAAGCTGGAGGAAAATTTGGTGCAGGTGAGCCCTGGCCCAT
>WKFP01014700.1:374762-393597 GCA_011057875.1 Pterocles orientalis
TCTCTGTTTTGGCTTGGAGAGGAAGATTTATTTTGTTTGCTGCTTGGAATTTTTTTTCCCTCCTCTTTGTTGTTGTTGTTGTTGTTGCTGTTTTCCTCTTCCTTGGGGGCATTTAAAGACAATGAAGCCCCCGAGGCCAGGCGGGCGTCTCTGCTCTCCTGTGTGTCTCTGTCCACGGAGGTGTCAGTGCCACTCGTGGCACTTGAACTTTTTGGGGCAAACTCTTGACAGACCTGCAGGGCATTTGTACCCTCCAGATGAGCCTTGATATTAAAAAATAATACTATTAAATTAAAAAAAAAGACAAAAACAAGCAGAAAAAACCCCACAGGACTCCAGAAAGAGTTTTCCCAGCTGTGGGACTAATTGATGGGGATGGATTCTCTCCCCATTTTCCCCGCTTTGCCGAACCCCACTTTGGGACCCCCCCACATTGCTGAGCTGTCCTTGGGTGCCCCCTTCCCCACCCTGCAGAAACCCTCCTGCTGCCACATCTCATTCCCATGGGGGTCCGTCAAGCCGGAGAAATCAGCTGTAAGTGATGGGTACCCGTGCAGCATCCCGGTGGGGTGCTGGCTCCAGCAGTGCAGGAGACCCCCAGCATCCTCATCCCTGTGCTTGCATCAGGCTGGAGCAGCGGGGATGAGTTATTAGGAGCTGAGCCCCACTTTTGGGAACAACCCTTGCTCCATGGACCTGATGCCGCAGCCGTGGCAAGGGACCACCGGTACCCAACCCATCGGGAGTAGGGCAGCTCCCAGCGTGGGGCTCTCCCTGCAGCTGGAGGAGGAGGATGCGGTTCACAGCTTGTCACGGAGGGGATCTGGCAGCGGCTGCTCCCTCTGTTTGTTGATGTAAAAGCTAGGTTTACTGGCTTGGAATGACTTTTTTCCCCCCCCAGCTGATGGTTCCCGTCCGTTTTCCTGCGGCACTCCACGGTTTGCTCCCCAGCCCAGGCAGCGGGATGAGGTCCAGCTGTGTTTTACCCGACACCGAGCCCTCCGGACACTCCCAAGGATGGATTCCACCCATCGAGCATGAGAGTGGTCACAGGCGGGCAGGGATGGGCCAAAAACGCTGGGGAAAGCCTGCAAATCGAACAGCTGATTTAATTGCACCCTATAGCTTTACTGCCTGGATATTATCAGCACATGAATTCAAGGCAGCCCCGGCCAGCTCCCTGGGAAAACTTGCACCCTTCAGGGTTTTAAACCCACCTTTGCACGACCAGGAGCAGCAGAAATGGGGTCTGGGGGCAGCTGTGCTGTGGGGCAATGGGGTTTTGGGCAGGGTGTGATGCTGCAGCCAGCTCCAGTCCCACAAAGCCACCTCCTGCAGCAGAGAGGACCCCCCCAACGATGGATCCCTTAGGATTTTGTGTGAGATTTCTTTCCTTTCCCACACTGTCTGTTACGCCGAGCGTGGACATCTCCAGGGTCTCTTCCTGATGGAGAAGCAGCGTTTGCGCATTGATTCCCCTGCTCCCGAGGGGAATGGCAGGAATGTCCGAGCTGGTGCATCCTTGAATTAGTCGGGGTCAGTCCCAGTTGGAGGTGAAGGACTGGCCACACTGGAGCAGGATGGAGCAGCCAGGGTCAGCAGTGTTTCCGCAGGGGTGAGCCCGCGGGATGCATCGGCACAACCCTCCTCCTGTCGGTGATTCTACGAGCGATGGAAACCAGCTGGGAGGCACGGAGCGGTCCCAGCCCCAGCGAGCAGCTGTGCTCCCCACGCTGGGAACTGGGAACGGGGCTGGGCTGGAGCTGCACAGAGCACGTGTGGCGAGGGGGCCAGGTCTCAGCGCAGCGGTGGGAAAGGCTCGGTGGGGCTGGCGTTTTGCTGAGCTGGCTGTGCTCAGAGCTCGGTTTTCACCTCTGCTGCAAGCAGATGTGGTGCATCAGCTCACCCCTCAGCACCCCAAAGGCATATCTGCAGCTCCTATAGCCACTGGCATAGAGAGGCGGATGGGATTTTGGGGGGATGGCAAACTGGGGAACCCCCCCCATGAAGGCAGGAGGATGAGAGCTGGGGGTCAGTTGAGCCCTCGCTGCATTTTCCCCATGAAAAGGGGAACCTGCAGCCTCTGGGTCCATCCAACACGGGGAAGCCACAGAGGGGCTGGAGGCTTAGCGCGGTCCACCCTGCACCCGAGCCTTTGCTGCAGGATCAGCCCTTCCCTGGGTCTCCTTAGTCCTGGAGTCCTGCCTGCACCCGCTGGCTTTGCAGCACCCTCCGGGAGCCGGCGCTGCCACCAGCCAGATTTCGGAGCCCGGCACAGGGGGCTGGGGGGGGGCTCGCCTTGGCAGCGTGGAGGGGAACAGCTTGCGGCAGCTCCCCCCACCCCGAGCGCCTGCTGGGGTGCGTTCCCTAACCTTTCCTGCCTCCGTTCCACTCCTGTGTTTCTCTCTCTCTCCTCTTTTTTTCTTTTTTTTTTTTTTCCTTTTCCCCTAACTGTAAATGCGCCATAAAAATGGATCAAATTGCTTAAATCACTGTCATTAAATCAGTGTGAGTCCCCCCTCCGCCCCTGTGCTCGAAGCCTGGCAGAGAACATTTGTTCCAAAGGCTGAACAGCCGTCTTATTGCTCTGAAAGCATATTTGCTGCTTGATGGAAGGAGGAGAGGGGGAGAAAAAACAGCCTGCGAGGGAAGGAGGAGGGGGGTGAAACCACCAGGGGCTGATTCTCCTTGGACACGGAGGGAGGGGGAGCGGGGGCCGTATCCTGCAGGCTGGGTCCTCCCGGCTCAGCTGTCTGTCACCTGCCGGGGTGGCCCAGGGGACTGGAGACACCTTGGTTTTGGTGCTGCGGTGGGTGGGTGCACGCTATGGGGGATGCTGGAGTGGGAGCTTGGGGGGCAGCGCCGGCACAGACCCCACAGCCCCATCCTCCTGGGATGCAGTCTTGCAGATGCTGATGGAGCCGCTCTCCATCCCAACCGGATTAACATCCAGCAGCGAGCTGGGATGCACTGGTCAGGGGTCTCAATGCCACAAAACCCCTCAGCTTTGGAGTGACCCCAGGGGGGAATTTGCTGGGGATGGAGATGCTCAGCCTGGTGCATGCCCGGGAGAGAAATCTATTCCTGGTAAACAGGGCAGGTCAAGGCGGTGAACCCTTCCGAGCCCCTGGGTTGGTTCAGCCCAGCTAAAGAGCGGCTTTAGACCTGCTGGTGTTTGCACAGCGGAATAAAAAGCTTTTGCAAACCCTCACCATGGGCCCCGCTGGAGCCAGCAGCTCGAAAGAGCTGGGGAAAAGCCATTGCTCTGGAAATTCTGCTTATTTTCGGGGCCAGGTCTGACATAGGAGAGCAAGTTGGGGACGGAGGCTGACTTCAGGAGCTGCCGCGTGTTCCCACGCCGGCACGGGGCTGCACGGGGGGAATGCAGAAATGCTTCTACCCAGGTGGTCTGGAAAATCCCTGCAGAGAGAAAAGCAGGCGGCCAACGGCGAGGAGAGCTGGAGCTGGAGGCGGATCAAAGGTTGGGGCTGGGGAAGGGGCTGCCGCAGGTGGCAGGAGCCGGGAGCACGGCTCCAAGGCATCACCCCGCACATCTCAAAGGCACCGCGATGCTGAGCCCTCCTGTTCTTCACAGAGCTCCAGCCCAGTGTCTTGCAAAGCTGTTGGCACTCACTGTGACTTTCCGGACCAGTGCTTTGTCCCCAGGAAGGTTTTTCTGGAGGATGAACACTCCATCCCCATCCATCATCCTCCATCCCGCTGGGCTGGGATGCTGCCTCCTGCCCCAGGATGCTGCCTCCTGCCCCGGGATGCTGCCTCCTGCTCCGGGATGCTGCCTCCTGGGCTTTATCTGAGCAATGAGGGTGGGACTGGGGTTTGCCTCCAGGACCAAAAAACAACCCCGAGGATGCTGTGACCCCCACGTCCACGGCGGGTGGGTGATGGGCTGGTAGAACAGAGGAGCTGTGGGTCAGAGCATCCTGATGCTGTCCCGATCTTTGCTCAGCAGCCCAAAGAAAAGCAGAAAAATGAGATGTGCTGGTGCAGGACCCTGTACGTGGGATAGAGGTGGTGGGGACAGGCAGTTCCTGCCTCTTCCCGGGATGCGGTAGCTAAAAACCAACCGAGCCTAAATGCAAAACAGCTCGGAGGGCTGGAGAGCTGCCCACATTTCTCCAGCGCCAGATTAAAAACGCACCAGCTTGCAAAGGCTGCCCGCAGGCTGGGGGGATGCTCAGCCTTCTTGAGGCACGGCACGCTCTGGCTGCCCATCGGGCTGGCCGGCACGGGGCTCAGTGTGCCTTTGGGTGTTGCTTCTGGGGGGGCCAGGGGTGTCTTGGTCCTTCCCATGCCCTTGGGTACCCCCCATGCTCATCCTCACCAGCACACAGGGACCCCCCCGCCACGAGATGGGGGCTGCTTTCAAGGGTCCGCCTTGGAAATGGGAGCGTGGAGAGGGCAAGGCAGCCGTTCCCTGCTCCAGGGCTTTGCGGATTAATTATTCCCAGGGTAAGAAGCTGCTTAATGAGTCTCCCCTTCCTCCCCCCTTCCCATGGGAAACTGCAGGGACAGCTTCTCCTCGTCCCTTGGGGGCGATGCATGTCAGTCCCTGAGCATCCTGCTGCATACTAGGGACAGTCAGAGCAGATCTTTGGCCCTGGTGAAAATCAGGAATAACTCCCTTAAAGGCAGCGGCTGTGAGTTAGCATCTCCCAACACCGTGACACATGAATGCTCCGTGTTGGACCGTGCGGGAGAGCAGGGCTGAGAGGAATCACCAGGTTTTGTTGAACCATCTTGAACTTTGGGGAGAGGGGCAACACTCTGTATTTTGGTCTTTGGGTTCTGAAATGCCCACGGGCAGCAGATCTGTCTCACCATAAGAGATAATGGAAAAAAAAATGGTATTAATTCAGGGGAAGGATTTCCAGGCAGGGACTGATCCTTGTAACCACCATCAAGGTACGGGGGCCATTCAGCTCAAAGCAGGAGTGGACATTTTCTTTTTGGATGCCTCCTGGACTGCAAGGATCAAAGAATCACAGGGTGGTTTGGGTTGGCAGGGACCTTAAAGCCCACCCAGTCCCACCCCCTGCCATGGGCAGGGACACCTCCCACTAGCCCAGGTTGCCCAAAGCCTCATCCAGCCTGGCCTTGAACCTCTCCAGGGATGGGGCATCCACAGCTTCCCTGGGATGCTGAGGGGCGTGTCCCCTCTGTCCTGGGCTCACCTGTGCCCTCCTCAGACCCACTTTCCACTGCATGGAGCTGTGTCCTGGCTGGGGCTCACCCAGCTCTGCTCAGATGGGTGCCATAGAGCTCCAGGGGCTCAACGACCTTCATGTCCAACCTCTCCATCTGCAAGGAAAGGGGATGGTTGTCTGCCGGGCAGAAAGGCAGACAAAGCATGAGCAGGAGCAGCCCAACAGTCTGCATGGTTGGCTCAGCTCCAGACCTGGAGGTCTCCCAGCTGGTGATGCCAACCAGAGCATCACCTCCTGGTACCACATACCACGAGGCGGTGCAGGGGAGAGGGTGGGATTTCCCCCCTTTCTGCCCCAAAACACTCCGAAAAACAGAGACGGGTCATCATCCCAGGCAAGGCCCAACCCTTGGCTCGATTTCTCCCCAGTGGGCTGAAAGACCCAGGTGTGGATGGCATCAGCGGGCATTTCTGCCCAGGGATGGTGAGGGCAGGAGGCAGCACATCCCTCCCTGGCGCAGGCAGTCGCTACCGCCTTGCAGAGCGCTCGCAGCTCGCTTTCTTGCGGGTGCATGTTTATTGCTTCCTGATGGGAAGGCCCACATCTGGGACGGATTTGCTTAGGACCTTGTTAGGGGGTTGTGGTCTCGACCGCTCTTTACCTCGGCCTGCCTGTAATCCTGCACTTTGGCTAACTCCCCGGCAAAGCCTTGCGCAGCGCGAGGCTCTCAAGTGTTGGCGTAATTCTGCAAGCAGCTCCACCAGGAGGTCCACCTCAATGCAGAGGCTGGTCACCTTCTGCAGGTAGAAGGACATCAGGCTGCAGAAGTGGCCAAGGACCTCTCTGCATTGGCCACCATCTTCTCCATGAGCTTCATCCAGCTGTCCCTGGGCTGGGCTGGGAATTTGAGCCATGATGATCCTCAACGCAAGTGAGGAGCCCTCTTTTGTGCATCCTCGATGGCTGGGCTGCTGTTCTTCTTGACCACTCACTTCCCAAGCAGCGATGTCCATCCATCAGATGGACTGCTTGATGCTGTCATACCAAGAGTCCAGCAGACTCAGGCTTGGCAGGAGCTGTGTGCTCCCTCCTCCAGTTCCCCATTGCTCCTGCCCTTCCCCAGTGCATGGTGCTGGTGGTACTGGTGGGCTGTGGGTTGATGATCAGCAGGACCTTCAACTTCTCAAGTTCTGGACCTCCAGTGAACTGCTGCTCCAGTGACTCTTGGCCAAAAATGAAGCATTTGCAAGCTGTGGTGGGGCTCTGGTGGGCTGTCGTGCCCTAAGCAACATGGGTTCATGGCCATTCACCTGGATGAACTGGGGACCAGTGGGAGGAGGGAACTGGGACCAATAAGCGAGAGGTGAGAAGAGCTGAAATGCAAGTCAAGGGTGAGGGAAAGCTGGGGAGGGGCTGAGGACAGGTCTGGGAGATGCTCTTGTCTCCAGAGAGAAGGGATGTTCTTGCAACAGCAAGAAGATGCTGAGCAGCTCGGAAGCTGGTGGGAAGCACTGCGGGAAGCCCTGATCCCTCAGGAACCGCATCACAGCCGGACCTGGCAGCTCTCCCCACGCCAGCCAGGCAGCAGGGTGGGGGGGTTAAAGGGCCTCTCTGCCGGGAAGAAGACCTGGGGGAGGAAGGAGGCTGCAGCCTGGTTGGAGCAGCCTGGGAACCTCTTGGGCTTTGGTGTTTTTTCCTGATGAGGCCCCGCAAATCCCGCAGTGAGATCTTGGCTCACGCTTCACGGCAGCACGTATGGATCCAATATAGCGCTAGCAGCCGGCTTTGTCAGAGCAGCCCCCGAGCTCTGGCAGATGCAAAGTTTCTAGGAAATGGTGGGGTTTTTGCCTGTGTCATTAAAAGCTGAATCCAAACAGGGTTTTTCTCCTCCACCTCTTACTTGGAGGTGGCAGGACAGCGGGCTGCACATCTCTCCCCACCTTGGAAGGGATGCAGGAGGGGCTGTGTTCCCAAACATGGCTTTTATCGGGAAGGTGTGCTGCCACTTCTGCTGGCGGGATTAAAAAATGCTATTTTTAATTTAAAAAAAAAATCTGTATTTGGGGAGCAAAGCCATAGGACAGCTGTGGTGGCAGCCAGCGCACAGCATCGCCGTGCAGGTAGCCAGGCACGGGCGTGATCGCTGTGCTCGTTGCCAATTAAAAGCTGATTTGCTGCAGACCTCTCCTGACCTTCAGCCTGGCAGGCTGCTGGTCTGCAGGGAAAAACAGCCCCGCTCTCCACCTCCCTTCCTCCCGGCTCTCGTTTCCTTTCGCCGTGCCCAAGATAACACCCTGTCTTGCTCTGTAATCATGTCTTTATCTTCCCCCTACAGATTTTTTTTTTCCTTCCCTAGGGAGCTGGATGCTTTCTTAATGCTTATTGACAGGGGTTTGCAAGCACGATATAGGACCTGGGTGTAGGATGTACAGGAACCCAGGTGATGGTCCTTGCTCCTGTCTCAGGGAAGGGAAAGATATTTGGGGTATCTGGACACAGCCCCAAACCCAGGGGGATGAGTGGTGGGAGGTACCCAACTGAGACCCATGGATGTGCCCATCCCTGACCCCTACAGCTGCTGCAGCTGCCCCACAACCAGGGTCCCAAGGGATACCCCTTCCCTGGGGGTCTTGACGCACCTCCCATCCCAGAGCATCCCTCCTCCCCTTGTGCTTTGGAGATTTTGAGGCCATCGCATGGCCAGGAGCCAGGAACTCCCGGGCGGGGTCTTGCTGAGCATCCCTGGTGCCGAGCCTGGGGACCCAGAGGCAGGGCAGATGTGGCCAGGCCCCCCGCCAGTGCTGTGAGTGCAAGGACAGCTTTGGATTTAGCAAGCTGTGGACTTTGCCTTCTGGTTGCCAGCCTCTGAGTACCTCCTATTGATTTGTTTGTGAGAGGGAAAAATATTGAGCTTTGGAGCACGGGAAGGAGGAGGGAGTTACCTGTTGGGATGGAGAGCTGCTGCTGGGGGGTGGATGGAGGTTGGGGGGGATACAGGGGAGCTTTGAGGGTCCCTGTGGCAGAGGAGGTAGGTTGCAATCTTACATGAAGGATGACACGACCTGGGACCAGAAAGGCTCTTCGCCAGGGACAGAACAACAGGAGCTTGCCAAGGCGGCGGCAGCCTGGCTGAGCACGGGCGCATTCAGTGCGCATGTGATGGCAAAGGACAGCAGGGTCCCCGCCAGCCGGGCTGTCCCCGCTCTCCCTGTCCCTGGACCAGCAGAGGGCAACAGTGACCTTTGCAACCGGCTGTCCCCAAAAAATCACCCTCCTTGCACAGGGGATGCAGGGACAGTGGGATGCTGGGGGTCCCATGGCAGCAGGTGGGTGCACTGGTCCCTCCCTGTGAAACATGGGCTCTTCTCATCATCTGCTGCCCAAAGTGATGGGGTTCAGGTATGACCTGGCGTGGTAACCCCATCGATGGGGTGACGATTCCCACCTCGGAGCCCATGCTCTAGGTGCTTTCAATGCTTTCCTGTGATGTCTGCCTTTAGGGAGAGGGTAGTGAGGCATTCTCTGGTTTGTACTTAATTTATTAATCTTCTCTCCCTCTACCCTGCTGCCATGAAGGCTCCTTAGACTCGTCTGTTAACTGAATGGATGCATGGGGTCCAAGGTGGGAATCATCACCCTCACTGATGGGGTCCAAGGTGGGGATGGTTACCCCATTGATGGGGTCCAAGGTGGGGATGGTTACCCCATCATCATGCTCCCAGATGGGGATGGTTACCCCATCATCATGCTCCCAGGCAGGCTATGTAGCAGGGGGAGCTGCTCTGTGCCTAAATCCTGGTCCTGAGCAGGTCTGGCTCTGCTGCTGGTGCTGCCTTGGAGGGTGATGCTGTTAGCACAGCTGCTGTGCTCCCTACACCGTGTGTTCTCCAGACGGATGTGATTTCAGGTAAGTGCTGCTATAATACTCTGAAAAGAAGGTCAGATGCTGCCTCGCAAGGTTTGTGGGCGTCCATATGTGCAGGGATGGGCAGTGGGACCTGGAGGGGTGGCAGAGCAGCTCTTGCAGAGGGGCTGGAGGAGGGCTGGATGGTGGGAGATGGTCCCAGCCGGACCCAGCTCAGCTGTATTTTAGAGTCTGAAGCAGGATGAGCACCAAGGAACCTGAAACCCAGGGAGGATGTGAACCAGCAACCCCACCCCTCAGTTGCCAACCCTGTTGCAATTAGCCTCCTGAACCAGCCAGCAGGCTGAAGTCACAATTTCCCCAACAAAATAGCTCGGTACCTCAGCCGCACGAAGGTCAAACCCAGCGCGGTCGTTAGCCATCGCATCGACTTCCCATTAACACCCCTGAGCTGCTGGGAGGGACAGTCTGGCAGCCGCTGTCCTGCCACCCCAGCCAGCCTAAGGGGTAGGCAGGGGGGGCCCCTTCGATCTTCCTGCAGCCGTGGGAGTCCAATCCATTTGCTGAAATGAATGGGAAATGGTTGAAAGGCTAAACCTCAAATTAAGTATTGACTATCTGCCCAGCCGGGCAATGCTACCTGCTGTAAACCGAGTTGTGCTTCCCATTGCTGTGTGCGTGTAAGGGGGGGCTGGACCCCCTCAGCAGTGCAAGGGGCTGCTGGCATCCCCTCTCCAAGGGATGCGGGATGCTGGAGCTGGCTGGGGAGCAGGTTTTACCCTCCCCACTGGACACCTCTTCTTGCTGGAGAGCTGGAGCCCACAGTGAGACAGTTGGGCTGCGATCCTGCTGTCATGCTTGGGTTAATATTAAACCATTAAATGTGCTCAGCTCCTAATAGAGGGGCTGGTTGGAGCTTTAACCCTGTGCTTGCCAGTCGTCTGCCCCTCCTCTCGTACAGCCACAGGGATGGCAGCCTCAGCCCCAGTTTGCACGTCCTTACTGCTGAGGCATGTTTGCTCTGCAGGCAATTTTAATTTCCCTTTTTTTTTTTTCTATCCCCAGATACTGCCTCCTTCCCTGGTCACAAATTCAAGGCCACCCTGCAAAAAAAAATTTTTAAGTCTAATCATTTGAAATCCTGTGATACTCTGAAAAAAAAATGATGTTTGAGCAAACTCTAAACTGTACTTTAAAGAAAACACAGCTGTTTAATTACAGCCTGAATGCAAACCAGCCTCCATCATGTGAGTGGTAGGAGCTGGGTGCTGACTGTGTGTTTGGCCTCTGATCCCCTTTAATCTCTGCAGTCAAAGGATTTTGGTTTGATTTCCTTTTATTTCCCCACCCGCCTTGGAATCTGCAACCAATTTGTTGTTGTTGTTTGGGAAATAAACCCCAGGGAAAAGGGCTGGATCCGGCGCAGCCGGGCTCGCACCAGCTCTGCCGTGCCGCCTCCTGGTTACCCTGGTGCCAAAATTAAAAAAAAAAAGAAAAATCTGTTTTTCCTTTGCCCATCCTGCTGTGCTTTTTTTGGCCTGTCTCTCCCCCGCCCTGAAGGAGCCGATGACTTTTGCATCTGCTGCTGCATCTGTTTTATCCATCGGGTCTGAGCACAGCGAAAACTTCAGGTGGGAATGGGAGCCCGCGGGCCAGCCAGGGCTTGGGGGGAACTTCCTTCGAGAGTCCCTGGCTCCAGGAGGAATTAAGTGCGAAGAGATCTGGGGGTATGTGAGCGGCTGGGTGTCCCACTGGGGGTCGGACCCCTTTGGAGGTGATTAATCTGACCTGGGATTTTAGGCAGTGAGGAGGGGATGCGGATGTGGATATCACCCAGCCAGGCTGCTTCCAGAGCATCTTTTTTTTTTTTTTTTGATGGAGAGCACTTGGGGAGGCTCTGGGCTGCTTGGCCGGCAAGGATATGGCAATGGCATCACAGGCTGTGTGCCCAGGTTTATCCCTGGTACAAATCCATTGCTTCCAGGCTCTGACCAATGGGGGGGTCCAACAGCAGTCAGCAAAAAAGCAAATAAACCCCCAGCCCTGGATCGGATCAGAGCTCCCAGGCAAGTCCCAGGTTTGTGTCACTGATGGGGTGGAGGTGGGCTGGTGTTGTGGGGGATGGCCAGCTGTGGACCAGCACCCGCAGGGCAGCAGGATGAGCCCCCTCAGCCCCAGCAGCCAGTTGCTCACCCAAGCGAGATGTGGTCAAGGTGGGAGAGCTCAGCATCTCCGTGATATCTGGGGACCCTAGCTGTTGGCGACGGTGGGTGATGTCCCCTCTGGCTGCTTCGACACCCTGGGGTGACCCTTTGCTGCCATATTAAGCCAGCGGTGGTTTTGTTCTTGCTCTCTGGTGGCTGTGATACTCTAAGCAATGCAAACCTTTCCCGGTGCCTCTCCTTGTCCTGTGCCTCCAGCCTGGTCTGCTCCCAGCCAGTCCTGCCCAGAGCCCGCACCCCTCGATGGGCTATGAGCAGGGCTCAGCTCTCCTTGACGCCTTTGATTTCCCCTTGGAGGCTGCACCAGCCTTTCATTCCGCTCTCCTTTGCTGTGCCTGTGCCATAAGCCTTTTCAGGCGAACATTAAAGCCTTTGTCTGGTTGGGAGCGCGGAGCAGAGCGTTTAGGAGGAATTAGTGGTTACATTGAAAGGGGAAAATAAGGGCTCCTGGGTTAAATGCACTTTAAATGTCTTAATAATTGCAATTGGCCAACTCCTTCCTCCCCGGAGCCAAAAGCCTGTAATATGGGAAGCTTTTCTCTAATGAAGAGCAGCGCTGATACCTTATGTAGGAAGCCACATAGGATGGAGAGAATTATTTCCCAGAGCTGCCTGTCTGTCATTCCCCAGCTGCTGGCCAGCCTCTCTGAACCCACCGGTCACCAGTGTCACCAGGATGGGGCTTGGGATGGCCATGTGCCACCTCCATCCCAGGTGATGTGTCCCCATGGGTCCCCCATCCAGCTCTCTGTTCTGAGCAAAGGTGGCAGTTCCCGGTGTAAATCCCCCCTTGGGGACCCTGGGTTGTCCCCCTGCCCATGAAGCCACCGTGTCGCTGGCAGGCAGCCCGTCAGTGCCATCCAGGTGGCTGGCTGAGCCCCCGCGCAGACACATCCCGGCTGCCTGGCTCCAGCCGCCGCGTGGCCACGTCATCCATCAGCGATGACAAGCTCCTTCTGCAAGGAGCCTTTGTTGGCACCCTGTGCTGAGCCAGGGAGAGGAGGGCGGGGGGGGGGGAGGAAAAAAATGGGTTTGCTGGCTTGCAGCAGACCTCCAAGGCGAGAGCATCGGCCCCGGTGAGGAGCAGCCCCCTTCCTGCCAGCGGCCCGGGGAGGGAGGTTAAAAGGTGCAGCTTGGAGGAGGTTAAAAGCAAAGCAGCTTTTAATTTATAACGTGGCCGAAAGAGAAATTGTAGCCAAAAAAGATAAAGATGCTGGAATAGCTGGAATTCTCCAGCCGCTGTGACTCCGAAGGGTAAAGCCGCTGGAATGCATGTGTGTTGGGGGGGGGGGGTCTTCTGTGCCCCATCTGGGGTCTCCCCTGCATCCCAGGGGAGCAGCAGGAGGGATGGAGGTGGTGATGCCTGGGGGTGTGGATGCACCCGTGCAGCAGCAGTAGGGATGGGACCGCTGGGGTGCCAGCTTGCCCCTGCCCTCACCCCCCCGGCTGCTTTCGGCGCTGAGCCGGGACCCGCCGCGCTGCCTGGGCGAGGGCAGGCTCGGAAACGCTCGCAGGGGAGGGATGGGGGCCAAAGCGCCTCCGTATTTGGGCTCGGAGCTTGGCCCAGGATTTCTGTGAAGTGCAGGCAAAAAAGTTGAACGGCTGCCCAAGAAGGATGGTCCGGGCTGTTCCTGCCCTGGAAAGCGGGGGGGTGCTGCCCTGCCTGCCCCACACCAGCCTCCTGCGGCACTGTGGGTGGCAAAGAAGGGATGCAAGCTGGACGGGAGGTCGGTCCCTTTAGGCAAGGGGCTGTGAGGGTGGGTCTGCCCTTTTGTGAGGTCTTTTGCATCTCAGGTTTCTCGGGTCTGTGTAACCCTCAAGCAAGGCTGGCCTTTAGCACCTGGCTGCATCGCTCAGGGCTCGGGCCACGGGCCGGTGACAAGGACGAGCCTCCTGCCCATCTGCTCCCTTCCCTCTCCCTGATCCGGTTACAATAGCCCATTCACAAAACCAGCCCGGGTCACGGAGGAGAGGAGGAGGGAAAAAGCCCCCTATAGATGGGGAAAAACCCCCCAAAAGGGAATGGCAGCCCTCTGTCCCCTTGCTGCCACTCTGGCAGGGATGGGGTAAAGTCCAGCCCTGCCAGGGGGTGATGAAGTGCCTCTGGCAGGGGGTTGAGATGGAGCCGATGCTGGTGCTGTCTGTGCCATCTGCTCTGCACTGGGAATGTCGGCTGGAGCCTTTGCAGGGGTTTGGGACCAAAAGAGGACAGATGCCCCCAGCATGCCATGTGCGTATGGCAGCACTGCCCTGAGGATGCTTGGTGGGAGATGTTCGTATCCCGGCTCCATGCTGGAGGACGGTGGGTCTCCCTGGACCTGGCAGCATCAGCAGATGTGGGCTGGGGGAGAAGGGGGATGTTGGAGCTGTGCAAAGCACAGGACCTGGATGGGGATTCGTCTCCCGGTCCTAGGCAGAACAAGGACTCCCTGTGTGCCGCTGGCAGCACGGAGCTGGGGCAGGCGGCTGGGCTGGAGACACGGGTTTGTTTTTCCATAAGCGGCTCTGATCTGCTCTCCCGGGTGTGTTTTGAGGAGGATGGCCGTGCCCAGCTGCTGGACCCGGGCTTGGGCAGGTCCCAGCCTCCTGCCCCAGTCTCACCAGCTCTGATGGATGCTCTGCCCCAGTTGTTGGCTCTTGGCTGTTGCAGACTCCATCTGGGAACGAGAACCAGAGCTGGGGCTGTCCTGACGGAGACACGGGAGCTTTCTGGGGTTTGTTTTCCAGACATGCTGGAGGAAGGTCAGCCCTGGAGCTGGAGGCAGAGCCAGTTGTCCCCAGCCTGTTCCCCTCCCATACGGTACAAAATCACCCAGGACATGATCCGGGGTGGTGACAACCTGCCCAGAGCTGCTCTGGGTTGCTGGCACTTATTGCAATTCCCTGACTTCTCCTTTTCACAGTTCGTTTTCCTTTATCTGGGAGACTGGACAAGAAGCTTTCTTGACTTCTTACGATATTTGTAACTTGTGGCTGCTTAACGGGAACAGTGTTAAAGCAACGGGGTTTATTTCTCGCTGCACCTCCAGACTGCCTGGAATCTGCTCCCCATCAGGGTTGGAAGCAAAATCCAGGCTCAGCAGCCGAATTATCCATGCTTTGTGCAATGATAGGCAGCAGCCCTCGGGATGGCACAAAACCCATCGCTGGGGCAGGGAAACCCAGGATGCTTCCCTTTGTGATATGGTGTTTTGCAGAAAAAAATAGCAAATATTTTTCTGCTTTGTGCTCTGGTGTTTTGCTCCCAGTGTGTATTGAGGGAGCAGCACTGGGGAAGTGAGGCAACCCCTTGCTCTTGGGGTGGACGAGACCCTGCTATTACCTCCAGGGAGGAGGGGGTGAGCTTACCTCCCCCTTTTGGGAGAAAAATTATTGTTTTTCAGTGCCTGGAGGGGAATGTGGAAGAGGGGGTGTGTACTTCTCCTGCTCCCTGCTGCACTTGCACGGATGCAGCATCCAGCATCCTCCCGGCCGGCGAGGAGCCTCTCCCCCTGCCTCCCCCCAGATCAAAGCCGAGGTCTGCCCGGGCTGCGTTCATCCCAGGCCAGGCTTGAGTACAAATCAGATCATTACCAGGAGCTAATGGGGCATGTGTGCCACAACTTCCCGCTCCGCTGCTGCACCTTCCTTATTTGCTTTGACTTATTTAGGGGAAAAAGAAGTAAAACAAGGGCTGAGACCTCCCCTGTCGCCGCCGCCACGTAATTAGTGTTACAGCAAAACCGCTAATATTGGCGCTGGAACAGGAACTCCTCCAGCCGCTGGCCTGGAAAACAAAAGGGATTTTTTTTCCCCCATGGCTTTATTGTTGTGGGAATACCCAGCGCCTCGGCTCAAAGCCCTGTCAGGCAGATGTCGCCGGCTTGCCTGGGTCCTGGCTCCTGACATCCCATCCCTCTTGCTCCCAGGCTTCCCCTAGTCTTCCCTTCATCTCCCCACGATGGATTTTGCCCCCAGTTGTCAGGATGAGGATGCGGCTCCTTCCCCCTGCGCCCATCCCTGGAGGCTGCTGGTCCTGGGGAGCCTGAATCAGAGCAGACACTGGAGGAAATCTGCACTGGGGAAGGGTTGCTTTCCCTGCTAGAGGCTTGTTTTGCTGCTGGAAAAGCCGCGTTATTTTGCCCAACGTAAGCAACACCCAAGAGCTTTCCTGCAGCAAAAACTCTGCCTGCACCAAACCCAGCAGGTCCAGCCCCGGGAGGGTGCCCGTGGCCCATCGGCGAGGAGTTATTTCATGATAATATTCAACTCGATCTCTGCTCTGTTTTCACCCCGAGACAGCTCCCAGCCCCCGTTGAGCTTTTCCAGCTTTTTAAGCTCGAGTCTAAGCTTTGAAATGGCAGCGCGGTCCCTGTGCTGGGACACCGGGTAAAAATAACGTTGCTGGGGGGATGAAAAAGGGATTTACCATTTTTAGTTTTAACCGCTGGAAGTTCTGCTTTTTGGCGTGTGGGCAGGGTGGTGCAAGGGGGGGCAGTTCCCGTTATTCCCCCCCAGCGTGGGCTGTTGGCTGCGGTGTGGTGTGGAGCTGCCTGAGCAAAAGAGAAAATGGTTTTGCCGGATGGGAAATGTCTTGTGGTTTTTTTTTTTTTGTAGCCTATGTTAAATAATTCCTGATCGATAATCTGCTAACGAATAAGAGCTCTGTGGGATGGGGTACAGCGATGCTCCGGGCATCATGTCGCGAGCCTCTGGATGCTGAGCATCCCTCTTGCGTTGCAGCGTGCCCGTGGGCTGCAAAAACTGCTCCGAGGCTCCTCGCTTCTTATCAAATTGAGCAAATCTGCTCTTTATCCAGTGGCTGGGTATCAGCAGGGAAAATTTGTCTTCAGATCTGGCTGGATTATGGTTCTACAGCCTGAGACTTGCTCTTGTTTCCATGCTTTTATCACAATAAATGTACCCACAGTTGCTCTTGTGGTCCGTAGAACTGCCTGACAGGTATTTCTTTGCTGAAAAAGGAATTAATTGATGATTTTAATCCTGTTGAACTTCTTGCTTTGCCGCTGTACAGCAGCAAGGAGTTCCCCAGGTTAGCGCCGAGCTCCCTTTAGGGGGGACAAAAGGGAAATAATTTTCTTTCTGTGGGCTGACTCCCCCTCTGCAGCTCTCCTTGTCCCTCCGACCCCCATCGCCAAGGGTTTCTCCCCCTTTTCTCCCTGCTCTTACATTCCTGCCCTTGGCTTTGCTGCAGGAAGGAGCAGCTGGCGGTGTTAGGATGCAAGGCTGCCCACTCTGCCTGCTCCAGCCCTTCCTCCTCCTCTTCCTCCATCACCTTTGCTTCCTCTCTGGTGTGCAGTGAGCCGGGCGGTTTGCATTGATCCATCTACCACCATGCTTACATCTCCTTCCCGAGGGATTTGCGCTCATTTTGAGCCCAGCAGCTCGCTCCATCCTTCATGCGCCTTCCTCTGTGCTGAAACTCATCTGCTGCTGCCTTTGCCTTCCCCAAAACCCTCTGAACGTGCTTGACGGCCCCCTCCAGCCTGCTCCTGCGTGCTTGGCTGGGTCAGGCTGTGATTCCTTCCCTCCGGAGCTATTTGCAGCCCTCCCCACACCGCTGACCTCCGCGGCAGCATCTGGCAGCGCTCTGCATCCTTCCCCTGTGCCCCCCGCCATGCACCGGCTGCGGCGGCTCCCTGTGCGCACGCATCCTGCTCAGCCCCTGGCACGCTCCGATGCCAGGAGCCGTTAGTGGGAAGATCTTGGCTTGGCCAACATCCTTAATTTGAAGGGTTTGCATCCAACACGCCTGTGCTGGCGCCCAAGGCTGCGTCTGGGCTGCCGTGTGGGTGGTGGGGAGCAGGTTCAGATAGCTTCTCTTTATGGGAGGGGGAGGGGGGGGGAAAAAAAGGCTTTCCTGGGGATTTTTCAGCCATAAAGATGCTTTTTCTTTTCCATGGACTCTCCAGTGCTGCTGGAGTCTGGGACATCCTGCTCTGGTACAGCACCAGTGAGTGATGGGGGATAGTGGGGACCCCAGAGCATCCTCCTTTCTGCAGCCCCCCAGCATCCTCTCCCAGCTGGAGACGGTGGCCTGAGGACCCTAAATTTGGGAGGGGGAGCTTGGACTGTATTTTTCCAGGTGTTTCCAAAATGTGGAGGGTTTGCTTATCCCAGTCTCCCTCCCTGGGAGTGCTGCTGCCTTCTCCTCCCTCTCCCTTGGGGGGGATGCTGCTGGTTCTCAGTGGGGTGGCTTGAGGTTTGGGGGTCCCCTCTGCCCTGGTTGGGGTGTGGGTGGCTGGGGGGGGGGGCATCTGGGGTGATCTTTATAGGAACTGGCTGTCTCAGCACTGGTTTGAAAAACCCCACGTAGCGCTGGGCTGGATCCGTGTTCTCCGGGACTTTCCCTCCTGCATTTGTCAGTGTCAGCAGGAGTAATTCCATAAATATGCTGGGAGCAGGGGTGGGGACTTCACCCAGACTTTACGTCAATGTAAACAGCCCTAATTGGTGCTGGAGCCTCATAATTCCAGGATTTCCCCCCCCCCCCTCCTTCTCCTTGCCCGTGTGCATCGAGGAAATTTCCAGTGCCAAGGCAAAGCGTGTTTTCATTCATAAATCCCGGGGAGGGGGGGAGAGCGCAGGGGCTCGCTGGCTTTTCTTGCCTTGGGGGTGCTTTTTATCCACTCCCTCCCCAAATCTGATTTACCACTTTTTTTTTTAAGCTGTGGCGGAAACGCATGCATGTTTAATGGTTTGAGTGCTGGGAAGAGAATCTCACCATTTACTGCTCAAAAGCCACGCTGGGGGCTGCCTTAGGGCCCCCCCGGGAATATTTTTGCCTTCTCACAGTTACTCATTTCGATGGCGTATGAACTGGTTGCATGACTGGAACCAGATGGTCTTTATTGGGAGCATCTTGTAGAAGAGCAATGGGCTGGGGGCTGCCCAGGAGGAGCCCCCCCAGCTTGGCTGGGGGGGCTCCTCCTGGGCAGCCCCCAGCCCCAAGGTGTTGGCATGTGGCTTTCTGGCTGCTCCTCTGACCCAGGGGTCGGTGTAAGGGTGTTTTTTCGGGGGGTCCCATGGATGGTAGCATCGCCCCCGCTTCTCCTTTCAAGGCTGGGGGGGGTGTAGTGTGGTATGGGAGAGGGATTGTGGTCCCATGTTGATGCTGTTGTTTCACTTCTGGTACCCAGAAGTAGACTCAAATCCTTTTCCCCTGCTGCTGACCCCCCCCCCCCAAAATTGCAGAAGGGAAATGCAGAGGAAATCAGCCAGCACGGCCACATCTGTGGTGCAGTGCTGGGGGGATGTTGCCAAGACCCTCCATCCGTGCTCCCGTCACGGATGCTGTGCTGGCACCAGGTGAGCAGTGGGGATGCAGGGAGGGATGCTGGAGTGGGGGAACACACCCCAAAAATGCCCTCCCAGGGGTTTTGCTCTGGGTGCATGCCCAGTTTTTGGCATCTCTTAGGATGGCAGAGGAAGGGTTTGCTCCACATCCTTTGTTCATAGCTGGGGTGAAGATGCAGCAGGTCTGAGCAGGAGCAGATTGTCCCCTCTGGGGTCTCTTTTGGCTTTTGTACCATGGTCAGCCCTGTGTTCCCATGCACTGGGGGAGCTCTTGGTGACACTGCGGG
>WKFP01014700.1:393617-405265 GCA_011057875.1 Pterocles orientalis
GTGGCGGAAACGCATGCATGTTTAATGGTTTGAGTGCTGGGAAGAGAATCTCACCATTTACTGCTCAAAAGCCACGCTGGGGGCTGCCTTAGGGCCCCCCCGGGAATATTTTTGCCTTCTCACAGTTACTCATTTCGATGGCGTATGAACTGGTTGCATGACTGGAACCAGATGGTCTTTATTGGGAGCATCTTGTAGAAGAGCAATGGGCTGGGGGGTGCAGTGTGGTACAGGAGAGGGATTGTGGTCCCATGTTGATGCTGTTGTTTCACTTCTGGTACCCAGAAGTAGACTCAAATCCTTTTCCCCTGCTGCTGACCCCCCAAAAAACATTGCAGAAGGGAAATGCAGAGGAAATCAGCCAGCACGGCCACATCTGTGGTGCAGTGCTGGGGGGATGTTGCCAAGACCCTCCATCCGTGCTCCTGTCACGGATGCTGTGCTGGCATCAGGTGAGCAGTGGGGGTGCAGGGAGGGATGCTGGAGTGGGGGAACACACCCCAAAAATGCCCTCCCAGGGGTTTTGCTCTGGGTGCATGCCCAGTTTTTGGCATCTCTTAGGATGGCAGAGGAAGGGTTTGCTCCGCATCCTTTGTTCATCGCTGGGGTGAAGATGCAGCAGGTCTGAGCAGGAGCAGATTGTCCCCTCTGGGGTCTCTTTTGGCTTTTGTACCATGGTCAGCCCTGTGTTCCCATGCACTGGGGGAGCTCTTGGTGACACTGCGGGGTCACCTTTCTCTCCCTCTGGGTGCCAAGAGGAGGAATGGTGGCTCTGCCAGGGAGTCCCCGAAGGGGACAAGGTGTTAATGCCACTGCAGAGGCTGAAGGTATCATCTCACAGAGCAGCAGCACTCTTGGCAGGGCTGCACTGATGCTGCACCTGGCAGCCTGCTGCTCCGGAGGCAGTTGGATCCAAGGTATTTTGTTGAGGGTGTGTAGGAAGGACGATGCTTGCAGTCCTTCTGGTATCGAGTGAATGTGATGGGAGCTGACCACAGATCTGGACAGGAGATTCCCCAGTCCCCTGGGACCCAAAACCCTGTCTCCAGCCTGGGACACTGTCACCTCTCTCCTGGCGCATTGCTTTTAGCAAAGCTGGGACCTGCTTGCACAGGTCCCATTTCCCCGGTGGGATTTACTGTTTACTCCCCATGACAGTGGCTGCCCTGGAGCTGGGGACCTGCCCAGCTGCAGCTCCATCCACTCGTGGTGTGAAGCGATTCCTCTTGCCTCCTGCATCCCAGTCCCTGAGGACTGTGATGGATGGCAAAGCCACGCAACCAAGGTGAGGGACCCCAGCCTGGCCCTGGGGGGCTGTACGTGGGTCAGACCCCTCTGCACCTGCCTGGTGACAGTGCCAGGAGGGTGTGGGTGCAGCCGTGACATTCCCAACTGGATCCCAGCATCTGGGATGCTCCTGTGGGTGTTGGATTTGGTTCAGCAGTGCTGGGGGCTGCTGGGTATGCTCCCACCCATGCTCCGGGCTTGCCAGGGTAAATCCAGCATTAACCAGAGCTGGGCTCCATCCTCCCTAACCAGCTGTGTTGGGAAAGGCAGCCTGGTTATTTAACACATGTTTCAGTACCTCTCACTCCTCTGCTGGAGGGGAAAGCCCCAGGAAGGGCAGCAGGAACGATCTGGGCATCCTCGAGTGGGATCAGCTGCTCCGCTGCCAGCAGCTCCTGCCCTGGCCGGCGCCGGGCGCGGGGACGTGCCGGGGCTCGTGTCGCCCTGCCCTCCAGCACGCACGCTCCTATTTACGCCTTCGTCCCTCTGGCTGACTTTGACGGATTGCAGATGTTCCTCTTTTTAAGGCGGTCAGTGGAAGAGGAACGGCTTCGTATACATCGGAAGCACCATCAATCACGGCGATGGGTTTCTCAGAAGGGCTTCCAGCCAGGGCCATAAACATCTTGCCTTCGGCCAATATGACATCCGTGGAGCTCCCCGGCCGTCCACCCGGCCAGCGTGCGGCTCAACGGCTCGCTCGCATCCAGCTAGCACTCAACAGCTGATAACTTCTCCCCCCCCTCTCCCCGCCTTCCTTTTCTTCCAAGAGTTGAGTTGTTCTTCGAACTCAAAAGCTCAGAAGGGCCTCCAGCCAAGAGCTTAAAACCCAAGATGTAGAGTTTGTGAGCTGGGTGGTTTAGTGGTTACAAAATATTGATGTTCACGTTGCTCTGGGACCCCCATCGCGGGCCAGATTCCCCCCCCGAGCAGGAGCACGGTCCCTCCCCAGCGAGCAAAGGGTCTGGTGACTCTGGGAAAGGTAATTTATTTCTGCTGGCCACAACAGCTCCCACCTCTTTGGGGAAAAAGGTACAAAGAAAAAAAAAAAAAAGAAAACTTTGAGCACAATCAAATTTTTTTAAACCCTAGTCATCCCCCTCTGTTCTTCACAGCGTTTTCCCACCAGCAGGGTTAGGAAATGGTGTTTTACATCACTTTGGCTGCTGACCCTTGTGAGAGATGCTGGATTTCAGACAAAAGAGCTGGAAGGACTCTTCTGAGCTCACCTCAGCCCAGGGCAGGAGGAGTTGTTTCATAAAGAGGTTTAGTAAGCAGCTTGGTCTAAAGAAAATGGCACAGAAGTGGTTCCTGTGTGATGGATGCCCTGGTTATGTTGTGGAATATGAAGTTTTCTGCTGGGGAGAAGATGTTCCCCTGCAAGCGCTGCTGCTCCGTGTTCCCGGTGCTCCTGGGTCCTTCAGGGCCTTCAGGTAAGGGTCCCCCTCCCAAAAAGTTTGCAATGCATGTGGTCCAGTGTGGAAAAGAGCAAACTGGGGATTTTCACTTAAACCTGTCAGTGTTTAATCCCTGCAAACTTGGTGTTCTCATCCCCAGGTCGCAGCAGCCTCAGCGGGATGGCCGGGGACACAGGGGGACATGATGGGGCTGGGACCACCACAGGAGCAGGAGGGTTTTCCAGCCCCATTTTCCACTTGTCTCTTAACCTTGCTGATATGTGCTGCAGGGTCCGGCTGGGATTTTATCCTGGCTCCCCAGTGGGTCTTTCCATGTGTGCAGAGCTGTCTGCCTTCAGGATGCTCTCAGAGCCGCAGCTTGGCCCCTGGACAGGTATTTGCTGCTTTTTAAAGTCAGAATACTGCCTTTGATGCTCTGCCCTCCTTGCCTGGGACCCTGTGGGGTTTGGGGGGGCTCTGGGGGGTGTTGCATTCAGCATCCCCACCGCTGCTGCCAGCAGCCTGGACCACTGCTGGCGCAGGTGGGCTGCTGGCGGCAGAGCAAGCCGGGAGCTGCTGCCCCCCCCCTGCTTCTGCTCTCCCTCCCTCTCTCCCCATAGAGCATTTGGACAAATAAAGTTCGGAAAAAATCCGAGCTGGAGCTGCTGAACTCCTTGTGCAAGCGGTTTAAAATAGGCCAGGCTGTTCCAGCCCCGGCGGCAGCCAGCTGGCCCCCGCCGCCTCCCTGCTGGAAAACAACCGGGAACAATAACACGGGAGCCCCACGCCGAGCCTGTCACCGCCGCACAGCCAGCTCTGGGATGTGACCTGCTGCCACCCTGCCTCCCTGCACGACCCCCTGCCCCACCGCAGGGCTCCCCAGGGGCATCCTGGGGCTGGCTGGAGCAGAAGGGCTGCTGGGGGGGCAACCTGGTGACACTAATGAGACATTTCCCTTTGCTGTGCAGGTGGGATGTCACTGGGAGGGGGTACAGAGGCACCGGCACTGGGGGGTTGGGGCATGCAGGGCAGCATCCCCCCTCCCATTTTGCACCAGCTTGTGCCTGTGTCTCTGCTCCCGGGGGGGGACCTGGGCAATCATCCCACTGCTCCTATTGTATTTCTGTATTTTTTTAATACAAAGCGGCGCTGCTGGCTGGGAGCCCAGGGGGAAGCGGGCTCCAGGTGGGCTGGCCAGCAAGGTGCCGTGGGGTAGGACAGTGTGTCCGCCCCCCCCCCCCCGGGGCTGGCCAGTGCTGGGAGCCCGCGGTGCCTTTCCCGTGCTCGGTGGTCCTTTGGGGACAGGAAGGGCTGCATTGTAAGACAACCTTCCAGGATTTCCTCCTGCAGCCCTCGGAGCAGGATGCGGCCGCATGCTGGCTTCCAGGGGGACTTGCAGGGATGCTGGGGTGCCCTGGGGACCCCCCACTGCTCCTTTCCAAGCCAGCCCTGCGGCAAGCCCCAGTGCTTGTGGTCCTTGTGATCCCAAGGGGACTCTACAAAGCATGGGCCAGTTTCCATGGTGTGATGGGGGGGCTGAGAGCCGGCAAACAGGGGGAGCCCCCTCAGCCCTGGTGTGATCCAGCCCAGGCTGGATCACTCCCCTGGCCTGAAAGCATTGTGTAACGGAGGTGATGAGCTCCCCAACGCAGTTTGTGTCTGAAGATGATCCTGGAGCATCCTCGGCCATCTCATGGACCAGCAGGCTAGCGAGAGCTTGGCTGGACAGTGAGCAGGAGGAGCACAGACACTGTGATGCACATTACAGGGTGTGACCAATGCACCCGGACCCCCAGGGGATAGGGGACATTGCCCCCTCCCCAGCCTGTCTCTCAACAGGGGTAGCACCCCATCACCATCCTGACTCACTCTCTTCTCCCTGGCCACCAGCATCGGCTTTGCTTCCTTGCGTTGCTGCACTTGGATCACTCCTGACCCTCCTCCTAACTGGGAAAGCCAGAGAGGAAAAGCACCCCTCCGTGGGGATGCAGCGGGCAGAGCCCTCCGCACGGGTGGCACATCAGCCCAGAGTGGGGGCGTCACCCCAAAGCTGTCTGAGGGGTGCAGCATCCTCCCCTGCCACTGCCTGTGCGTGACATTGGTGCTGCTGCTCGTCCTCTGCGCATCCCGGCTGCACCGAGCGGGGCGATCCCTTGGTGTCAGGGTTAATGGTTGTGTGCAACTTGCCTTGAAGAGCTCAGCACCTTGGGGGGGGGGAAGATTTGGCAGGCAGGAGGAGGAGGATTAGCAGAGATTTGCTGGATCTCAAGGAGAGAGGTGCCAAGTTTTATTTACTGCAGGAGAGGTCCTGTGGCAGGGGACCCTGAAGGATGCTGCGTGTCCCTATCAGCTCGCTGCAGTGCTGGGGGTTGGGGGCTCTCTGCATGGGGGACCCTGGGTACCGGTGCTGCAGGGAGATGATGCTACTGAGGCAGCTTTTGGGTTGAATGGTTTGGAATCAGTTCCACAGGCTCCTAGCTGTCGGGGTATCCTGCAGCCCCTGAGGATGGAGCTCTGCAGGACTTCTTGGGATGCTCAGGAGGTAAAAACCAGCTTGGGTTTAAGCTGAGCCTATGGGATGCTGGTGCTGAAATACCTTTGGGAGCGCAGCCCCTCACCGGGGGGCACTCGGCCGGGCCAGCCCGCAGCATCTTGTGTAAGGAGGAGCGAGCATCAAAGGGAAATGCCTAAGCGCAGCAAGAACCCACACTAACAACACCACCAAAAAAAACCCCTCTCCCCTTTCATTTCCCTCCCTCCCCTCTTGACCTTGAAGAATGCTGGAAGGTGTCATGTCATCAGCATTTCCCAGCCGCTGGGAGCTGGGGGGGGGGGGATTTTTTATTTTTTTTTCTTCCTTCAGGGCACCCTGCCAAGAATAACAGCCGACTCCAGCAGGTCGGCACAGGAAGGGAACGGCTGGAACCTGATTTGCAGTCAGACGCTCGGAGAGCCAGAACGCGTTTTATTGAAGAGGTCTCCAGGGAGGCATAAACCTTTCTCTTAAAAAAAAAAAAAAGTCAAAAAAAAATAAAAATGCAGCCTTTCCAATGAAGCTGTATTTTTTTATATGTATTTTTTAAAAGCCTTTAAGATAAACTTGCTCTTAGTTCATGTCGCTGCCATTGATGTACTGCGCAGGGGGGAGAGGGGAGGAACGAGGAGAGGTGGGGATGGGGACCCCATCCCTGGTACCCCCTGGTTTTGGGCTGGATGTGCACAGTCCCCTTGGATGACGGTGCATTTGCCGGTGGGATCAGGCTTCACCTCCGCTGGCAGGGTGAGCGCATCCCTTGGGATGGAGGCATTTAGCAGAAGTCTGAGGGAGACGCAGCGGTGGGATTCTTCCCAGGAAGGGGATGTTGCTTGCCTGGGAGACAGCCTGGGCGCAGGTCCAGAGGGTTCAGCATCCCCGTCATAACCAGTGCTCCTGAGTCCGACCCTGCTGTGTTAAACACCCTGCGGCTGGAGGCGGGGGAAGGTCCCCAGAGCAGGGACCGCTGGGTGCTGAGAGCATACACACATCTGGAGGGGACAAATCCCTGCTGGAAACCCCCATTTGGCCAGAAAAGGAGTTGGCAGGAGGGAGAGATGTGCTTTAACCAAACTGGGGAGGGGGCTCCGGGGGCTGGTGATGCCTCTAGACAGGCAGGGGAGGAGAAGGCCTTGGTGTGGGGAGGGGATGAGCTGGTGGGTGTGGGAATTTGGGAGGATGAGCTGGTGGGTGTGGGGCAGATTAGCCCCTTTGCCTCAGTTTCCCCAGGTGTGATGGCTGTGTCCACAGGGATGTGTCCAGCACAGCTGATGGGATCCAGCATCATGGAAGGTGAGTCCAGGGTGGTGGGGATCAGCGCCTGCCTCACCTCCATGGCCGGCACCTTTCCTGAGCACCACCGCTCGCCACAGCGGGGCCAGACCCTGCGTGGGCTGCGGTGACCACTGCGGGATTCTGCCCCCTTATCGCCAACAAAAATCTTTCCCACACAGAAGTCTCTCTTCTCACCCTTTGCCTTCAGAAGGGACGATTGATTCCTGACCCTCTCCCGCCTGTGTTTACCAACCTGCCTTTAAAAAAGAAAGAAAACAAACCCCGTCCATCGCTTGGCCACCCGAAGGCACGGGAGAACCTCCCAAACAACCACTTCCACCAATTCTTCGAGCGAAGACACCGGCGGCAGCCCTTGATCTGCAGCCCTGGTGAGGAACCTGCTGCGCTCCCGGTCCCTGGTCTGCTAATCGCCTCCCGCAGCTGCTGAAATCCTGCAGGATGCTCCCAGTAAAGACGCTGGCCAGGCTCCGTTTCTTTGCAGAGCTTCATCCTTGGGGACATCTGGTACCCTGGGCTCGCCCCAGCTCCGGATAAGCATCAGTCGGCTTTGGGGGAGCAGGGACATCCCAGGGTGCCAGCAGGGTTGGGGTGATGATGGGTCATGGCTGGGTGCTGATCTGCATCCCGCTCCCGGGAGCGAGCAGGGGTCCTTGCTGCCGGCTCGCAGCCGCGGGATGTGGTGAAGCCGTGCAGCTCTCCAGCTCCCTTTTAATTCCTTTTCCAGCTGTGTTGCCTCATCGCCATGACCAGGCTGTAACCGGAGCGGGTCAGCGTTTTGCTGATGGAATGTTTTTCCATCGGGAAATACCAATTTCTGTGGGAACATCTCAATTTTGACCAATTTTTTTTTTTTTAAGGGTGCTGAAGTACATGAAAACGGGGCCATTCAAGGAGGGTTGACCTCCTCCTGCCATTGCTTCTGAGACGAGCATAAAAGGGAGGGTTGGGGAGCTCTGCGCTGGTGTGGGAATGAAACCAGGGCTGAGGAAAGCCTGAGGTGCGCTTCAAGAACAGTCAGCTAGAATATTTTTTTAAAAGACAAAATGGAGCAATAAACTCGGGAAGACTTTTAATATGGATTTTGGAGAATTATTGAGCCTTTGTTTCTCACTCAGTGTATTTATACAGCTCCTGTTGCCTTTTCCCATGCAGTACCACTCGGGCATCCCAGGCATCCGCTGGGGTTTGACATCCCGGGTACCAGATACCAGTGGGGGGAGAGGCAGCACCCAGGGAGATTTTTGGCTGTAACCTTTGCCTGCTTCCCACGGGGGGATGAGGGCACCTAACACCCTCGGGCTCTTTTGGAGCTCCCCCAACCTCTGATCCATCCCCGGCTCCCCGCAGCTGCCTGGTGGGGCAGATGGCATCTTCCAGTGGTGAATAACGGGCTGGGAATAGAAAGCTGAAACCAGAGCCCGTGTCTTCCCGTTGCATCTTCAGCGTCATGTGAGAGGCTCCTTCCCTCCCATCCCGCTCGGCAGAGGCCAGGGCTTGCCTAGAAATAGCTCCTGGCGCTCAGGCAGCAGGACCGCGACCTGCCCCGCCGCGTGCCGGGGACCCCATGCCACCCGCAGCCCCGCTGTGGCTCCCACCATCGGGGCTCAGTGGCGGAGCAGGAGCTGAATGAGGCTTGGAAAACACTTTGAGGCTTGGAAAACACTTTGTGCTGCCTGCGGCGGGGATGCCAAGTCGCTGGGATGGGTTTGCTGCCTGTAGGGAGGATGTAGGGTGCAGAGTCCCTGCTGGGCATGAGCCCCTGGGGGCATTGCAGATGCTCTGTTGCTGCTCCCAAAGTTTTCCTGCTGTGCAAACTGTTGCTGTTTGCACTGACAAACCTTTTTTAATTTTTTTTTCCTCTCCCCCTCTCCTCTCCACCCTTTTTTAATAGCAGCCTCTAACAGCCATACTCATTCTTCTTTGTTGACACGGCCCTTTGGCATCAGCACTTGGCATTTGCAGAGCGGCTCGTTCTGGAAAGGAAAAGAAAAAAAAAATCTTAAAAAAAGAAAAAAAAAGGCAACCCAGCCCCTTGTGCCTTGCAGGGGCCATAGCTCCCTCTGGCCTCGCAGGGCACGATGCCACGGGGTGAATCAGCGCCCGGCCCCGCGGGGTGAGCCGGGAGGTGCGATAGGAGGTTACCGCTGGTGGATGCCCACGCAGGGACGCGGGGCACGGGGCTTCGCTTCGCTTCCCTGTGTGTTTGTGCCCTCACCCTCCTGTGCACCTCCACGCTGGTCCCCGCGCTCCTGCTCAGACCGAGCCATGGGGCCAGGCACCGTCCCTGTCCCCGCGGTGGCTTTGTCCTCTGTTTGTCACAGGAGCGGCAATTTCTGCACCACAGCATCTCCAAAAGCACTCGACGGAGCAGAGCAGCTCCAGCTCAGCTGCAGTGTGTCCCTGCAGGGCTGACGGTGGTCCCCTCCTCTCCCCAGTGTCACCTTTCTCCATCCTGCATCCTGGGGACCATCCCAGCAGCATCCCTCCTGCCCAGGCATGGACCACCCTGTGTCCTCCCTCACTGGGACACCAGTCCACGGCTGCGGTCTCAGCACAGGATTTTCCCCTTCCCCTCCGCTCCCCCCACAGCTCCCTGTCTCCTGCATGCAGATTTTCTTGGGTCATCTTATATATTTTTTTTATTTCAGGCTCCAAGCCACGCAGAGGCAGATGTTCCTGCTTTCTTGGCTGCTGCGAGCATCCTTGACTCACCTGCACAACAATGCAAAGGACTCGGGGAAATAGTTTACAAGCAGGAGAAAACCTGGCTGGGCTTTTCCAGCACAAAGAATTGAAGCAAAAAAAAAAAAAATCAATATGAAAGTAAAAAAAATTCAAAGAAAGGTCAAAGCAGCAGAAAAAGGATCTACCCTGACTCTTTCCATGAACTAACCCTCCCTTTTCCATCTGAAAAATCAGCACCAAGCGAGCACGGAGATCAGCCTTTTCTTAAAAAAAAAAAAAGAAAAAAAGAAAAAAAAGAAAAAAGAAAAAAAAAGAAGCTTGCAGAGAAAAATACAGCTGTTGAGCACAGAGTTCAAGGTCGCTGAACCTCAGACCAGTGCCCCGGCGTCCCGCAGCTGTGTTCTGCCAACCTCACCCCGGGCAGGTGACACCATGGTGCTCGGGCCAGCCCACCCCGTGCCTCAGTTTCGCCGGATGGCACAGCAGTGGTTGTCACCCCTGCCTCCGTGTGGTGGCATTTCTATGTCCCCACTGGATTTTGACCAGGGCTGATGGCACGGTGCCGGGGTTTGCTCTCCGGCAGGACACCAGGAGCCCATGGGCGGAGGTGGGAGCCTGGGCGGGCGCCGCGGCGAGGCAGCGGCTGTTCCTCCTCCCCAGCCACACTCAGCTGGGAATTGCCTCCTTGGAGAAATATTCCCTTTTCAACCAGCAGATCCCGCGGAGGATTATCCGGAGGGGGTGGCTGGGGGAACAGTCACGCTGTCTCGAAGGCACTGTGTTGTTTGAAACGCTCTTTAAGGCACTTGATGACTCACAGCAACAGCTGGAAGGAATAAGCAGTTGGTAATTTCCATATTAACCTCCCGGTCCTGGGGATGGGGGGGATCTGCAGCACGTGCCCGCTCCTGAGGGTGCAGCGGCATCTCGCCGGCGTGCTGCAAAAAAATACGGGGGCTGCTGGGCACTGTCCTGCTGTGCCCCGGGAGCTGCGGGGATGGGGATGGGAATGGGGATGGGGATGGGAATGGGGATGGGATGGAATGGGGATAAGGATGGGGATGGGAATGGGAATGGAAATGGGGACAGGGATGGAAGGGATGGGGACTGGGATGGGGATGGGGACGGGGACAGGGATGCGAATAGGGATGAGGATGGGGACAGGGACAGGAATGGCCCCAGCACCAGGCAGGCTGCTCACATATCCATCCCAAGCCCCTGCCCGATGCAAGCTGCACTGCGAGGCCGCTCGGAGCTGTTTGTCCAGCACCTTGCACAACCAGCGCCAAGTCCTGATGCAATACGGTCGCACAGCGGCTGTCTGGCCCCTGCCTTGTACAGGACATCTGTCCCTGTGGCTTGCAAGGGGACGATTCTGCACTGCAAGCCAAAAAGGAGGTCTAGGATGGCTGCAGCGAGGATGTTCACCTCCCGAACCCAGACCGCTTGAGAGCAGAGCTATCCTACACCGCATCCCGCTCCGTCTGCATCGCATCCTGCCATCCCCACGGCGCTGGGCTCAGAGGAGCAGACCTGGCTGTCACCATCCCCAGCCCTTGGGTTGCTTTAAAACGCCGGCTCTGGCAGGAGGGCTGCGCGGCGGCGGGAGCCGTGGTGGAAAATCCTGTGCTAGGCTCGCCTGGATCCCCGCGCGCCCCGGGGGAGGCGTTTGCCGCCAGGGCATATGTTTTCAGTTCTTGCCGAGGCCCGACTTGAGAAATTTTCTTTCCCTCCCAGCTTCTCTGTTGCAAACAGCAACCGCAGGGCCGGGAAGGCACAGGATGATAAATGAGCTGCTCTGTCCCGACGCAGCCAAGGCCCGGGAAGCTGCATCCCGGCGGGGCACAGGGGGGAGCTGGGGGCTTCGCGGCGCCTCCCGAGAGGCCGGAGAGTGATGGGGAGGGCTGGGGTTTTGGGGCAGGGTGGGGAAAAGGGGGGGGTCTGGCCCTGCTGAGCTCTGCTCCTTGAATGCAGTGTGTTGTTTTCTCGCCCATCTGCAGAGCAGGCGGGAGAGCATCTGTCGGCTGTGCTCGAAGGGTGGGCTGAGCCGGTGGCCACGGCTCCCCGGGGAGCTCCGGGCAATTGGGGGCAGCCCGAGCTCCTGCTCCCCCCAGGAACAACCCAGTGGCAGAAGCAGCAAAGGATGCACAGATGGGGTGAAGTGGTCCCCGAGCCGGTTCTGCTGCCTGGGGACCCCCATCCCACCCGGATGACCCTGTCCCACCTGGGAAAAGGGGTGACACTGAAACCACGTGCACCTTTAGGGAACATCTGAGTCATGTCCACCCCAGCAGCGCTCCCAACGCCCTCAGTGCATAGAGCAGCCGCCACATCAGGCCTATAAATAAATAAAATATAACGAGGCCCCGCTGTCTTCTGGAAACCCCTGAAAAAAGCCCCGCAGAGCCAGTTCTCCCAAGGTATCGTGTTCTCCGCTTTGTGTGTCACCT